>NRSV01000037.1:0-356536 GCA_002286855.1 Bipolaris cookei
TGATTGGGAGCTGGCTTTGCCAGGTATTGACTTGCTTTAGAAGAAATTCTCCTGAGTATCCTTCGGTGGTTGTAAGGATAAGGTTGTTTCTTTTGCTTGTTGCTACCTGTTGGATAACTGGGCCAGCAATGCCTGCCTTTTGGAAGGCTTGGTTAATCTTATTTCTTACTAGTAGAGGGCTAATTGTTTGGCCCTCTTCTAGCGTGACTAGCGTCTGGTAGTAAGATACTGGTTTCTTCGCTGGTTGCGCTGGCTTCTTCCTTGGCTGAATTGTTGTCCAGGCTTGGTTTGTGTTGTTAGCTGCTACTGCAGCGTAGGAGGTTTGGGCTGGTTTTTGGGTAGATTGCGCAGCTATTGGTTGTGCCTTATTTGACGCTGCAATCGTGGCTTGTTTAAGCGTCTTTGTTGCTTGCTGCGATGCGTTTGCGAGCGTCGCTGAGTGGTAAGCTAGCTTGGCAGATAGCTTTTCTGTAATTTGGTTAGCTACTCTACCCGTTTCAGTATAGTCTCTGAAGACGTCAAGTAGCTCTAGTAGCTTGTTTTGGGCTACGTGGGATTCTTCCATTGTGGAGGCTTGGAGGATAAGGTCTCTAGCCCAATAGATTGCCTGTTCAGAGTTCTTGGCGGTTGGTTTTGGGCTGGAGGTGTTTTGGTATGGGTTTCTGCCTCTGTAGATAGTCTCTGGCGAGAAGTTGGCATATCGCTTGTTTGGTGGTAGTATTGGTATTTCAAACACGCTAGGTGTTTGCTGGTTTTGGGTGGGCGTAGCTGGTGTGGATTCTATATCCATTTCTCTGTCAATCTGAGCCTCCGGACCTAGGCTCTCCTGTCTGCTTTGTTGGGTGTTTACTATAATAGTATCACTATCTGGCGGCATTTTATTACTAAGCTTTTCTCTTAGTAAGCAGTTAGGTGGTCTGTGTGTTTTTGTTTTCGTGGTTGAGACGTGTTCAAAATAGCTACTTTACCAGCTTCTGGCTCTATAGCGCGTAGGCTGCACGACGTCGCACTAGTTGCAATCGATTTTTTTGGGATGGATTTGTATATATTCAGCTAAAATTACACCTATTCTGAGAAACTCGAAGTTGGTGTGAGTTCCACAGAGATGGATAATTGTCGCAGACTATGCAAGGATATATCGATATGAGTTACATCCGATGTTATGCCAGGACATATCGGCATGAATTACGGCCAACACTATGCCAGGATATATCGGCATGGGCTACAGCCGATGTATGTCGATATTCTACATGTAACAAGCCCCTGCAATGGTCGTGTACAAAAGACAGTTGTAGAGAGCACAACATCAAAGGACAAGAAGAAGATCATACATACAAGACACACAATACACTCATCAATTCACCGCACGTACGCGTGCAACAAACAAAAACCTCCATTTTCTCACCGCACCTACGCGTGCGACAATAATACAATTCTAACTGTTTTAAGCCATTCTGGATTTCCTTTGAGGACCTTGTTTCCTATACACGCGCGCATTTTCTTTTTTGAGTTACAGAGAGACGCTTTAATGAGCTCAATTCCTAACAAGAACTGTACTTCATCAAGTGTTGTAGGCTGTAGATAACCTTTAAAGCTAGGCTCGATTTCAAGTTCAGGTGGATCATTATCGGGTGCCATTTTTGTGTGTTCTACGGGCGATATTGAATTACAAGCAGGGGAGACCAATGAAATGTATGCGAGTTCCTATATAGCTAAGTAGAATTTGCGGCGGATAATGCGATGGTCTGTGTATTGGTGAAGTTGGGATGTCGTTGCCTTTATTATCGAAATATTGAATTATTGTATAAGCGCATTATTGGTCTAGTTAATGTCTTTGTATACTTTTGAGATACTGCGCCGCAACTCGTAAGCATAAGCAGGAAGACATTTGACCAAGCGTATATTGTGGGGTTGACTAGCAGCTTCCGCTTCGCGCGTATGGTCTAGTTGTCATCCAACGCGAGATACGGACCCGCTCAGTATACATGTATATTTGACCAGAAAAGGTGGAAATAGTTACATGGATGTCATACATACATTCATTGATCGAGGCGCGTCTGAATGAAAATCAGCCTATTGCGTCGCTGACAGAAACAAGTCCTATCTTGGCAAGGTTATCACTGAGCGAGAAAGGATTAGGGTAAGATCAAAGGTCGCCTGCTTACAGGAATCAGAAGCTGGAATTGCGTGAGAGTGTGTATGTAATTACTTACTGTTGATGAAAAGCTTTTGAACAGCAAGGATCGTCTTACTGAATGTCTCACGGTTAGCGCACAAGGACCGCTCGTGACACATAGCTTACTCGACAGACGCAGTGAGCATTACGGTGATGTAAATCCCCCCAATGTCACGCATTATCACAATGGGCGACACCTACCCGCTATTGACATCATTCAAGTATAGCTCTAATCACAATAATAAAAATCTTTAGATAACAGCTGTGTCGTATATTTTGTCTTTGACGAAATCATCCCTTGTATTGTTTCAACTCTTAACACCCGCATTTTTACTCAGAACCCTCATATCCGCCATAACAAGTCATACCATTATTCGGTCACTCTCGCTCTTGGATTTTTTTTCTCCCAGAAGCTTAGACAACATGGAGAAATCCAAACTGAAACCTAGTCATGGTCACACCGAATTTGTTCAGTCGACATCGGCGTCTTCAGAACCAGCGCTTGGCAAAGGCCATGAAAATCCAATTCCAATCTTGAAAGAGTTATATCCGTGGCCGATTTCTCTGCTTGCCGCATTTGCGGATTGTGGAACCATACTGAGTGGGTCGAGAGCCATTGGTGGCGCGCACGAGGAAACGTCGGACTTTGACCTCTATCAGATTGCCGACATACGTGCGCTTATCCGTATTGTTTCTGTCCTTAACCTTGCGGGTATAAGATGGCACAACCATCTACTCAGTCAAATCGAAAGAGATGTCGTGAAATTTGGTCTAGCCATCATACCGTTAGAAGAGATTCGTTATCTTGCGAACAGCATTTCCTGGAAGAATCGAAATCGCACCACTAGAGAGAAAGACGAGAGGAGTATTGAAAGTTATCTGGAATCGGATTTGAGACATCTCCCGTCCTACGAACAATACGAAGACCTCTCACATAAGTTTAGCTCTGCTCTAAGCCATTGCCTCACTCCGGGATTGAAGAAAAACATGATATGGGTGTACAAGCCCGGGGATCGAATGGACCTCCCGATCTAAGAGGTCGATCCAAGGATCATCAAACCCTTCTCTAAAGTATTCCAAGTATTGCCGGAATGTTCAGACATCGATGACAAACGTTTACTCAAAAGAATTCCTGACTCCGATTCAATGAAGAAAGCCGTAAGAATCTGGAAAACTAAAGGATATAATGAGCGGATGCTGCATGACTGGGTTCGTTATAAGATGATCGGTGTAGCACCGTGGGTCAAAGATAAAGTCGATGTTCTTCTGAACAAAGTATTTGACATCAATCAGACTGAAAAGCAACTTGGAAGCAACAAAACGCAATTCGAGAAACCCTATCCTTAGTTCAATGTGCTTCGGGGAACACTTTCCAACGGGAAGAAAGTACAGCTTATGATTATACCCCAACAAGGAAGATACGGAGATCGAAAATGCGGGATTCTTGGCACTGTTCTTTCCTACTACGCAACTCATGTCATGGCTTTCATTGGCGGTACCGCAGGGGGCCATTTCTACTCCAAGACCACAAATCAGGGAATCAGTTTGAAGCTTGACTTTACTAATGACAATAGGCGGGCGCATGCTGAACAAAGTATTGCAAAATGGGAAAAACGAGGTTGGAACTTCATGGAAATAAAGAAGAGCAGTCGTTTACGGCCTGCTCCTAAAATCCAGATGCCACTTAAAGCACCGGGATTCGGCGCGCTCTGACCGGCACCCAGAATGACTAGGCCCTATTGGCTCGATTGTGCACGGGCAGCTAGCACTGTATATAGACAGCTACGTAGCTCAAAAGCTTAATTCTCTATCGAATACAATCTTGTTATCAGGCATCGGCAACCTTAGCGCAGCCCCTCACACTACCACGAGGTAGGGTCATGCAACTTTGATGATCGGCTTCCTCACGCACTACTGCCTAGTTGAAAGCCAGTAAAGAAGTACTGTTGGCGAGCTGAGAAGTTGGGGAGCGAAAAAGAGTCCAAACGGATAGGCGTCTGCTTGTCAGATTTGATGGGTTTTCAATTATGGGGGTTCAAAAGTTTATTATACTAAGGTAGCTACACGGAGCGATTATATGCACAACGAAGATGAGTAAGCAAATAACCAAGAGTCACGTGAGGATGCGGTTCACCGTAAATCGTCAGAACTGTGGTACCAGGCTGACACCTACTTCTGACACTGCTATTGTGTGAAGCCGACTCCAAGCAGTGAAAGTGAACATGTGGAGGAAGAAGAGTAGGAAGCAACGATCTATTCAAGGTACGAAAATAGCAGACGCCGAGCTAACTACAGGAAATCCCTAGGTAATATACTAGAGAGAAAGAGCTAACTAAAGTAGAAGATTGGCAAGGTTTGTGGAAAGTAGGTAGCTTGCTTGGGCAAAGCCGGCATAGGCAAACAGCTTGAGTAGTGTCACAAGACGCTAGGAGCACAAGTCCAAAAGCTTTGAGAAGCGTTAGTGAATTGCTACGTACACTATCTGTGAAGACTCAAGACGTTGTATAAGGAAACAGAACAGAAATTCGTCAACAGAATGTATCATAGGTGGCTAGCGTACGTGTAGTACCTCGGTAACACTCAGCCAATCAGCAGCAAAACCCAGGTGTTACGGCAACCCAGCGGTTACCGTTACAAGTAGCAATCGAATTGCTGCTCTTGTAGCTTGTTACGCCTGCAGATTGTCAAACTAGAAGCAAAGAGCAAAGAAAAAAGAGCAAAGTAAGAGATCTAGGGCAAAAGGTGACGTTTGCGACAGCTGCGTAAGCCTTCTGAGCCTGAGACTTTACACATAAGCTAGGCTGTCCAAACGCCACTGAGCGATTATCGAGTCGTGCCCCTGTTCATAGGCTTATTACTATTTGCATGTATCGCTTACTAGCAATAAGAACTAACTGCTTCTATGCTGTACCACCGAAAAAGGACTCGAAGCTAGCCATTGCATTAATGAGGCTAATTTTCACACGACTCTCCGCTAGACCATCCTAAACCTAAGCAGATTCTTCTCTGTGACCTTTTCTTGTTAATGGCCTGACTTTCAGTACGGCGCTATTTTGCTCACAGCCGTATTACAGACATTTTCCAAGTACAGATAATTAAGCTTTGGTAGTGCTTATCTTTTTTGTGGTTCCTTCTTGTTATTGGCCGGACTTTCTATATGGCAATATTTTGCTTGCAGTTTCATCTAAGTAGAGTTAGTCAAGCTTTATTAGTGCTTATTCTTTATCTATAGCTTATTCTTGTTATTGGCCAGATTTTCTGTACGGCGATATTTTACTCGCAGCCTTGTTTAAGTTTAATCAATTAAGCTTTGCTAGTGCTTATTCTTCTTTTAGGCGACATTCTTCTTACCTAGTACGTTTTGCTACCTTTAAGAGAGTTTAGACTAGAGAGGTAGTGACTATCTCCCTTAGCTCTACTTCTACTCATGCTAAGGCTTACGAGCGCGGCTCGGGACAGAGCTAGGTTATGGTTAGCTTATATAAGACCTAACTCTAATTAGCTGGCTAGTTTATTATTCTACTCTTACAGCTACTCATTTCCCATGCTATTTACGCTAGTGCGCGAGTAGTTAAGAATTTCCTACTGTATTGGCCGAGTGTATCTTAACTAATGTAAGAGACTAGGCTGAAGACGCGCTGCCAACGCTCAAGAAGCTGCACTGGGCAATTCCAGGTAAGAAGGTTGTATTCGATGGAAAACTAAACCCTAGGCTACTAGGTACCTATCACAGGGGCAGGTGGATAGTCCAGTTACATAAGGGCTAATCCGGCCGTACGGAAAGGGGAAACGCGGCCGCATAGAAGTAACAGAGCAAAGGGGTCTAGCCTATTATGACTAGTAGTCTTATGCATTCTTCTCATGTTATGAATTTTTAACTACCCTTATACAGTTAGCTATCCCTGCGTAAAGGGCCGTAGAAATAAAATGCCTCAAACGTACGAAAGGAGAAAATACGGTAGACCAGAAATGATTATATGAGAGTTTTAGTAGTAGAAATATGTAGTTCGAAAAGTATAAAGGTAGGTATGCTACACACCCTAAGATTTAGTTTCTTTGTATAACTTACTACGTTCCTACTCTTAACACTATACAAGCTCTCTACATATAGATTTTATCCTACAACGTGGAATTCTTACGATGCGCTTCTTTGCATCATTGATACTTTTGGGGGTTAGCGCTCCGCTTGCTGCTGCTAACCTTGCGCTATGGACGATTCCCGAACTCCCTGGTNGCCACGAGAGCCACTGCTCTATCGATTTTCAGGATCTTTGCAAGGAGAAGAATATTATTCTTCTCTGCATGCCTGCGCACTCGTCTCACCTATTGCAGCCCCTTGACGTCGCCTGCTTTTCGCCGTTGAAGCGTAAGTATGGCGACGCCGTTTCGGGCTTGGTACGCAACCGCACCAACTATATCAGCAAGGAGACCTTCCTGCCAGCCTTTAAGGCTGCTTTTGAGCAGTCTATTACCAAGGAGAACATTCAAGCTGGCTTCAGAGGCGCTGGTCTAGTCCCAAATGACCCACAGGCTGTGCTATCAAAGCTTGATGTGGTAGTGCAGACACCATATCAATCACCGCGACGGGCAGCCGCCTGGGAGGCGCAGACACCACGCAACGCGCGCGAAGTCGAGGCTCAAATTGGTCTCATTCAAGAGAGCGTGAGAAAGCGCCGTGGGTCTTCTGCCAATTCACTCACCGAGCAGATCGCGCAGCTAAGTAAGGGGGCTCAGCAAATGGCACATAAAATGACGCTTATGATGGAGGAAATGAGTACGCTTCGAGCGGCTCTAGACGAATCAAATAAGCGGAAGAGCCGCAAGCGGCGATACGTGCGGACAGAAGAGACTCTTACTATAGGCGAGGTACAAAAAGTATTAGCTGAACAGGCAGGTAGCAGTCGTGGTGGTGGTGAGAGTGCGTCGAAGAGGGTGAGAGGAGAGAGGCGGTGCGGGCGTTGCAAGCAGACTGGACACAACGCTCGTACCTGCGCAGTTGAAATTGATAGTGCTAGTGATAGTGATAGATCTAAGGAGTAAATTGGTTTATTACGATTTTTAATATACTATACTGAATAGCTGTGATAACGTTGCGAAGTCGACGCGCTGGTGAGGCATTAGCGACTCGCTTGGGTTAGCGACTCACTTGTGAACCACGTTATTATTATTATTATTAACGTGTTTCACCACCGAGCGGCGCAGTCTCCTCATCAAAAAAACGTCGCAACAATAACGCGTGATGTCTCGACAACCACAACCTCGTAGGAGCTATACTGAAGCTGATATTCAACTAGCTATCTCTGAGCTTAGTAGAAATCAAATTCAAAGTATTCAATGCGCTGAAAAAGTCTATAACGTACCACAAACAAAAATACGCCGACGACGAGACGGAAAGCACTCTCGACGCAACTGCGAGCCCAATTGTAAACGCATAACAAAAGTAGAAGAGGAGGCTATTACTCAACGTGTAATAGTCGAGGCTGAGCGAGGACTACCCTGTGGGAGAGACGACGTGCGAGATATGGCTAGACTGCTCCGAGAGCGTGGTGGAGAGAAGGTTGGCAAGAACTGGGTTGATAGGTTCGTCCAGCGCAATCCTGAGCTGCGTACGCGCCGAAGCCGTCCATACGATCACCAGCGAGCTCTCTGCGAAGACCCAGCGCTTATTAAGAGCTATTTCGAGCTAGTTCAGAATACAAAGGCAAAGAATGGTATCGTAGACGAAGATATCTACAACTTCGATGAGACTGGCTTTGTTATGGGCAAGATTTTATCACAGTCAGTTATCATGGGCTCGGATAAACCAGGAAGAACAAAGAAGATCCAGCCAGGCAATCGTGAGTGGGTTACGCTGATACAAGGCGTTGGCGCAACAGGCAAGCGTATCCCAGCGTTTCTCATCTTTGCAGGCACCGAACACCAACTTTGTGATTTTATGGTACCCTTCAAAACAATTCAATTTTTGTTAGAAATCACTCCTAAAGCGCCTAATAAGGCAACTCACAACTCATATCGGGCGCAGCCCTCCCTCTGACAGAGAGATGGCGGTGCCAGGTACCCCAGGGCAGACACTTCGACCTCCAGAAGTGACACACACGCGCCCTGAGGACCCAAACACCCCTAGCCTAGCTAACCTACGCACTACAAAAAGACACAGGCAAGCCGAAGCAGCGCCTATACCTCTATCGTTCGGTGATAGTGCTAACAAGAGACAACTGGTGACGGGCGCAGTTACGGAGAAGATCACGGCAGCCCAAGAGGCCGCCAAAACTAGACACAGCATCATCACAGCTATCGCGAACGCGATTGATCATTGCCTAGAGAACTACACTAGCATAGCGGAGCGCCTAGTCGCACAAGAACTACAGCAACGTGTGGTGTATGCCCTAACCAACTCTATCCACCACCCATCCACGACCACCCCCCAGCCTGCGAGCGACGNTCACGTTGTTTTATCGCAGCTTAACGTCGTGTTGCGTACGCCGACTCCACCAGCGCAAGAGACTCCTACCTGGGAGCCGAAAACGCCGCGCAACGCGCACGAAATGGAGGCGCAGGCTACGCTTATTCGAAACCGCATGCAAATCTAGCAAGGGTCTCCTACAACTTCTCTTAAGGAGCAGATGCAGCAGTTGAGTAAGGGCGCTCAGCAGATAGCTCATAATATGGTGCTTATGCACGAGAAACTTGATCGCCTTGAAGCTACGATTAGTGATGTAAAAAAGCGAAAAACTCGCAAGAGGCGCTACGTACAGCCAGAGGGGTCCCAGACAGTTGGCCAGATAGCTGATCAGATCGCTGAGGCAGAGGGTGGCAGGTGTAATGAGGGTGCAACGCCTGCGAAGAGGGTGCGCAGTGAACGGCGCTGCGGACGTTGCAGCCAAATTGGACACAACTCTCGCACCTGCCAAGTAGAATTAGAGGATATAGAGGATAGCGATGCGTCTGAAGAATAATATCTTGTTCTACTTAATAAGAAATACTATAGTGGTATTGCGTGATATTGTTACGAAGGCGGGGTAGGGTAAGAAAGCTGCCGGTTCGGTGGTGAAACACGTTAGTCATAATCTGGGTATAGCTTGTACATAACAGCGTAAAGAAGAAAAATCTAACTCCACTCCTCTTGATCATCTTGCTTACTTAGCATGCGCAATCACACTCGTCTCCTGACGATACACCTCCTCTCAATGCCCATACGCCGTATGCCCCTGCATAACCGGCGCATAAACCTGCTGCGCCGGCACAACGCCCTGTTTCCAGCACGTATGCTTCGCGATCCCCAATAGCGCAACGAAGCTAAGCGCTTGGAACACAGTCAGAACATATGACAGGGCTATTGATATGGTGTGATCAAAGGCGACGGTGTAGGTGCTTGGCGCCTGCAGTGCTACGGATAGGACGGACCAGATGAACATGGAGATGTGGAGGGCGGCGAGCCAGTCGATGAGATCCTAAGCATACCATTAGTAAAGCGCGGTAGGCTTTCGAAATGGAAGCACGACTTGTCAGCAGGTAACTGCGCTTTCCGCAGCCCAGACAGCGTCACAGTAGTCAGTGCCGCCGACACAATAACACAAAGTACATATAGCACACTCAGCGCCAGCGATAGCCGCCGCGTCGATATTACAAGCTCATATGTTTCATCCCAGTACCAATGCACTCTCAAAGTCCAGAGGTAGCTTTGCAGACTGATATAAGCTAGGTAGAGAAGGCCCATGGCGCCTACGATCGTCACGCAGATGATTCTAAAGAGCATAACAGCTGAACCGAATTGCTTGCGGAGTAAGCTGTTTACTTGGCGGACGACGAGGAACAGCATACCCCATACGCTGATGTAGCCGATGATATTGGAAGCGAGGGGCATGTTGTTTATTTCCCAGGGATCTCCAGCTTGACATTGAGCTTGGATGAGGGCTGTGCATTCGAGGACTAGAGAACTCTGTTTCTCTG
Source organism: Bipolaris cookei (assembly GCA_002286855.1). NCBI lineage: Eukaryota > Fungi > Ascomycota > Dothideomycetes > Pleosporales > Pleosporaceae > Bipolaris > Bipolaris cookei. The sequence goes on from NRSV01000037.1 coordinate 10,127, forward strand.
ACTATTAGCCTTCCGCTTAAAAGATATACTGAGGAAGGTGTGAAGTGGGGGGAGGGGTCTTAACACAGTTGCAAGGATCAATGAGATTATATAGGCAAATCCGATTAACGATTTCCCTGCGCCACTGCTCCTTTTGCGGATGAAGAACGAGGCGATGAAGATCGCGATGAAGATGATTAGGAAGACCAAGTAGTAGCTGAGATAGACTTGGGTGGTATAGGATGCGAATGCGTCGGGGTAAAACAGCCTTTTCGAGAGGTTGGAGCTGCTACTTTCTGGTGCCATGAGGAAGTTGTGCGCGGTGTATTAGGTTTTAACTGAGAGAACGACGATTGAGTCCCCGAAGATGATGGGATTCCAGATGTGTAGAGAGAATGGTTGATCAAGTGTCAATCCCCTAGATGGTATACTTCGTATAAATCGGCACAACGGTATCATTTATAAACTATTTTCATTGAATGGATTCGCCATATTATCTATGCTGTGGCTTGTCTGCGCTGCATCACTGCGGCTTGTCGGCTCTACGGCAGTCGCTTCGGATCTTCATCTGCTCGAATGAATCACGACTAGGTAAAGTCGTGCCAAGAGATGAAAATAGGCTTCATTTTGGTCGCCTTAAATTGATATTCCATAGTAGAAACGAGGTGTCACGGCGGCAACAGTAGCAGCGAGGCTAATGTATACCTTTATGTGGCATCACTGTAGTCATTAGGACTGTAGACAATGTTGTGTTAATGCGTTTTGCTATGAAAGAATGGGCTATCGAAGTTCTATTGACTTTGCAGTCAAGCAGGACAGTTGATGTATTGAATGTTGGAGTTGAGAATGCCCAGGACGCCATACGCACTCGGCTCCGGTCGAGAATAAAACGAGGCTGTGATGGGGCTGTGTCGTGGTCAGCAGCCGTTAAAGATGAAACACGACTTTCTGGAAAACTAAAAGACCAAGTGACTCGAGTATGCATGTCGAAGGTCACGCTTCAGCCTCGTATTGGAGTAGTAGCTTGTAGTAGTACACATGACTTGGCTTGCTGCAGGAACCGATGCGCATCCACCGCTACCGCTGTTGTGCAAGGCGCGGCATGACATCATGTCCATTTTGGGTGAAGCCCCATTTGGACACGACCGTGTACTATATGCTTCGGTACGTCCGGACAGTTACTGCGATACATACTTTTGTGTGCTTACTACATCCAAGTGCCGTCTGACTTGATTGCCTCATCTGGACTGAGCTTGCGAAACATCCGTTCCGACAGTCCCGTCCCAAGGAAACATGTACCCACGGTACCGTTCTCCTCCAGCGACCAGCAACCTATGCCTCAACACGACACATCAATACGCCCACTTTGGTAAATCCACTGCGTTTCTTTCCAACAGCCTGGTGAGCGATGGAGAGCAGTCACACGCCTGATTTGACAAGCGATAAGACTGGTCTAACATCTCTAACGAATGGGGCATCGGCAATGTCACACGCACTCCGAGGCCTGTCAACGCGACCACCCATCAACCGCGAAGACTCGTGGAATCCAAACACTTCATCTAGTGCCTTGGATGTCGATGGTGTTCTGAGATCAAAGAAGCAAAATGAAGACCACGGGATAGAATCCCGAAGCCGTAGCACGACCGCTATACCTTCGGATGAAAGCGGCTCGGAAACCCATGTGGAGGAAAGGCAACGCAATCGCCGAAAGAGCATTGAAATTGTGCTAGAGCAACCCGGAAAGAAAGGCGAGTACAAATTTACCGCCAAAGACCCCGAGTTTCAAGAAGCTTTACAGACTGGGCTCCGGCGGGAGGCCGAGAAGCTCAGCCGTAAGACCAAGGGCCGGCCAAGAGATCTCATCTTCACCCAGCAATTCACAACGTTCGACCGCCAGAATGCAACTGCCTCACAGTCGCCCTTTCATGGGTTCTTCACTCTTTTCTGGCTTGCCATGGCCTTGTTGCTCATAAGAATCGCAGCCGGCAACTACCGAACCAAAGGCTCTATCTTTGGAGATGCAGAGATCCTGCATCTGATGGTCGACAAAGACCTTTTCGTCATGTTGGCAACAGATCTTGGAATGTGTGTAACGACCATCTTTGGCTTCTTCCTACAGAAAGCCATTGCAAAAGACTATTTGACGTGGTATGGCTCAGGATGGATTATCCAGTCGCTGTGGCAAGCCTTCTTTACCTGTACTTTCATATGGATCACCTTCTGGCGTGAGTGGCCTTGGACCCATACTGTCTTCATTGTTCTGCATGTCTTTGTGCTTTTGATGAAGCAGCATGCCTATGCGTTCTACAACGGCTATTGTAAGTCTCCTTCCTATGATGCCGAGGGCCGAGCTAATTACGAGCAGTATCGCGAGTTTATAGACGACGGAATATTTTGCAGGACATGCTTCGCGAGCTGGATGCTATAAAATCGCAAGAAGGCTCAACTGAAACGGCGCACCTTCCAGAGACGCCAGCTGCTGCCAGCATTGGAAACCTCAATGAAGGTAATCTGATCCGCCGAGGGCGCAAATACTCTCCACAATTGTCTGAAGAAGAGTTGGAAATTGCAAGTATTGGTCAAGCTATTGACTCTGGAAAGCCGCTCGACCCGGAACAGATCGAGGGGTTCCGCCGCGTGTTGAACACTGAGATTACAGTTCTCAACGAGGACCTACGTGGAAAATGTACAACAACGGACAACATTTATCCTAACAACCTCAAGTTCTACAATTTCTTAGAATGGTCATGTTTCCCTACGCTCATTTACGACTTGGAGTATCCCCGTCAGGATCGTATCAACTGGTGGTACGTTGCTGAGAAGTCGGCAGCTACACTGGGTGGCATTTGGGTTATGATCATCATCTCGCAAGCGTACATATACCCTGTTGTAGTAGAAACTGTTCGACGGAAAGAAGCTGGCATGTCACTCGATCAAGGATGGAAAGAGTTTCCATGGATTGGTAAGTAATCTTTACTTTATACTTGGCGTTATCTGCTAACGTCATCTCCACCAGTCTCCGATATGATATTCCCCATGCTCCTCGAATCACTCCTAAGTTTTTACGTTATCTGGGAATGTCTCCTCAATGTGCTGGCCGAACTTACGCGGTTTGCCGACCGAGGCTTCTATGGCCCATGGTGGAATTCCGTCTCCTTTGACCAGTATGCTCGCGACTGGAACAGACCTGTCCACAACTTCTTGCTTCGACACGTCTACCATTCTTCAATTTCCTTCTTCCACATGTCGAGAATGCAGGCTACCTTCTTTACATTTTTTCTGAGTGCCGTTGTCCATGAAGTCGTCATGTTTTGTCTCTTTAAGAAGGTCAGGGGGTACCTCTTTGCATTCCAACTTACACAGCTACCCCAGGCGGCGTTTTGCAAAACTAGGTTTATGAAGGGAAAAGATACGCTAGGTAACGTTATATTTTGGTTTGGTATTTTTATTGGGCCTAGTTTGATCATGAGTTTATACCTTATCATGTAAACGATACAACTGGTTTTGGCACTTAGGTTCTAGAGGTCTTGGTGGTGTGAAACGATGTTTAGACAAGGAAATCCATTACCTAGTTCTCATGATTTCAAGCGCTCCGATTCTTTTCTTCTTTCAGCACTTCTAGCACCCTTCTTGTTATTCTATCCCTCTCGCTAACATCGACCTGACCGTATGCCTCTTGCGCCTGTGTGAAGATCTTCTCCTCCCACCCATCACCAACATTCGGCTTCCCTGAATCGTCCCAGCAAGCTTGCACAGTTCCTCCAATATTCTTAAAGAAGCCTTCTAACCCCGCTGACCCACCTCCAGCATGATAGCTCTTAAACGGCCCCGCAACCGCCCACCGCGGGCCCATGCTACTCTCCACAATACTGTCCAGCTCCTCCACAGAAACCACATTCTCATTCACCAAATGCACAGCTTCACGCAGCAGCGCAAACGCCAATCTATTCGCAACAAACCCCGTTGTTTCTTTCTTAATATGTACTGGTACTCTCCCCCGATCCACCCAAAACTGCTGTGTTCTCTTAATAACGTCTTCGGACGTATGCGGCGACGCAACTAGTTCTAGCAACGGCATCACATGTGGCGGGTTATACGGATGCACAGCCAGCAGCCTCGACTTGTCCTTCATATCCTGCGCCTGTGCCGACGCGGGGATTCCGGACGTACTGCTCCACAGCAAGCAGTGTTCCGGCGCATGTCGCTCTACTTGCGCCCAAAGCTGCCGCTTGAAAGCTAGGTTCTCCGGTCCGGATTCTTGGATTATGTGCGCTTCAGAGACGGCTTCGGCGAGCGAGGTCGCGACGCGGATGTTGTCTATTGCTGCTTTTGCGGGGGCATCGGCGAAGAGCTCAATGAGATTTTGGTCAATGTGCTGGCTGAGGTCTGGTCGCGTGTCGTAGATGGTTAGTTGGGAGGGGCTGAGGAGGTGGGTGAGATGGTATGCGGCGAATGAGAGACCGATTGTTCCGGCGCCGATTAGGGTTATGCGGAGGTCTTTGTTTAAGTGTACTCTTAGGACGGGGTCGAGCTCTGGTGCTTCTGGCTCGGACATGTCGATATGGTTGATGATTACAATACTGGGATGTGGGAGCTTTTTGATCGCAGAGGAACAGCTTCAATGGATAAAGTCAACACAGTGTATCCTTTGCAAAACAAAAACAAAAACAAAAAAGGCTCATTGGGTGGTAGTGAGGTAATTCATACGTATGTACCCCTGTGTATGTAGTTGTTATCTGGGAAGGTATCAGTGTGTGGCCATCTTAACCGCTTTTAGATGGCTCGGGTAGTGTATCCAACCCCGCCTTACAGAGGCCTTATCCCCGCTCCGCCATCGTATTGAGAGCTGCATATCCGATGCAGATAGATGTACCGAGGATGGGGATTCCCATCTGCCTGCTAGCTTCCATAAAATCTTCCGCCCCACGAATTCTTGTTCCTCAATTTCACTCATTGCTTTGCAACATTCATTATCGGACTGCATCACTTCTACTTTGGCTTCATATACACTTTTCTTGACCAAGATATTATCTTCTTGAACTTCCAAGGCGCTGATTGCATCAAGATGGTGATCTTCAAGTCAAAACAACCACCTATCGATTGTACATAGTCCCTGAGTACGTGTGTGTTTGAAAACTACGCATTTAGTAACAAACATAGTGCCTACCAACTTGACGGACTGGGATTGGCTCTTTGATTCGCCTTACTCCCCAATCAACAATTACCCACCAAGCGAGCTTGCCGGCTTCCAAAACGCTATCACGAAAGAACGTGTGAACTGGGCTGATGTAAAGAAGTACTCTACATATATCTCTACAGCTTTATTCAAAGAATACAATCTCAAAGAAGGCGATACGGTGGCTCTTTTTAGCCAGAATACAGTATGGTACCCGATAGCAATGTTTGCCGGGCTCCGTGTGGGTGCGAAGATCAGCGGTGCAAGCCCAGCCTACAACGTTGAGGAGATGACGTTTGCACTCAAGACGGCGGATGCGAAATTCTTAATGACTACACCCGGAAGTATGAAAATCGCATCGGCAAGCGCAAAGGCTGCAGGAATACCTCAATCAAGCATCTTCCTGCTTGAGGGTGAGCTGTCTGGTTACACTACGGTCCAAGATTTGATCCGCATGGGAAAATCATATGGCGAGTCCGGACAGACAGCTGCTTTCAAAATCCCTCCTGGGAAGAAAAACAAGAATATTTGTGGCTTCCTTTCCTTCTCATCTGGAACAACTGGATTGCCGAAAGCCGTCATGATCAGTCACCAGAACGTTATAGCGCAGTGTCTGCAAGTGCAGCAGTTAACACCGGAAACGCAGAAGAAGGTCATGGCTGTGCTTCCGCTCTTCCACATTACAGGCTTGGTTCATCAGATGCACCTACCAATTCTCATCAACGCAGAAGTTGTCATGCTTCCGCAGTTTTCAATGGAGAAAATGCTAGACGTCATTGTCGAATACCAGCTGAAGGAGCTTCTACTTGTACCCCCAATTCTCATCCGGCTAGTCCGCGACCCGCTGGTAGACAAGTACGATCTCACCCACGTTACTCGCTTTTCTTCCGGCGCCGCTCCGCTTTCTGAAGAAATCATTCACCAGTTACAGAAGAAATTCCCGCACACGGGCTTCAAGCAAGGCTATGGAATGACTGAATCCTGCTCTTGCATTACTGCTCATCCGCCTGATAAGTACGATTACAAGTACGCCCACTCTGGAGGCGCGATAGTTGCTTCTACCGAGGTCAAAATCATCAAGGACGATGGTATGGAGGGAGGTGTTGGCGAGGATGGTGAAGTGCTTGCTCGCGGACCCCAGGTAGTGATGGGATACCTCAACAACGAAAAAGCTACCCGGGAAACATTCGACACAGGCGGCTTTTTACACACAGGCGACCGCGGATCTATCAGTGAGGAAGGCATGATTTACATCTCTGACCGTATCAAAGAACTCATCAAAGTCAAGGGTATCGGCGTTGCTCCAGCTGAGCTTGAAGACTTGCTTCTTGGCCACCCTAAAGTCGAGGATATTGCTGTCATGAGCATAAAGGATGACTACTCTGGAGAGCTGCCAAAAGCATATATAGTGCTCAAGCCTGGCTTACAAGAGAGTACGGCAGTAGGTAAAGAAATCATCGCTTTCGTCAAGGAGAAGAAGGTCAAATACAAGTGGGTCAAGGAGGTCGAGTTTATTAGTGAGATACCAAAGAGTCTGTCCGGCAAGATTTTGAGAAGAGTGTTGCGTGATAAGGAAAAGGATGGAAAGGTTGGTCTTGTTGTTAGGGACGAGATCAAGCCTAGGTTGTAAACTAGCAAATCAGACACAATTTTGGGGTAATTTGATGAATGAGATCAATCCTTTTGTAGGAAGGTTCGTACTATGTACTTGCTCGATCGTTCGGTCCGTCCGCGGACCGGTACCTGGCTTCATCGAGGGACTGCACGGATCACAGGAACACTGCTTGTTGCACTACAACACATGCAGTTAACCAGGCTGAAATATCCTTGTTGTATATGGCGTTTGGTTATCATGTACTTCGTATGCACCGCCTTTCTATTGGGAATTCTGGTGGAAAGTATCAAAGGCCTCTGCGTCAGCAAATGCATCACGACAGGAGAAACCCTGGGTAGTGGCAAAAGCACTACCACAATACAGAAAAGGTTCCGGGTGTCAGTCGGAGAGGCGCAAGAGAAAGACCGATTCACGGAACGCTAATCGACGCGCTTATCACTTATCAGGAAGGAGAATGCCTGGGTTAAGCTTTTTTGGTCCTCGGCATCAAGGCCTTATTGAAAGCTTATCTCTTTCACCAATAACAGCCAGACGTGCAGTCTTATGCTGTACCTTCGTTCGGCGCGGAACATGGCGCGCCACTGGCCCAGTGTGCACACACTTCCTTTCCTTCCCGGAACATATAATAGGATGTTCTTGCTACCTGGCATCCGATACTGGTATCCCAAATGCCTCTGACAATGCGATACCTTACATACAGTGCGGTTGTAGCACTTATCGCCTCAGCTTCGGCTTGCGAGGGTGACCACAGTTGCTATGGGGCGCTAAAAGATGACGTGGTTCTGACCAGAAATGTCCGCCGAATGCAACCCGACGCACAAAATGCAACCACGACTCCAAGAGGCCCTCTGGAATGGGGCCAGATCAACTTTCTACATACCACCGACACCCATGGTTGGCTTGAGGGTCATATCAAGGAACAAAACTACGGCGCCGACTGGGGCGACTATGTCAGCTTCACAAAATACATGAGGCAGAAAGCTCGCAACCTTGGAGTTGATCTGCTTCTAGTCGACACAGGGGTCAGTGTCTGCTATCGAGGCCCTGGGGACGAGTAGGGCTGCACGTACGTGGAGAAAAATATGACCTTGCTGACGCTGGAGCAGGACTTGCACGATGGCGCCGGGCTTAGCGATGCGACGACGCCCAACGGCAAGGTCTCTAACGTGATCTTCGAAAATGTCGACTATGATCTATTGACTATCGGTAATCATGAGCTTTATGTCACCGAGATTGCCTACGAGACTTTTAGCGGCTTTGCCAAAGCATATGGTGACAGATATCTCACTAGCAATGTTCAAATCGTTAACCCAGCCACCGGTCAGTTTGAGTACATCGGGGCTCAATACCGTTATTTCACCACTTATCAGGGTATGTCAAAAAGAACATGAGCTTGAAGAGTACGCTGAATGTTTGCAGGTCTTCGCGTCATGGCTTTTGGTGTACTTTTTGACTTCACTGGCCACAGCAATGTTTCCAAGGTCATCAAAGCCGAGGATATGGTCAAAGAGAAATGGTTTCAGCAAGCTGTTAACTTCAGAAAGCCAGTTGATTTGTTCGTGGTCGCTGGTCACAACCCTGTGCGGACAAACGTCTCAAGTAGCACCATGGGAACTGTGTTCAAGGCCATTCGAAGCATCAAGAAAGATGTGCCAATTCAGTTTTTCGGGGGCCATACTCACATTCGAGACTTCGTGGTCTATGATGAAAAGGCCACTGGCCTTGAGTCTGGTAAGTGATACCCGATTTCATTGACTGTGTTGACTAACAAATCGCTTAGGCCGTTACTGCGAGACTCTAGGATGGCTAGCAATGTCTGGTATCAAGTCATCTACTTCCAAAGCATCGAATAACCCCAAAGGTGTACCAAACCCATCTCGCATCGCACTACCGCAGGTCACCATTGACAAGTCTACTTTTAACACTCCAGTTCGCTATGCACGGAGGTACCTTGATTGGAACCGGAACACTTTTGCATACCATGCCGAGGGAAGCCAGCCGTACACTTCATTCAACACGCCTGAAGGCCTCAAAGTCTCATCAGAAATTACTTCCGCTCGAACTAAGCTCAATTTGACTAATCTCTACGGCTGCGCACCGGAAACATACTGCCAGTACTGTAAGCCGTTTTTGGCTGAAGGCAACATCTTCAAGCTTCTCCAAACCGCGCTAGCTACAACCGTTGTGAACAAGACACGAAAAGATATCCCTCGACTTATCATAATCAATACCGGTAGCGTCCGCTTCGATCTTGCCAAAGGCCCCTTCACGTACGACGACTCCTTCATCGTTTCACCATTCAAAGATGCTTTCCAATACATTCCGAATGTGCCCTACAAACAGGCATCGCAGGTGATTGATATCCTTAATGCGGGTCCCTATCAGAAAAAGAAGCGAGATTTTGAGACTTCCGACTTTGGTTTCAGTCCCGTTCTTGCAGACCGCGATACATGCATCGACCCGCCACTCACCCATAACTACGAGGGGCGTATTCGTCGTTCAAAGCAAGGCGGTCGGCTAATCCGCCGTCAATCTACTTCTCCTACGCCTGGATACACCACAAACGACGATTTCGGTACTGACGGAGACGATACTGTGCATTCGCCTATCCCCAACTATCCTCAGCCAAACGATCTCCAAGCCAATACCTCTTTCCCGCTCGACGGCTCCATGCCAAAGAGCGTCGATCTCATCTTCTTAGATTTCATCGCGGATTACATTGTCAATGCTCTCAATCAGCCGCAAGTTGGTGGGAACTTCTCGCTAGACCAAGTCGAGTATTATATTGATGAGACGTTCACGACAAATAGCTATTTACCTGCGTACGCGAAGATTGCGTGGCAGAAGAATGTACCTAATTGTCCCGTAGGCAAAGGGATCGGGGCCTCGTAAGGAGGAGAGTACTGTAGTTCGGCAGTGGATGTATTACAAAGGGGGTGTTTCATGCTATCTGCAATGTAGAAACGTATTGACGGAAATAAAGAAGCTGGGATAAGGTGTAAATACTGGACTAAGACTTAAAATGAATCTTTTGCTGCATGTTACAGTCGAATCTAGCGGCGTTTCTTGCCAGGAGAAATACAATCTAACTAGCTCCACAAAAACTTCTACTTTTGTCAACCGCGATTACGTGGTGATATTAGGAATCTCCTTCTTTGACTATTGCGGATCACGTTGACGAATACCAGAATTTGCTCAGCAGCCGTTTAACTAGAGTAACTAGCATTGAGTGACCGGATGAGCCAGGCGAGTAGGTAATAGCGTATGTTAGTGTGCATAGATGTGACGCTACCTGGCTCAGCTCCACCTAGGCCACCACGTGCCCAAAAAGGTACAGTATACTGCATTTGCAGTATCTGGAGCTGAATAGTATATACGTGTGATACTAGATATAAAAGGCTAGTAAGCTATATCATAGAGGGGTCAGAGTCCTATTTTTCAAGATCCTTTCTGGAAAGGTGAGGGTCTTAGGTTTTTTTAATACGTATTTTAGGATGGGCTGAAACAAGTGATGAACAGGTATCTAGACAGAGGTTTTTTTAAAGACAGTAATACATGGAATAGTCGCTGTGTTGAGGTCTCTTCATGGAAAGAGCTTAACGTAGCTTTTGAGATGCCGTTATGACAGAACATTTAAACTAGAATGATGTAAAGAAGTACTCTGCGTTTATTTTGACAGTATTTTCACAAAGCCACGTTCATAAATGTTATGTCCAGGCGGAAGACCAGTGTATGTCTTTTTACATATGACTTTCTGTTACTTTACTTATTGCGTCAAGGTAATGGTTTCACACCTTCTAGTAATTCCCACTCCCCACCACGTATTTAACTTCTTCTTGTTTCTTTTCTTTGGTTCGTGCTTTCTTCCTTCAGCTATACTATGCATGGAGCAATTTACACCACGCTCGGCAAGAGTCCAGGCTCAGCTGAGCTGTGCCTTCTACGTACTACCCCAAAACGCACAGGCCATCAAGGCAGACATTCCGCCTCAGCCTTCCTTCCCTTTCACCATCAAGGAGTTTTTCTGATTGCTTCTCTCTCCATCGTCCCTCCAGTTAAGAAGATCCTTCTTATCTGACAAAATTTCGTTGCTTTATTCTTGATAACATGGATACTATAGTATTTGCCGTGAGTACTGTAGCAGTTGCAGATGCTGTCTTTTTGACAGCGCGACGACCGCTTCGTTACTTTTCGAGTATTGTTTTCTTCACAAAACACTGCGGAGCCAGTGGATTGGTGGTATGTTTCTTCGGTAACCGCGACATCTGGCGTGTCCAAGTACAGGTATTACGAAGTACGAGCGACATGGACGCCATGAACTTCCGAAAGGCAGTGCAAGAGGAATGCAGCATAATAGCTGTAGCTGTGCGTACATTTGTCTGATTCCGGCAGCCAGACACCAGCAACTGACTAAATTTTAGAGTACTATTCTAGCCCAGATTGCTATTACGGCGCTCTCTTTGGAAAATCTCGACCGAACACTCTGGGTTGCCCGAGGATTCTTTACTTTCAGCCTCGTCTCATCAATCATCGCTGTCTACTACGCCGCAAGACAGTACTGTCGTCTGGGCAGATGTCTCATTACCGAAGATGTACGCACATGGATTCGTGGGCATAGGATGTTGAATAGGGATCTGAACTCACGCATGGAATTGGCAATTGCCAAACCTAATAGCGGCTTAGCCTTGCGGGAAGTGGGAGTATATCTACCTTCGGTTACCTCAGTTTTGACCATTGCAGCCCTTAATATGCCTCTCGAAAGTTCTCCCAATGCGTTCCTGGTGGGACTGGGCATCTATCTTGGCTTTGTTTGGACATGGAATCTTAACGAGGCTGCAGGGGCATCAGGTAGTCGAGCAGTATTTATCACGTACATGGTGGGCTTGGTGATATGCTACTAGGTCTATGCATTATCAGAAATTGCTGTAGCCGAACAGAGCTATATCAGCGAAGCAAAGTTGCTAGGAGAGAAAGATCCTCTTCGATCTTTCTTTGGGCCACACGACAAAGACGAGGAAAGTGCAAGGGGTAGCGGGAAGCCTTCTGCCGCTCAACATGTTTCCTCCCCAAAAGTACCATCCGACACGACCGGAAGGGCAAGCGCATCTACAGCACCACTTGGAGAATCATCTCAAGAACAAGCACATAGAAGAAATGCCACTAAGAGTATGTCTGTTCAGGGAGAGCTCGCCAAGTCCTTCAAGAAGCAGCTAGACTCCTTGCGGAGTCTTCCAAAGTCGATGAACGTATGGCTCAACTTCTGGAGAAACTTGGAAAAAGTAGTGAAGAGTAGTTTTGTTATAGTCTGAAGAGAAGGTCCGTTTTTATTCTCATATGGCGTCGAATAGACTTGGTAAGTGATGAGATTGTTTCAAGTCTATGGCTTTGTCTATACACGTATGTCATTAATCCTTATAAGAGGGTATGTATTTCTAATTAATGTTATGGTAGTGTCATACGCGGTATTAAAACATTAATGGTTTCCATGCCTGGCTCAGCCTCAGTGTGGATTACAAATGACGTGTGTGGGGTCGGCGTTGTGCCCCTCCGACAGGGTCCCCGACAAAAAAGTTCGCCGCCAAAGGCGCAAATTGGCATTTTTAAGCAACGCAAGACGAAGACTCATATATAATATTCTAGGGTACAAAGAGGGGCCAGCAAGATATAATCCACACCCCACTGATTGAAAGCAAAAAAATCTGCGCAATGGCTGTCCCCAACCCCACTTCAAATCAGGCCCAGCACGACGAGGAGGATATTGACGTACACAATGTGGACAACACGATAGATGCCGATGAGGCAGAAGAGATTCTAGAAGATGACGGCGATGTGCCCATGGACTCGGACGATGATGATGAGGAAGGACGCCAGGACGCCGAGATGGAAATCAATCTACAGAACGACTCAGTTGCGCATTTTGACCAGCACAAGGACAGCATTTTCTGCATAGCGCAACACCCTGTACACCGCGATATCATCGCTACAGGAGGCGGCGATGATGTAGGCTACATCATTGACGTGTCGGCAGCAGCGGCAGCGCAACCGAGCAGCGATGGCCAACCCACCGAACGCGAAGGATTGAAGAGCATATTCACACTAGATGGACACACAGACTCAGTCAATGCTATCGCCTTTACTGCGCCCAAAGGCCAGTTTGTGGCGACTGCAGGGCTAGATGGCAAGTTACGCGTGTGGCAGGGAGTGCCTGATGGCAAGAAATGGAAATTCCTGGCCGAAGCACAAGAGGTGGAGGAAATCAACTGGCTGATCTCGAACCCTTCGCCCGACCACCCCAACGTGGTCGCGCTCGGAGCCAACGATGGTTCAGTGTGGGTGTACCAGATCAGCACAGACAAAGGCAACGAGCTACAGGTCTTGCAAGCATACTACCTTCACACCGAGTCGTGCACAGCCGGTACATGGTCGCCTGATGGCGCATTGCTTGCGACCATCTCTGAAGACTCGAGTCTATATGTCTGGGACGTGTTTGGTGATGCCGCATCACAAGGTCTGACTGCGACAACCGATTCGCAAGCCGTTGTCGGGCTCACAGGCAACGACGAGCGCTTCCGCGTCGAGGGCGGTCTCTACTCTGTCGGTATCGCGCCATCAGGTGCGTTCGTAGCTGTTGGTGGTCCTGAAGGTCAGATCCGCATCGTTGGTCTGCCCCGTCTTTCTCTCGCTGGAGCGGCACAAGCATCAACATCATCTAGTGGAGGAGGCGCAAGGAACAAAGCTGGAGGTGGCAAGCAAGCCGGTGCCAAAGGAGGCGCATCATCATCAGGCCAGGCTGGACAAATCCTGGCTAGTTTGCAGGCAGGAAGCGACAATGTTGAATGTCTGAGCTTCTCTACGGTACCACTTACGCTCATGGCTGCTGGTAACGTGGACGGTTCCATTACTCTTTTTGATACCGCACATCGCTTTGCGGTTCGAAGGCGGATAGAAGATGCGCATGCAGACGAAGAGTCGCCGCAAGCCGTTGTCAAGCTGGAGTTCGTTGCAAAGGAAGGAGCAGGAGGATGGTTGTTGACGAGCGCGGGATACGATGGTGTTTTGAGGCGCTGGGATGCACGGGGTGGAACCGCCGCGGCTGGCAAGGGTCTTGTGGGTGAGTGGAGGGGACATAGGGGTGGAGGTGAGGGGGGTGGTATAATGGCTTTTGTTCAAGGAGACGGCGAGGCGGTTGTCACAGCTGGTGATGACCACGTCGCACTCGTCTTCAAGACGCCTCTCTCCGGATGAACGGGTTTTTTGGGGCGTCTGATACGAGAAATATCAAAATGAACAAGACTTTGAGCTGTACATTATGAAGGATGGGTTTGTTGTTGGGCTGTATTGCCTCATACCAAGCACCCACGCACCCCTCCTACGTGAACAAACACACACTATCCATGACTGAACCCCAATAGCCAGTTGTTTTGTCGCAGCACCGGTTAAAATCCCCACCATCATCAACACCTTTTGCCCAAACTTGCTCGATTGGGATGGTTCTCGGTGCCATGTTAGTGGTTGGGACCCATGGTTGGTATCGGACCGCGCTCCTCAGCATTCTCATTGGGCCTGTGTCACCACACGTGGCTGAAGAGATCCGATAGATGTCGGAGATAATTGTTTTTACTTTTTTTTGCTCATGTCACTCGCTACATGGGGTCTCAGAACTTCCCAGTGGTGTTACTCGATGCTTGAACAACGCCTTTTTGGGGGACTCAACATGACGAGATACATGGCTCGAATGAGGTGCTTGCAACCGAGCTGCCTCAATGCACCATCGTCGTTTCGGCATGCATGGAGATCAGGATAGGGGGACTCGCGATATGAGGCGTCTTTCCCATGCATGTCTCTTTCTCCCTTTGTCTCTTTGAGGCGTTGAAGGAAGCCCCACTATTACTGCCTCTTTACAAGTTACGCCCGGCATACCCATCTCTTCGCAGCAAGCGCCACCATGGTCCTTTGCGATCAACGGGTACCGTACCCCCATATAGTTATCTTCTGCATACATCTAGGGGCGGTCAGAAAGTCGATATGATCGCCCCTCTCTCTTTCTGACTACGCTGATGCTATTGGATGCGGCCTGAAAGCCCGAAGTATGTTTCCCAAGTCATGATACCAACCCCCCACTCTCTGTCTACTCTTGTTCCTGCGGCCCCTCCTCCCTCCCTTCCCACTTCCCTTTCCTTGTTACGAATGGCGCAACCGTTGCGGCCACCGGCATTAAACGGGCCCCAAAGCAAAAAAAAAATGGTGCACACCTACCTAAACGCGTGAGTCTGTGGTGCCGTTGCGGGTCTCTCTTTCCTTTTCTTTCTGGCTTGCTGCTTGTCTCTCCAGAGTCTGGCGAGACTGACGTCATATCGCCTGATAGCCCACACATTTCAGTTACATAACGTCAACCATCTCTTTTTTCTTCTCTATGGAACCTTTTTTGCTTACATGCGCAGTTTCCTCACTTATTCCCTTTTGGCTTCTGAGTGATCCTCAGGGTCTTCGCAGGTGTGTGTGACCTTGCCCTCCCGCCCGACCACTACAAAACAAGGCATGCAGCCAAGAGAAAGGTTGAGTCGGGTTCCTCCCCGGTTGGAACAAGAAAAAGAGACGGCCCGAGAGGTTACATAAGTGACATGGTGGGCGTCCAAGCAAAGGCGGCTCATTCTGTATCAGATTTGTACATGAGTTTCTGGTTGGGTAACATGGGATAGTGGGGGAATCGGCCGTTATGCAAGTAAGGGAATGCCCATGGTGCAGTTTTTGAACAAAGGTCGTTGGCTGTTAGGCGATGTTCTCCGCAGCCTATCACGCGTCGCCCGCTTACTTGGATTTGCCGGTCCCGACGTTTTTTTCCCTTTCTTGTTCTTTGTCCCGCGGCCTTGCGGTGTTCTATTTCGTGGTCCAGAACCAGACGTTGGGTCCCGCTATTCTGTTACGCACGCGCTTACGGACCCGGATATTACAGGCATGCTTTGGCTAGGCAGCTCCAAAAGCGGGTGTTTACAAGAAAATCGATTGGAGTAGATTGGGGTTCTTCCGCGGGCACTTCTGGACGGGAACGCTACGCCCGCTGTCTACCATGATACGTTGCAAGGTCCCTGGTCACAACTCTGCACACGCTACATGCTTTCGCGATTGCTGGAAGAAGAACCAGGATACTCGTATAGAGTACAAAACATGCCGTCAGTCACGTAAGGTGGGGAATGCGATTTGACATGCACAGGTGATAACACTAAGACAACTCAAAGGCTTTGACGTTGCACTTGCCGTAGCAGTCTCATGCATTCCCTCAGCTCACCCTTACGTATGTATGTACGTACATTTGGGAAACCCCCCCCCCCCCTCAGCTGCCAACGTAGCTTCCATCTCCACATATTTGGTAGACGGGCAAGCATCCCGAGCCGGTCCTTTATCTGCCATGGTAATAAAGTCACCGATCTCGTCCTTGAAGTACGTCATCTCCCATGCTCCGCTTTCCCTTTTTCTTCCTTTTCCCTTGCAACAGAATTACTCGCCTGAGGAATCTCTCCGAGTGGGTCATGATGAACATATCCGAGCAAGGGGATGTTAACGAGAGAGGAAGAGAAAAAGCAGTGTGTACCTTTTCAGTGGGACCCATGTCCGTTGATCAGCCTTGGCTGAGTAAAACCCGAACCCAACGAACAAGAGATTCACCACATAGTTGAGTTCCTACGCAGTGATCGGGAGAACATGCCGCGGCCATTAACAGATTGCCGACTATCAATTATATGGGAGCTATCGATTGTGAGATGAGTACACATGTAATTAGTCCCCGCTTTTTGCAAGGCCGTTGAGCATGTGGGTATTCACCTTGTTATGATGTATGAACGTGCAAGAAGTGTAGAATGTGAAAACCAATATAGTTAGTCATGTGTAAGTGTATAGTGCACGCGTAAGTAGCCTTTAGTCTTGAATTTTCCAAGGAAGAATGACCAGAAACATACTCAGCAAGTCTAAAGTCAGAATGTAAAGAGAGAGAGAGAGAGAGAGAGAGAGAGAGAGAGAGAAAAGAACAGAAAACAACTACAATGAGTTTAATTCCATAATCAAACAACCTTCATTGAAGAACAAAGAAAAACAGCAAGAAGAAATCACCAACTCCAACACACCAAGTACATGTCTCACCGACTGCCTCATCGGGACTCTCGTGCATATGTAGCCTCCCTGTAATTCTTGGGGAGAGAGAGAATGACAAGAGACACCCACAAGCCTATATCGCCCCCCTGTCCCATCGTAGCCCCCCTTTTTTTTTTAAAAAAAAAAAGAAGGGAGGGGGGGGTTGTCCCACGTTTGTCATAATAGACCCATTTCGTACAGGTTTCGTGTAGCTACGTAATCCATGCATAGATGCCAAGAAGGGGGGAAGGGGAAAAGGAAGGGACTCTCTGTTTTTACGGACGAGTCCTCCGTTGGCCAATAGAGAGCACGGAGTGTTGCGTCATCTTACCTGTCAGAACCCCAAAAGGGTCGACGGGTGGAGGAGGGGAAAGAGAAGTGGAGAAGGGGGACTGAAAGCTGGAAGGGTGACAGGTGGTGGCATGGGCAACAAAATATGTGGGGACACGAGATTAAGGTTATCGTATGCTTGCTGCGCGCCAAATCGGGGACTAGCCTTAGCTGTTTGCTCTTGAGATTGACGCAAGCAGTGGGCATTGGTTACGGGCAAAGGGTCCACTGGGCAGAAAGTTCCGAGCAGCCAAGTGTATGTACAATCAAAGAGCAAAGAGCATGTATATGTGTATGTGCATGTAGCATGTATGTCATTGTGACTATCTAAAGAAAAGAGCGATGATCGCCATCAATAGCTCTTTTTTTGGTTGTATAGGTATGTATGTATGTATGCTAATCATATAGTCGGACATGCATTAGTCAAACGCCTTTTTGCAGCCATGACTCAAACGCCAGTTCATCAGTCATCGGTGCTACCGCCGTAGTCTCCAGCCGTGGCCCGTCATGCAGGCATATGTAGAAGGATTTAACAAAGACAAGAAAATAATACAGCTTTTTTGATTGCTCAAAGCACGGCAAAACCCAGGGTATCGTAAGAATTGTAGAGAGAGGAGTAGAAGCAGCGGTAATCGCTGACGTGCTCGCGTACCAGAAAGCGGGGTCAAAGCGGACGCAACGGTATGCGTCAGATGTAGAAGGATTTTGATAGCAAGGGTAGTCAGGCTAACTTCCTACATTCCCATATCATCCATGTCTTCCTCGGTAAAGTCTTTGAGGAGCTCGAGTCCACCGAGATCGTCGGTATCTACTGAAGTCATAGAGGTCATGCTGTGTTCGCGGGTATGTTGGCCAGTGAGGTGGGAGACGGGGATAGCGGGACTTTGGTGGGGGCTCTTGTGATGTGATATTGAATGGCGCATCTCTGACGCAGGAACTTCCATACCAAGAAGGCCACCAGCACATCGGGCGAGGTATTCGTCAACGGCCCAGAAGCCACAGCCAGCGTGACGTAAGACTTCGTTCTTGAGGCCGAGGACCTCTTCGCGGAGCAGGGCAACGTTTTCCTTGAGCATTTTGTTCTTTGCGGAGAACTCTCGAGCTCGGCCTTCGAGACTGTTGATGTACTCCTTCTTGCGCTGCCTGCACTTGTGTGCAGCGACGCGGTTCTTTTCGAGATGATTCTGGCGAGCCGATGAAACTTGAAAAGGATAGCCGTCGGCAGTATAGGCCTCGACCATCTGGGGCTGAGATTTGGGCCTACCCCGCTTGCGCTTGGGTGGCTGCGGGTTGGCTTCAACGCTTTCCTGCTGAGGTGGCACAGGTGCACTTGGCAGCGTAGCAGCTTCCTGATTGGTAAGCGTTTGCCTGCTGGTGCGGCGTCGCTTGGGCGAAGGCTCCTCTGGCGGGGTTATTTGTAGTGAGACGGGTTCCTTTTTGTGCCAAGGCGTCGTCTCATTGCGAAGCTGCTCGACAGGGATGGAACTTTCGCGTTCGTGGCGAAGAGGGTGAGTCGGAGAGAATTCCTCGGGTGGGGTGACTTGACCATATCGCTCCAGGGCAGCGTGGGTGAGGAGGGAAGGAGGAATGGAGAATGTTTGTGTGGACATTGTGGCAGTGCTGTCAAAGGCCGTGGACCACTTGTCATGTTGTTGATTGTTCATGCCCGGTGGATGAAGGGCAGTGAAGGCATCGCCAGCCCAGTCAAGATGGGGCCGCTGCTGGATCTCCGTCATGGCGAAGGGCAATTGCTGTTGTGTTTGTGTAGAGAGAGAGTGTGTGTGTATGTAAAGGGCAGTAGTCTGTGGAGTAGAGTGCTGTGGGTGGGGCAGGTTGAGTTGAGTTGAGTTGTTTGGGAGAGTAGGCTGATGGGAAGACAGGTAGTTATACGTGCTAGTTATGGAAGGAGCGGGCAACGGTGGGCTCGGAAGTAAAGGCCGTGCCGATGATGTCAGCAGAGTAGGCTGTAGGGGAGTCGGAGGTGCAGGCCAGCGTCGAGAAGCGAGGCAGGGAGTAGACAAAGGGTACAGGACCAAAAGGCAACGGAGCCGGGGTGACGGACTGATATGGGAATTGGACAATTGGGGGGTTTGGTAACATGCGGAACTTGCGAAAGCGATAGCAGACTTGGTGCTATTTGCACCGGGCTGGGGCATGATTGGGCGTCTGTGCGGCGGGTGACGTAGCGGGAGAGCACGATCGACGATGCTGAGGGCCATCGCGATTGCCTGTCGCCACGCCTGTCAAGCCCTGCGACCTGCGACCTGCGACTGCCCCGGAACCGGTTCCTCTCGGCACCACGCGCCTCTGCCTCTGCCTCTGCTGCTGTGGCTGCCCTGCCTGTGGCTTGTCGCCGTACAGTACATACTTACATAAGACAGTGAGAGAATGCCATCGACGTCGCCCTGTGTACACGGCACATGTACGCAAGCACACACACATTCATGCAGTAGACACCTATGTACTCTGCAACAATGCAACCCCCATACATGCCCCCTCCCCCAGCTTCCGCGGAACACCGCACGCACACGCCTGCCTTGCTCAGTGTGGTCGAGGCCATAGCAGCGCACCCTCTGTCCTGCACAATGGCCCAATACAGCCCGGCTATGCTGCCGTCGCTCTGGGCCTATCAATCCCTCACCACTACTGCCCGTGTCCGCGTCCTGCTCACCACGCGTCTCTGCCCAAGGTTTGGCGCCACCAATCCCACTTGTCCTCGCTGCAGGCCAACTAGAGTACAACGGGTGAAGACACGGCACGCACATGGTCCACTAGAGAAAGGGGGGCTCCACGCTACGTCTACTCCTCCGCACCCACACCCACATCCACATCCATGCCCACTCTAACACCTCTAACACCAAGTGCCTGCCATGCCCAACATGTCTGGTGCGCTCATTGCGCATGTGCTTGAGCCTTTGAATATACTACTATGCCACGCCAATGCTCGACTCTATTACACGCACTCGCCTCTCCCTACGCTTCCCATCATCAGTCTAGACTGCGCGCCGCGGGCAATGGAAAAAAGCCATAGTTTTGCTGCATGAGAAAAAGACACACGGCGCCAACACCAACATTAAGCGGAATGCCGGTCGCAACCCATGGCCATGATAAATGCTTTCACACAACACAGCGCTTGCAAGCGATCGGCCACGCCCATGTGCTAGGGCTGTAGGCTGTGCCAAATGACAGCCGAGGTCAAAGTCTGGGTCTCATCGTTGGCCAGGTGGCGGGATCGGGAGGGGCTGATCGAAAAGTTGCTCCCCAAACATGGGAAAGGGGGCAAAATGCCATTTTGCTGTTACAAATCCGATCACACCCCTCGCTTGCTAACCGCCTCCTCCTGTCCATGTTGCATCACCGCGCATGGCACGCGGAAAAGGAAAACGGCAACCCCACCCACATCTGGACATCCCACCGCTACAACCTACTAACCTGTTCCAAGTAAATTGGACAGAGTAGCACAATGTCACATCTGGGTACATGTAAGCCACCTTGCTGGCCTGTACGCTGCCTGCATGACCTCTGATATAGGCGTCATATATCTACCTACATACATCCTTTGGCTGATTTCGATCCTCCCACAACCAAGAGCCATGAGAAGGTCGCGCCACGCAGATCCCATTGTGGAGCTATACTAGGAAAAGAAAGTCGTCGCCCGTTGCTCCTTCCACGAACCGAACTAGCATCCTCGAAATACCCCCGAGGTAGCTCCGTCACTCGCTCCCTCCCCGCCGCCCTCATACTACTATAGTACTCTACTCCAAACTCGTCCAAGCAGTGTATTACTCAGTTTGCCACAACCGCACTCAAACAGTCTCTGTCTCCACTGTTTGCTTGATTGAAATTGTCCAAAGTTCTTTTCATTCAACACGCATAATTCCCACAACTACGCCTGCCTATATTCCCAACCGCGCTCTAGCGCATAGCTTGGTGTCGACAGTGGAACATATCAACCAGGACAAAATGAGAATGGCCTTTCTTGAAGAATGATCGTCAAAGAACTCACCTTTGACAACAAGTGGCCACGACCATAATTGGACACTCGACCAAACCTGATCACTACTATTCGAGGTGACATGTGCGGGGTCACGGTCGCTAAAGGACGAAGCCCAGATAACCTCGCATAGTGGTTTGCTTGTATGCAGGGCAAGTAATCTGATATCCACAGTGATACTATCTTGATATGTGAAAAAGTATATGGGTGCAGCGGTGCCAAGAAACTAGCTATAAATTAAATAACACAGAGGATTGCTGCCTCTAGCTCATCTGTCTTCTCTCTAAACTTGCATACCAATATAATGTCTGTCCTGTTGCTTGGTGTTTCGATCAAGCTGCGATGTGTTGATCACCTCTCCAGATACAACCTTATAGGAGAAACTAGTAGCTGAAAGCCCTCAACCAATTGGTTGAGCACCAGACACTTAAGAATATGGCTGGTTATTGAACAACCAGCACCTAGCCAATACCCGGCAATCTCCATCAATACTACTAGATTACTGCAGTCACCGCACAAGCCTCAACAACGCTCGATTCAATCATTATCAGCCTCATCGCTGGTCGTACAAGTCCCTGAATTTTTTCCGTTTATCAATCAAGACAACTTGAATCTTTCCAGCAAATGCGCAAATCTGAAGCAAATGCATAGTTTGCAACAAGGCCATTTCTTTTTGCCCTCGTCAATAGCGTGTGTTGGAGCCCAAATTGCACTAGCGTGGATGATTCTGTCTTGGCAAGAAAGCGCGACGCGCACCGCGTCGCCGGCGCAACATTGGTTAGACGATTCCCCATTCACACTCACCACCACGACGGCCCCACTATGTGCTGAAGAGCACCAGCGCGATCGCACTTACGAATACACGCGACCGCAACTCTCTCTCGCCTGTGCACCTTGACCGCAACCAACCGCCGCCATGGGTTACATCAAACAAATCACCATCCAGGGCTTCAAAAGCTACAAGGAGCAGATGCAAATCGAGCCCTTCTCGCCCAACTGCAATGTTGTCGTCGGTCGCAATGGTTCCGGAAAGAGTAACTTCTTCGCCGCCGTCCGATTCGTTCTGGGCGATGACTACCACAATCTCGGTCGTGAAGAGCGTCAGGCGTTGCTGCATGAGGGTTCTGGTTCGGCCGTCATGTCTGCGTACGTCGAGGTTTGCTTCGACAACACAGAAGATCGCTTTCAGACCGGCAAACCCGAATTCTACCTGCGTCGAACAATTGGCGCCAAAAAAGACGAATACTCGGTCAACCGCAAGAACGCCACCAAATCAGAGGTCATGCAGATTCTCGAATCTGCCGGTTTCTCGCGATCAAACCCTTACTACATCGTTCCTCAAGGCCGTGTAACAGCACTCACCAACATGAAGGACTCCGAGCGTCTCAAACTGCTCAAGGAAATCTCCGGATCCAACGTATATGAAGAGCGCCGTGCAAACAGCTTGAAGCTGCTCGCCGACACCGACAGCAAATGCGCCAACATTGACGGAGTTGTGGCAACCATCAATGAGCGCTTGGATGAACTAGAGGGTGAAAAAGAAGAGCTTGAGGCTTGGAGCCGAAATGACAAGGAACGTCGCTCTTTGATGTACACGCTCAAGTCACGCGAAGAAGCCGACCTCGATGCCTTGATTGAAAACATTGACCATCTCGAAAACCAGGGCCGTGAGATGAAAG
The DNA here is from genome assembly GCA_002286855.1 of Bipolaris cookei. Classification (NCBI taxonomy): domain Eukaryota; kingdom Fungi; phylum Ascomycota; class Dothideomycetes; order Pleosporales; family Pleosporaceae; genus Bipolaris; species Bipolaris cookei. The sequence continues at coordinate 33,025 of NRSV01000037.1, forward strand.
AGACCAACGAAGCAGCCTTTGTGCAAACCGAAGCTGAAATCGTACAAATCGACATGGATATCAATAAGCGGAGAGGTGATCTAGACGTCTTGAGAGAAGACCGCGTGCAGTCTGAACAGGAGCGCAAATCAGCAACACTGGAAAAGGCCAAGATTGAGCTTGAACTCAAAGCATTGCAGGACAACCAGTCGGCCGCTCAGCGAACGAAAAGGTCACGCGACACGCAAGTCAAGTCACTTCAGCAGCAGATTCGAGCACGTGAGACTGAGCTCAAGCAACTTTTGCCTGAATACAACGCTAAGAAGGAAGAGGAGGAAGCTGTCAGGACACAGTTGTTGGAAGCTGAAGGTCAGCAGAAGCGACTAGAGGAGAAACAGGGCCGCACGGCTTTCTACACTACCAAAAAACAGCGAGATGAAGCCCTGCGTGCTCAAATAGAGCAGTCCAATAGCGACCTCAGCCGTCGCAAAGCTGTCCTTATGCAGATAAACGAGGAGATTGCCCAGCTTCAGAGCGACATTGAGCGCATCGAGAGTGAAATTACCACCCTCAGGTCCACCATCGAGAGTGAGGGAGACGCCAGCGTTGGTCTTGCGGCCAAGGTAGAGCAGGCCAAAGACGCGTACAAAGCCATCCACGACGAACAGACAAATCTCTACAGAGAAGAGAATAGAGTCAACACCCAACTCACAAACGCCCTGGGAGAGCTTCGGAAAGCGGAGAGCACCTTCTCCCGCCTGCTTGATCATGGTACAAGTCGCGGTCTTGAGTCGCTTCGTCGATACCAGAAAGAAGGGGAACTCGAAGGTGTGCATGGAACTATTGCTGACCTGCTCGATGTTAGCAGTGACTATAGGGCCGTCACAGAAGCTGCAGCAGAGGGCGCTCTCTTCAATGTTGTCGTAGACAATGACGAAGTCTCGAGTAAACTCATCGACAGGCTCATCAAGGATAAGGGCGGACGTATCACTTTCATTCCTCTCAACCGTATCAGGGCTCACGATATGAACCTCCCAGCAACTGGAGATATGCAACCATTGTTGCCAAAGCTGAAATATGACCAAAGATTTGAAGAGGCATTCAAACATGTCTTTGGCAAGATTGTCGTCTGTCCCGACCTGACTGCCTGCAAGAAGAACGCAAAGCAGTACAATGTTCGCGCATACACTCTCGACGGAGACAATGCCTCGCGCAAGGGTCAGTACCGTGGAGGTTACCACGATCCCACAAAATCCAAGATTCGTGCCTACCAAACACTCGCTGAGATGCGTACGCAATACGATGAGCTGCAGCAGCGCAAACGTGACATTGCGACCGAATTCGAGCAGAAGCGCCAGCAACTTACTGCAGCTCTGAGCGAGGTTCGCCGACGCGAACATGAGAAAGACAAGGGCGAGAACAGCTATGCGCCAATGAGGGAAGAACTGCGTGCTAAGCAGAGGTCTCTGAGAGATATCCAGGATACCTTGGCTAGGAAGCAGATGACTTCCTCGACACTTCAATCTGCCATCAATCAACTGGGCGCCCAACAGAGCGACTGGGAAGCTGAGATAGCTTCCAAGTTTGAGAAAGCATTGTCGAATGATGAGGAACAGATGCTGGCAACATTGCGAAGTACAGTGCAAGATTTGAAGCGACAATTTGCTCGGGTCAAGCAAGAGCGGACTACTCTAGAAACCCGCAAGGTTGAAGCTGAGCTTGATCTGAACGAAAACTTGCAGCCAGAGCTCGACAACATCCAGGCACAACAAGGCGGTGCCGGTGGATCGACCAGCCAGTCTACACGGTTACGGGAGTGTGAACGCGCATTAGACGATATCAACCGGACTATTGCCAATCTCGATCAGCAGATACAAGAGACTGATGCTCAAATCGAAGATATTCGGGCACAACTGAGCGAGCTAGAGAATTCAAGAAACGAAAAGGAGGCCAACAACCGCCAGCTTGCAAAGATGATGGCCAAGCAAGAGCATGCAATGTCTAAGAAGGATTCAGATCGCAGTCGCCTCACGGATCGACTAGCCGAAGTGAAGCGGGATATCAGGGATTTGGGTACTCTGCCGGAAGACGTCAATCGGAAATACACAAAATGGGACACCATGAAGGTAAGCTGGCATGGACTCATGATACGAGTATCGTTTCATCTACTAACATATCCAAGGTCACTAAGGAGCTCACCAAAGTCAACCAAGCCCTCAAGAGCTTCGCCCACGTCAACAAGAAAGCATTCGAACAGTATGAAAACTTCACCCGCCAACGCCGCACCCTGACCGAACGCCGCGCCGAACTCGACACATCGCGCAAGTCAATCGAGAACCTCATCGACGTGCTCGACCAGCGCAAAGACGAAGCCATCGCACGTACCTTCAAGCAAGTCGCCGCCGCTTTTGGCGAAGTTTTCCAGCAACTCGTCCCCATCGGCCGCGGCCGCCTAATTATCAACCGCAAATCCGACCGCGACGCCCGGGGCAATGTGTCCGACGACGATGATGACGATGATGACGACGAGCAGCCGCGCAGCAAGAAGAGCAAAGTCGAAGAATACACGGGCGTCAGCATCGCCGTATCCTTCAACAGCAAGCACGACGAGCAGCAAAAAATCGGCCAGTTATCCGGTGGCCAAAAGTCGCTCTGCGCCCTTGCCCTCATCTTCGCCATCCAAAAATGCGATCCTGCGCCTTTTTACCTCTTTGATGAAATCGACGCCAATCTCGATGCCCAGTACCGTACTGCTGTCGCGCAGATGCTGCAGCGGCTGAGTGGGCATGGCGGCAAAAAGGGAGATGGAGGCGGTCAGTTCATTTGTACCACGTTTAGGCCTGAGATGGTGCATGTGGCAGATCGGTGCTACGGTGTTAGTTATTCGAATAAGACGAGTAGTATTGATGTTGTAGAGAGGGAGGCTGCGCTGGAGTTTGTTGAGGGGATGCAGAAGACGTAGTGGGTTACGATTTGTGTCTTTGGGAAATGAGGGATGAGGGTTTGGGGGGGGGAAGGATGCTCAATGGAGGGAATTAGAGTTGTGGAAATATGGTCTGGCGTATTGTCCATGTTTGCTTGCTTGCCTTGAGTAGCTATCACGACGCATCTCAGTTTTTGTACTCTCCAACCAAAGGTCACGGAATTATAGTTAGTAATTTCATCTTTCGTCCATCTTTCTCCCTGGCCTTTCGGACCTGTCGGATACTCTTGTTGCAGCATCGTCTTCTCATTCAAATTTGCAATTCACGGTCGTGAGTCTTGCAACAACAAATTTGTAGTCTCGCCCTTGGCTTCCACATGCTAGAGGAGTGCTGAGGGAAACATTTTACTAGACAAGATCTCAATCATTCAACTCTTTTTTCTTACTTCCTTTGGCCCGCTTCTGGGCCCTCGGTCCAGATGTAATCGTACGACCAACAGGGCCCTCGCTTTCTCTGTATTTTTTTTATATTCTTTTCGCTTTCTTTCCCTTCGCGACTTTCATTAAGTGCCGTGTCGTGGGGCTATCTTTGCAAGCAGAGAGTGGGTAGTTTTGCTTTGCGACGAGTGGATCCTGTAAGATTACACAATGAGTGGAGATCGGGTTTGCCGCTGTGCATCGTTCGGTGAGACCGTCTCCGTAATATGGGTGGTAGTGTGGCTATTGGGGCCAGCAGAGGAGAAAGATAACTTGAGGATCGGTGATTAGTAGGGTGCATCGCGAAGAGCTTGGGGAACTAGGCTGCATTGGGCTTGGTGGTATATGTCATGGAGGAGGCCAATTGGGTACCCGGATCCCTTGGCCCATCAGGCGGCGGTACTTGGCTTGACTACCCATTAGCCCCGTGTCTACCATTGCGATGTTGTGATACTAAGTACGGGCTTGAGGGATTTTGCTTACCAGCATTGTGCTAGATGCGTTGTCTGCTTTTCCGATGCTCGATTGTTCATGTAGTGTTGCCTGCTAATGCAGGTGCACTGATAACAGACGTGGACCAGGTGTTCCGATGCTCAAAGTGTACAGTGGCCAGGTTGTCGTGAGTGTAGTACTATAAGAAACAGAGGCATTGCTATGCGCGTGCGTATAAACCCAAATCTGATTCATATACAGGTGTTTCGAGGCTTCCAAAATAGTTGCATACCAGTCCGTCAAGTTCAGGACGGATGTTTTTGAATCGGGGTTCTACTACATTGTGTAGGATACAAGTAGGACCAAACACTCGTGCCACAGTGATTCAATCCTGGTCTTGATCATGATGCAGTCCGCAAAATGACAAGGTTGATATTTTCACAATCTCTTCTCTGGCGCCGATAAATGGTTCAGCTCTCTTTGGAAGATCGTAAGTCGGTCCTACTCTAATGATTCTGCTAGAATCTCTTTATACCCGAATCAATACTGCCTTTCCATTAACAGTCAGGTAAATGTATGCTGGCTGAATTCGTCCACGGTAGGAGATGTGGAATAATATACAACGTAAACATTGCCTTGATTTGGCTACTGAGTTATTCCCATAGCGCCATAGCTTGATCAGTTCTTTAGCCTCTGCTCTTGCTCTTTGATGTGAGATACGCTTAAAAAACCCTCTACGGAGCAAAGTACCTTGATCAGGGCGGACCACTGGGAGATGCGCAGCGAAACCAGGTCAACAGGATACGTTCAGGACTAGGCAGGCTAAAAGATGATCTTGGTTAATAGGTTTGGCTAGCGCTTCCGCTTGCCATGTTTTGCGATGCTCTTGATACCCCTATCAATGGGCCGACCCTATGGTAGTTCGGAACATTTCCGAGCGGTCCGAATGTATATGTATGTACATATGAGGCATTGTGATAGCGTTGCGTCGTATGTAATATGTTCCATTCGGCAAGTTATGCACTCCATCATTCTTGCGAACACGTGTCGATTGTGGGCGAAGTGGCCTTAGCAAATGCGCTGCATGGGGAGAAGAACGGCAGGATTTGGTGGTGAGAAGATGGGATATCCAGCCCTGTGCATACACGCTAGCTTCTTAGGGCGAGCCAGTAAGTGTTTCCTCCCTGGGCAGACTGCATACTCGGTGGGCCAGACCACCTGGTCAGTGGGAAAAGCTTCTAAAGACATTGAGAAAACAAAAAATACGGTTCTACTATGGAGCCTAGATCAAACCTGCAGGTACTTGGTGTTTGTACGACAGAAGAAGCCGTACTATGGCAGGTACACCAAATATGACGTATATGCATGGCGCATAGCAAAATCACCATCATGCCATGTCTTCTAATAACTTACAAATAATTCTAAATGTCTTCAAATACTCGCGCATGCCTCAATACTGTGTGCGGTTTTATCTCCTTCCCGCGAAGTAACATGCCTGGGTGGGGAATGGGGCGTGGCAACCGTTTTTCGCTGGTGACGTTTGTTGGCCTCTGCGATCGCGATCCCAACGGAACAAAACCGGATCAAAGACTGCAGGCTATCCGTGTGAGAAGCAGTTGCTGATTCCAAGCTGAATTAGGTCGGTATGAAATTCCCTATGCATATTAATTATGTTTTTTCAGAAAAAACTAGCTCACAGTCGCTGGGCGTAACTGATTGGATAACCCAGAACCGGGATTGCTTCCCGCCTATCATATTTCTCAAAAACAAGACACCCTCTTTACCTCTTCAGCAGTAACGGAGCAACTACTGTCGGACAACAGCCCTCTCCAGGAAGCTCACTGTATACCTGGAGCTGTATGCATACCTATCGCAGATAAAATTGCGCGGTCTGCCCTCCCCATCCTAGTCCGTCCTTGGGCTGGTATACCTCGTATCTATCTTTGCACACCCATCCTCTCTCACACGTCTATCTTCTTCGACCATCCATCTCCCCTCGCGCGTCCCACGAAATCCGAAACAACCTAGGCACCCAGACGGCAATACGTGAGCTCCATCTGAACTAGTAGTGCTCTCTTTAGCGTGCTTTGATGCCTGCCAGCTTCCGTGATGCAAGGAAACCCATATCAATCATCCAGTCCTGAACATGGCAGGAAGGTCGCAATACCAAAGCTACCACCTCGCCCTGATAAGAGAAAGCAGAAAAAGGTTGATAAAGAAGATCGGGTGTCAGTAACAACTACCCAAAGGCAATCAATAGACTGACATATTTCTGTAGAGCCAGAGCATGCAAAGCCTGCCGTAAACGAAGCACGTCAATCTCTTCTTGGAATTGACTCATCCAGCTAATGCTGAATAGAAGTCCGATGTTCAGGTGAGACGCCGCGTTGCGCCACTTGCGAACGAGCCGGTTCAGTCTGTGTCTATGACTCTGCACGGCGTGATCGACTGGGAGAGTGTGTTTCCAAGACACCATCGTCATGTAATTTCGCGCTGACTCTTCAGGGCAATTCGGCTGAACCAGGACCTTGTCAACCTCCTGAGAGCACTGGAAGGACGCGTCGGCGATGCAGATAAGAAAACCATCAACGAAGTATTACAGAATGTACGTTTACCATGCGCATTTGCCATGTGGCGCCATATATCCTGTTAATCATTGGTCTTTTATAGGTAGAAGACGACCTGGTCTCCTTAGATTCCGTTCAATTAGGCAAGACGCTGGGGAAAAGATCACATGAACAGTCCTCAGGGGAAAAGGAACCAGAAACCACTAACCATGGAGAGGCTTTCGTTACCGCATCAGTTGGTTCGAATGAAGATCTTGATTTCCTGGACGAAGATTTGATGCGCAACCGCGAAGCGAGAGAAACCGGCTATATAGGCCAAAACTCTGAGGTACAATGGCTGCGAAGCGTTCAACGCCAAGCTGAACGTGGACGTACAAATCCCGAAGGCCAAAGACACGGTCCTCCCGGCTCAAGTCCGAAAGCTGTCAATGAACGAGTCGAGGCTTTGCATGAGCGAAGACAGAATACTATGCAAGGTTCCATGCAACACACAACCGATGCAACCTTCTATTTGGATAGCGACGACATTGAGATCGATATAGCTGTCGATCCTTACGAAATGCCGGAACCAGGAATTGCCGAGAACCTCTTCAACTGCTATCTCAAAACCGTGCACAGTACTTTTCCACTCATTCCGGTCAATTTCGAGGATCAGTTTCGCCGCTACATACAATCTGCAAAACAAAAACGCCAATACGAGATCCCTCCAAAATGGCGCATCACCATGAATCTTCTCTTTGCAATCGGAGCGAAATACTCTCAACTCATCGGAGCTCCCTGGAGAGGAGATGAAAGAGACCATTTGATCTACATGACTCGTGCAGTGCATCTTCTACGTCTAGGTGATCCCATTGTGTTTATTGCAGCACCTACCATAGATAGGGTTCAGGCTGTAAGCGACCTGTATTTTATCATCCATAATGGCAGCTAACTTTTCAACCTACAGACTGGTGCCCTCGCATTTTACTTCCTTGCAATCGGCCATGTTAGTAGGGCTTGGATCATGATCGGAGTTTCTATCAGACTGGCCTTGGCTCTCGGCCTTCATCTACGCAACGAGAATACAGCACTAGATGACTCTAAGAAAGAGCCACTAGTGAGGACATGGTGGTGTCTGCACGCTATCGAATGTCTTGTGTCATCCATCACGGGCCGTCCCCCAGTTATTGGACATGAGGACTGTACCGTATCTATACCAAAATCCAATCCAAGGCCGTCAAATCCAGATTACAGTTCATCTAGACAAACTTCCCGCGTCCGTACAAGCTATGAGCCACCACAATCAAGCGCAGGGAGTAGTACCTCTCAGTCCGATAGAGGTACTGATGACAGTAGTTATTTGGTTGCATACATCAATTTGAATCTCATCTCACAAAAGGTTCTTCTCAGTTTGTATTCCCCGCGGACTGCAGCTCGATCCTGGGAGGTACGTCCAGAGCCGTACTGCTTGACTGCTCTTTTTCACATGTAGCTATCTCTTGGCTTTGCTAACGACTATGATTTACAGTACATTCAGACTAGAATCACGGAGCTTCTCAACGAATTGGATGATTGGGCCAAGATAGCTTTACCGTTTGATGATCTTCATGCAAGTAGCTGGGCCCAGCAACCCGACGTCGATCACGAACGCTACTTGTTCAGGATTTATTATTGGAGCACGAGGATCCTCATCACACGACCTTGTCTCTGTAGAATCGAGCGACGAATAAAATCCGAGAGCAGTCAGTCAGCCACTTTCAACGCAAAAACAGCCGAGCTATGTGTTCATGCGGCCGAACAAATAACATCATTGTTTCCTGACCAACCAGACACGACTTTCATTTACTCCCGGGGCCCATGGTGGGATATAGTTCATATCAGTAAGTTTTGTAGACCCAACCAATTACGAAACTTACTGATAATTATTACAAAAAGTCATGCAGAGCATGGCTGTGCTTTTGCTAGAGATGTCTTACGAGGGCCAGAATTTGAAGGATGACAAAGAAAACATCATGAAATGTATCAAGAAGTTGATGAGTTGGCTCCGTGCTTTGCGAGTCAACGACCCTGTCGCCTCTCGGGCCCATGGTGTGGTTTACAAGATCTTAAACACATGTGCTCCTAGTTTAAGAGAACAGGTCAAGGAGCTTACGGAGGATGATGACGGTCAGCCTTCGCAATCTAGGACATGGGAGCGCTCCCAAGATTTCACCAGTCCACCGCAACAAGCGTCCTGTGATACATCAAGCGAACCTATCTATCCTGCAGTGTCTTCACAGACTTTCCAGCCATTCCTCTCGGAGCAGTTCCCGGACCCTATCTATCCTTACCCTATCGAGTACGACCAGTCTATGGCCTTTTCATTCGGAAACCCTTTCACGACTACCTTTGATCAGGGACCCCCTATCCTCGACATGCAGAATCTTTGGTGGCAATCAGCATCGTCTGCCAATATGAGTCTAGACCCTTCGGAGTTGGTCACGCCTTATCAACAGCAGCCGCAGCAACCGCAGCAACCACAACAGCAGATGCACGGCCATATTGATCAAGGTATGCAGCAGCCAGATAGAGATGACGACCTCGACTATGCGCCACAACAGTAACAACAAAAGGGCTGATGGTCAGGCTATCCATAGATTTTAGCTATTATATCAGCCTTTCAGATTTCACTAATTTGCACCCCTGTCTACATTTAGTTTTACATTAATCTTCACTGATACTTCTGTTTTCTGGGTTGAGGGCGGCCAAGCAACAAACAAGGAAGGGACGGTTTCAATCTGAGGCTGGATAGCTACGAAAGGCATTCTCGATGATCAAATTTGCACATTCGATACACGCAAGAGTCTTACTACTACTACTACAAATATTTATTTATGGGCTGAGATGGTATGTTATATTGAAACCAAGGGTTGAAATCTTCTTTGTCCGTCTGAGTCAAGTTTACGACATAAATCTTGTAGGTTGGCAAATATCCTGAACATTTTTCTTCGTACTTGTTTGTCATAGATTTAATCCAGGTTAATTACAGTGCGTGAATGAGTGGCTTTATTCACTGGTTTTCGCTTTAGGTAACGAGAGACATTGCGTTGGCATTCTGACATGGCGTCCAGTCAGGATGCATTCCCACACGCATTCACCCGGTCGTCCATATGAAAAGACCGTCTGCTAAAAGAAAAGAAAGGTAGAAAATTCTGTGTACAAAGCGCTTTTAGCATTTCACTAAATTCAGAAATAATCAAGTACATATACGTTAAATTTGTTAATAATCGGCGACATCAAAAGCGCCTGGTTTGAGTATTGAAAGTTACAAGCAATACTTTGGCCTCGAGCGAGAGACCTGTTGTCGCCACTTCGGCACCGTGTTTCAACTAACGCGCCCTACCAATTGCCAAGCCAATTTACCTCTTCGTAGCAAAAAATCAATACACCTTCCCATCGCATACTCATCAGAATCTCTCTACCGACAACTTGAATCTGCCCAGCTCCAACTAACCGAGCCGCAGAATCCAGAACCAACCCAAATTTCCCCCAATTGCTCAACGCTAGTATTAACGCAACAAAAAGTTTCGCACCCAGCGGGTCCAGAGTGCAGACGGCGCACACACCAAATTCTGTATCAGCCAACTCAACTTCGCCCTTCATTTTCCCAAAACTTTTTTATAGAGAATATACAAGCATGTACTGTCCAATCTTCCATCGAATCAACTTCAACAAAAGCAACGATCGGGCTTGTGGTTTAGTGGTATAATACTCCCTTAGCATGGGAGTGGTCCGGGGTTCGATTCCCCGCGAGTCCATCTTTTTTTGCTGATATCTTGTCCGTAAATCTCTTGGAATTGCAGGGGCAGGATGGATGTCTTTTTGGCGCTCCTGGATGGGCGGCGTTGGGGTGGGAATTGTTGATACCCACACTAGATTTTTGGACGGGAGACGAGAATGTATTGTGTTTTTTTGGAGGCAACAATGAATCAAGGCAGGGGGAATGAAGATGATGTGATCGATACACAGCATTAAAAATGGGCGTAGTCATCAATCATGCTCTATTCTCCATACCCAATCTACCAATACGAAGAAGTGGACGACACACTCCCCACCCTATCACGCCTCTTACACCCCTCACACCGACATTCCATCTCACTCGCCGCCGCGGCCCGCCTTACTCTAAACCTCGCCAAGCGCCTCGTAAATACGCCCGAAGCACCCAGACCCAACTCCACCGTCTTACCCTCCGTTACCGGCTCTACAGAATCTGAAGAATCAAGAGCGTAGTCCTGCTCGACGATTCCGATCGTCGAATCCTTCACGTTGAGACGCTGGATATCAGACGCATATACGGCACCTAGCCCGGAACGATACCGCGGTCGAGGCTGGATGTTATACGAGTGATAGATAGGACGTTGAGGTGCTGGGTCGAGGTGGGAACTTTGTAGATGTAGTGCGCTAGATATGCGAGGCCGAGGTGTTGGAGGAGTAGGAGGAGGGAGACAAGGATTAGGCCGGTGAGCGAGATGCTAGGGGCTGGAATGAAAGTGCCGGGGGAGGCGTATAGGGGGCGTCCGGTTATGCCGGATGTTTTGAGGGATGTTTGGGTTAGGAGGGTGCGGTTGGCGTGGAAGCTTTTGGGAGTTAGAAGGGGTTGTGGGTTGGGGAAGGTGAAGGGGGGAGACGTACATGCTTGCGGAGAGGTAGCGTTCTGTGGCTGTTATATCTGAGAAGAAGAATGTAGTGAAACTTTGCATTATTTGAAGAGGGCGCTCGGTGTCATCTGCTTGTGAGGAGCATGCGGCGGTGCAGTCGCAGTAGCTACGGAATGTGGAGAAAGGGAGGCGGTTGAGGCGACAGATTTGGTCGAGGAGGAGAGGTGCGGTGTCATTTGTGGATGCGTTGGCGGCTGCGAAGAGGGGTTTTTTGCCGAATAATGCGATGGCTGGGGTTATTAATGGGCCGGACATTGTTGTGTTTGAATCTTTGAAGGTAGGACCAGCTTGATGGCGTGGATTCGGGTGCTGGCCTTGAATAGAGTCAGTCAGTAGATATCCATGCCATGTATGTATGCTATATCTCTTACCAGCCCGGAATATCCGTCAGTCTATCATCTTCTGACGGTCGGCGGCACCGTCCCTCGAAACTACTCAGTACAACCCCATTCTAATCTACTTCCACCTTGTTGCCGTCTCTCCAGAGATCCGAAAGGTAGTCGTTGTACTGTGCCCTATCTGCAAACGGGCCTGGCTCAACCCAACGCTCCAACAATGGACTGTATACGTAGTTGTTGCGATAGTTGCCCAACTCAAAACAGCCTCGCGTGGTCTTGACAGTGCAATGTTGCGTGTAACTCACTGGTACATCATTCCTATCCGTTATATTGACGTCCACAATTACGTCTTCAACAGTGTCCTGCTTGTTGCGAGAAAGCTGCCATGGGAACTTTCCACGCTGACCTGGGACGCAGATATTCGCTCCGAATTGACCGGAGTAGGTGAAACCAGAAGTAAAGGGGCTTTCACCAGTGCAAGTTGCGGAAAACGAAGGTTACTTAATCCCCGTACATCGAACCGTCGAGTTGAACCTCATGGCGCGGTGTCGGAGAATACCAGTCGTTGTTCCGTTGGGAAAAGCAGCGACAAAGAAACCCAGACCCAGCTGTGCCCAAGGACCCAATTGTTTCAACTGAGGCACATCCCGCAATTCAAAAGGAGCCGTATTCTGTAAATCCGGCCAAGATTTGTAGGAACTTCACTGAGGGAGAGAGAAGCGAGTGAATTCTCAAGTTGTTGCACAACTACACCTTCAGGTATGGTGGACATGTCGTCTGGCTCAGGGTCCACCCCCAAGAGTGTATATTTTCCTCCGCGAAAGGGTCCGTTCTGTGAAACCACAGGGTTTTCTTCTGTAGTCATGACCAAGGTTTGCCCTGTAGATACGAAACCCTCTCGAATAGGCTGCTGGATACCGCAGATTAAAAGGAACAATGCAGCGAGCCACAAGAACCCACTACCAGGCCCAGTCCGTTGGGATTGGTCTCCATTTGCTGTCCTATTACTCCTCTACGATGGCCAGGCTTCGCAGAGGATGTTGATATTCGACCATCCGCGGTCTGCTAGCGCAAAAACCTAGGATATGCTAACCGTTTAATTCTTCTGCAACCTCTGCGTGTAGACGACTGCGGCTTGGGCAATTAGTGCCGAGATGAGGGGGGTAAGTTAGTGACAATGCTGGCGAATGAGATGAGTACTGCGAGGGTATTTACAATGCATCGCTGTATTGAGATGTTGCTTTCTGTGAATTCGGTTTGAATGTACGACGGCAGGTCCACCGTGTGGTAGGCGAGTACCCATGTTAGTACTCATGGCACAACAAGTATGGGAATGTAGAATGCGATGATCCCAAGCGCACAGTGTCTGTAACGTAGGGTTGGTATATTTTGGGCGCGCGTTTTAGGAGAGGCGCGTGGTTTAGGAGGGCCGCCGATTCTTCTCGATATCAATGTATGCTGCGATTCAGTTTGTTGGTCAACCACACGCTGTGCTTTTTTCTTCTCCATTGTGAGAGTGTGACATGTCGAAAATTAATACCCCAACAAACAAAGGAAGATCTAGACATAATTAAAGGCAGCTTTCTGATCGCCGACCAAAACTGCCAAGTTCATTCCACAACGGCTATGCCTCCTTTCAAGGGGCTGGGGTTGTCGCTCTGGGGGCCTGAATAACGCCGTCCCCATTCCATTGACATTCGAGAGTGCCGCAAGCAAGCAAGCGACACATCTGATGCCCATCTACAAGTGCCTTTGAGCTCTCTATCCTGGAGACATGATTGAAAATACCAAGATCCAGGTTGCGATCTTCTACAACGCTCCTAACGTGCAAAGCAGCTCAATTCGCCTTCAAACCTTTTTGTCTCGCCATCACGGCGGCACAGATAACGGCTTTTTAGAGATCTGCATCCAAAAGATTTAGTGTTGCACACAGGGTCTAGCCACACCGATTTCGGCTGCGGCCGTTAGAGTTCGTGCGGTAGGCGGTGCTTTTGTGTAGTTATTATAGTAGATGTCTTTCTTGGCAGATCGCCTTAGACCCTTTAATGTCCACGGAGTAGGGTTATGGAAAGACGTGTGTACGCCAAACGGGGGAATTTTGCGACCTAGAGAGAGTATGCTGGTCACCACGCAAGGTAGACTGGTTCGAGTGAGTGTATCCTTCACATACCCACATTTAAGCCACGCTCCTTGACTTCGCTATGATCACTCTCTCGTACTAACTCGACTGTGGGATGACTACAAAGTAAATCTATTCAGCTCAACCACGATAAAGAGGGAAAAGAAATTTGCATAGATGAGCGTACACTATATTTTACCTACCGCCAGATCTTCAGTGATATACAAACCCTACTGGGTCGGAAAAGGAAAAGAAAAAGAGCGCGAAAAAAAGAGATTGGTTGCTTTGACAAGAAGGAAAAACGCTAGACAAACGTCGAAATAAGTGTACATCCTTACTCTACGAAACAAAATACAGCCCAGATTTAATCTTCAATGATACTGAGTAGAGAGTCGAATACATCGTCTTCGTCCTCGTCTCCATCATCTTGCTGCCGCTGTGCATGATCCTCGGTATCTTCTTCCGACTGCGCATTGCTGTCGTCGTCATTGTCACTGCCAAAGCCACTGTCGTCCCCTGAGAAACTTGCGCCCTCCTGAGCACTAATGGCGGCATCGGCAACGGAGCTAGAAACGCTCTCGCCATCAGTTACACCGTGCCAGCTCGGCTCGCCGTCATCGTCGTTGTGCGCGTTGTCGTCATCATCTGGCTCTGTGTCACCACCGTTGTTGTAGGCACTGAAGCCATGGCCGGCCATAAAAGGCCCCGAGTGTGGGGTCGCATAAGCAAATGGAGTTGATTTACCAGTCATAGCAACAGAGCGTTGACTTGGCCTACTTGCAATGTCGGAGTAGGATCGTGGCAATGGGGTTTGCGAAGAGTAAAACGGTGAAGGCGGTTCACGCGAACGCCGAGGGGTTGTATTCCATATTGGAACTTGAGGCTCTTCCCGAGCATCCTCTTCTGGTCTTGGCGATGTGGATTCTGTTACGCGACGCCTCTTGAGCCTCGACATCAGACTGGGTGTGCGTGATACCGTTTGTGGAGCAGATGACTGCTTTATTGGAGACCCATTGAAGCGACGCTTGGCCGAGCTAGGGGGAAATGTATCCATGGCCGACGCGGACACTGTGCGATTGCGATAGGATGATGGACGTCGTAGATGATTCTCGCTCAATGGAGAGATTGGATGCGTCTGCTTTTTCAAGATGGAGCTTGGTGTGATTGAACGTCGCCATTGCCGACCTGCAGGTCGCATAGATAGTTGAACAGATTGGTTGCTACCGAATGAAGAATGCACACTAGCAGGCGGAGCATCGTAGGCTTCGACAAATTGCCAGCATGCTTCCTTGGCATCTGCTTCAGGGACGTGTGGTTGACAGTCTTCATCATTGCCGTCCGTTTGCGACTTCTTCTCGGGTTGATAGCGAGGTAATTGTCGGAGTTCTGGCCATGACTGTTCCATGACAACAAACTCGTTTCGATCAACCTGCTGGGTATAGGCTTCGCGATGAGTAACATACAGCCTCTTCTTTCCTCCAGTTACTCGCATCATGATACCAGATGCGAGGAACTGAGCTGTCCAGAATGCCGAGCTTGACATTTCGGCGGGTGTGAGGAAACGAAGTCGTGATTCCCTAAGCACCTTTCGTAGTGGTATGTACGACGCCCGAAGACCCGGATAAGCAGCAATCATGGGATTCTCATCGCTGTCATCATACTGCAAATGGTCAAACACGTCACTGAAAGCATTTGACAGCGTTTCCTGGACGTCTTTGGCACTAGCACCCCTCAGTGTAATGTCTCGCACGAAACCACGGCTCTGAAGTCGCTTGTAGACTAGGTTGTTACTTCCACAGGCCTTGGGAAACAGCCAGTTGTCGGTAGATCCCGAGGCCCAGTTAGTGATGTCTTGACTGCTCCATCCACTTTCGTATTGGTTGAGCACAGGGTTACTGTCCAGCATCGGAGCACCCGGATAAGGACTTGAGTCTGTGTCTCGCCTACGGATTTCTAGCATCGGCGTGCCCGTGCTGGTCCTGGAAGACCGAGCTTGAGTCCATTCTTCAGAGCTCTGAGTTGTGGTCCTGTCAACGTCATGCATTGGGTCGTCCTGTGAGAACCAGATGCCTCGCAAATCAGGCCCCCATGGCAGCAGTACTACTTCAATCTCCCAAGGAGCCAGAGAAGTGGGAGGTGCCGCAGCTTCCAGCACATCAAGTCTCTGCTTGATGTGATCGAGTTCCATCTCGGTGTCTTTACAATCCATGGCTGTGAGTATAAGAGCCGATGATGTTGTCGAGTTGGCAGAGTGATTTGACCCAAAAGACGTGTTGACGTCCTTGACGCGTCTTCGGCTGAAAGAACTGATACTACCGTGGTCATCTATAGCTTGGTGCATTTTTTCATGCTCATCCACGCGGTGCTCTATCTCAATAAGTCTGCTTTCGTACATCTCCAGGGTCTGGTTGAGATCTTCTGGTTGCACATAGTTGAAGGAGCCATTCTCTAGCATATCGAGACGGCTGCCCAGGTCTTGCATAGTGTTAGCTACGTTGGGTATCGAGTTTAGCAAGTTATGCAACGGAGCGAGATAGGACACCAGCTTTTGGAGCTCTTGTGGAGAAGCTGTTTGTAAGAGGGTTTGCAGCTGTTCTTGGGGCACTGAAGGAGAGTTTTCCAGCAAAAGCTGAGTGGGAACTGTGGCCTTGGTTGGCCGGTCTGGTAGGCCGGCCGCCTGCTGTTGCATGTCTGAAGTCATTCTTGCCAAAGTGTCAATCAAGTTCTTTCCTTCTTGTACCGCCCGATCAGCAGCATTCAGGTCTGGTGTAGTTCCAGCACTTGGAGTTGCGACTTCTGTAGTGCTTTGGACGTATTCTTCAGGGTTGTATGTGTTTGGGATGGTATCCCCAGGTATGTCAAGCTGTATATTGCGATTGAAGGGAAGAACGTGTTCTAGGATAGCGCGCGATGCGCTGTTCGTGTTCGCTCTGGCCAAAGAATGGTCACGCTCATTGCGATTTGTTTGTAGGGTCCCAGCGATGTTGATGTCGTCTGGTATAGTCGGTGTAGGCGACTGCTGACGGTTAACCTGACACATGCTCTCCAAACGCATTGTCGAGAGACCCAGGCCTGTCACTGAGTGATGCGACTGACTCACCCCATGCCTAGTTTCGTTGTTAGCGACTGGACGCTGCTCATGAGATAGCAAGCACACGGAAGGGATTCCGGGGAGACCGCTCGTGCTAGCTTGCGACGGGGTGTCTTGACTTTGTGCTATGCGACCCGGCTCGTCGACTCGTGAAGTGTGCAGGAGATGTCGCTGGCTGTGAGTGGACTGCGAATTGAAGCGCTCAAGACGCATGGATTGGGGCCCGTCGGACACAGCCTGGCGCAATCCAGTAGCATGCGCATCGCACCGCGCCCTGGGCAGTGTCTGGCATTGGCCCTCGCACAACACGTGAGGTGACGGCAGCGGGGCAGAAATTGAAGGCGCACGCCGTTCTGGCGCACGCGACGCCTTCAGATGGAAGCAGGCATGATGGCCGCAGACACACCAGGTCGAGCGCTCACTCCCCAGACGATGCTCAGTGCTCTCGTCGTGCAAGTCAGCGCTGAGCTTGTCCCAGAACTGGTCACATCCGCATGATCCTAAACTGGCGTCGCGATAATTGCATGGTCCGTTGGGGAGCGGTCGTCTCGAGGGTGCTAGTGGCAGCGTACGTGGGTCTGCAAACCCGGCCATGGATGCTGATGGCTACGCATCCCGCAGAGGACGCAATTAGTCTAGAACCGAGCCATACTCGCTGCGACTATGAAAGGCTGCTGTGCGGTTAGCAGCGACTCGAGAAACATTGGGGTGGATGGGTGGGAAAAGCGCATACCGAGGGGGTTTGGACGACTTTACAGAAACAGGCGAATGAAGAGGGGGACGCGACGCGGGTTTTATATATTAATGGCACGGGTGGAGCCGGCAGGGGAGGGTGACACACCAAAGGTGGTGGGAGCATGTGGAGGGGGAGAGAGGCCGTCGATTACTTTTGGGCCGTGACTCTTTGGCATGCACACATGGACGCACCTAGCAACGGGTAAGGTGGTGGACGGCGCCGCAAACGCTTCCCCGGAGTCTGGATACAGAGCGGGACGGGTCCTGAACACTGAGACCATGCCTTGATAGGCCCACCGATGTCTGGGCGACGGCACCCTGGCCCTTGGACGTGCATCAAGTCCAATCTCCAGCCCGGGCAACGCTGCGAAAAGCAAAAAGACGATTCTGGCCCTAGAATCCAGGCAAAAAAGATCCTCTTCCATCCACTCCTTCAGCTGCGCCCTCTACGCTTCTATTTGTCACGGTGGAGTGGCAGCAGCAGCAGTGGCGGCGGCGATATTCATTCCCACCCTCCAAATACCACGCGCAAATGTATGCGCCTCCAAGTGCGCGCCAGGCAGAAATCTTATCCACGGGACCGGTTGTCGTCAACGATGCATCCTCACGGCACTGTTGCTGCACCTACAGGGCCCGCATTCGGCAACCCGGACTTGGGCTGAGAAAACGATGCATCGCTTTGCCATGCACGCGTCTTGCGTATCTTGCATGGGGGACGCGCCGACTGACACGGCTAGTCGTGTGGCCATGTACCTATACAGTAGCATCTCCATGCAACCATGATGATCATGTAACACCAACAACGCTCCTATACAACTCGCCTTATCCTTTGGGGCAAAGTGCCTGGTTGAGGTTTAGTTCGATCCGAGAATGGTTGTGACGCGACTTTTTATCCAAGAGCCGTTGTAGGTGTACAAGCGCAGGCTGGTTATGTCACAAGTAAAAATCTTATATTTTTTGACTTTGATACTTGGTATCCAAGGATTTGGCCGTCTGATATTAGGGGATGGATGCCTATCAACCGCGGCGGACAAATAGTGCCATTGTTCTTGGATCTAGTGGTAAGAGGAGCTCGTGTATAAGAGAAGAGGAAAACCCCAGTCAGAGTATAAAGTGGACTCAAAGATACCGACACACGTATGCATCCTCCATCTTTTACGCCAGCCGGAGACCATTCTCTTCGGGCTTAAACCACTCTCTCAGCAGATCCTCCAAGATGCCATTAGCACCCGTCTTGGCCTCTTCACTACTCTTGCCCTGGCACTCAATGTAAAGCTTAATCTTCGGTTCCGTCCCGCTGCCTCGGACGGTAAAGACGGCCCCATCATCTAGTTCGCAGGTGATCATCTGGGCGGTCGGGTCGATGGGCAGATCAGGCTTGTGATCCTCACTCTTTGAGTCATAGCCTAGTGTCAGATCGCGCCAACGCACAATCCTTCGCGTCCCGACAGTAGCTGGGTATGGGCTGCCAAGTGCGCGAATGGTCGTAAATACTGATGTAGTCACCGACGGTGATGGTGACACGAGGTAGGTGTTTGCGTCTTCGAAATAGCCGAGATACTCGTAGAGTTGCTGCAGCTTGGCATAGGGGGTAAGCCCTTGTGACGACCATTGTGACGCGGCTGTGAGGAAAATTGCTGCAGCACTGATCGAGTCTTTGTCGTGCACAGTTTGTGGGATCATGTAGCCCAGAGCTTCTTCAAAGGCATACGCAACGTCGTAGCCCTTGCTCTCGAGCTGTCGCGCTATATTGCCGAGCCACTTGAATCCAGTCAACGTCTCTGTGAAGTGAAAGCCTTCCTTTTTAGCGAGCGCAGCAAGCATCCGGGAACTGACTGTAGAAGCTAGCATGGCAAGCTTCTCTCGCGGCTTCGAGGTGGGATAGCGCTCGAAGAGGTAAGAGCCAAGCAGTACTCCGAGCTGGTTACCCGTGAAGATATGCCATTTGTCTCCCACCTTCTCCGCTGCCGCAAGTCGGTCCGCGTCAGGGTCACTGGCCAGAATGAGGCGTGTCGACAACTTTTCTGCAGTTTCGATTGCCAGATCGAGCGCTCCTTTTTCTTCTGGATTGGGAAATTTCACCGTTGGGAAGTCTGGGTCTGGTTGTGCTTGAGCCTCGACAATACTCATCTGAGAAGTGACTCCAAGAGTTTGAGCACATCGCTGCATTGCAGGAAGACCCACACCGTGCATGGGCGTGTACACGAATTTGAGTTCTGGGTCCATCTTGACTTGAGCATGCTCAAGCTGTGCTGCATAGAGAATGGCCTTGTGGTATGTGTCCTGCACTAGCCCTAAGCTTCCCTCGACCAAAAGGGAGCTTTCCACCACCGAAGTATCCCAGGTGACAGGCTTGAGGTTCTCCAAAATAGACTCTGCAATGCCGCTGTCGTGTGGGGGAATGATCTGGCAGCCGTTGGACCAGTACACCTTGTATCCGTTATCCTTGGCCGGATTGTGACTTGCAGTAATCATGATACCGGCAGCAGCTTCAAGCTGGCGCACACCAAAAGGAACCATGGGCGTATGACTAGGCTCCTCATACCACCACACCTTGATACCCTTTGCCACGAATGCGGCAGCCGTGAGCTTGGCAAATTTCTCAGAGTTGTGCCGCGCATCCCGGCCAATAACTACACCCTTCTTCTTTACATTTTCCTCGGTCTTCAAGAGGTATGCAGCCAGTCCTTGCGAGGCTTGGATGACTGTCAGGGAGTTCATGCAAGCGAAGCCGCCCTGCATTGGTCCTCTGAGTCCGGCAGTACCAAAGGCAATGCGGTGTCGCAGCCGCCTTTCAAGCTCATCATGGTCACCTTTGACCAAAAGCTTGTAGATCTCGTCAGTCGTCGTCTTGTCCTCGTCCAACTCCAGCCACTCGCTCGCCAACTCTCTGATATCCTTGGTCATGTCTGTGGGCTGTCTCTGTTCTGCAGATGGCGGTTGTGCTATGTGTTTGTCCAGGTGTGTTGAGAAGTAAAGAAGGAGCAAAGGAGCAGTTCATGTATAGTGTTCGCGGCCTGAACTAATATTGTGGAGTGACCTGGCAGCTGCAGTCAAGACTTATCAATCTGGTGACGACGGAGTTGGCCGAAACAAAGCGAACCGCATGCCCAAGTGGGAAAGGGCTACCCACTGTACATATTTATCTGTCCCCAGGCCGCACCAAACTTTGTGGAAATCTCCGGCATTCCAGAAGGAACCCTACGACCCTGTTTTTACGCATAGAATGCGTATGTGAATGGCTGGGGTTCCATGGTTGATTCTAGCCCCGACATGTGACTACCAGCCAGGTGGGCATGGAACGTGGGGCAATAGGAACGTGCAAGGCGGCGCAGGGTCCGCCGCCACGAGGAGCCGCCTACCAACTTTATCAGCTCACCGTCTCCTGTTCCACTGCATGGCCCCAGCATTGCACCCCCACAAGCATGCACTTCTCCTTATGAGCTGTAACGTGACCTATCTAGCGTTGATTCGGTCCGCCAATTGAGCCCTGCAGAGCGGCCATTCATCTTGCATTGTATCTTTTGCGCACACTCTCGTTATATCCTACCTCATCGCCCTGCGCCACATCATGGCCACTCAGACAGACAGGAAATCCAAAGTGCTCAGCCGGCGAGACATCGAGGTTCAGATTGCCAATGGGCGCTCAATCGTCATCGTGGACAATGCAGTCCTGAAGCTCGATGCCTGGCTGCCGTACCATCCAGGCGGTGACAAAGCCATCCGACACATGGTGGGACGTGATGCAACAGATGAAGTCACTCGGTATGTCTCGTTTGACCATAAAATACCGACAAAGTGCTGACCTAGACGCTTTAGCTTTCACTCTACGCAAACGCTCCAGCTCATGAGCCGCTACCAAATTGGTCGAGTCGAGGGGCGGTGGACCAACTTCCTACCACCGATACAAGGAGGGAAGTTCAGGACACAGGAAGAGCTGGATAGACTCTCCGAAGAAGAGTATGCGACTTCAAGCTCTTCCTCAGATCAAGAGGCCACTAGCTCCTCCTCTTCTGCCGACAACAGCCCGCTGTTTGAACCAGCAGACCGACCCTCCGATCCTCTTCGCAAGCGCAATGGCAACGTCACTAGAGCTTCCTCAACCTCGAGCATCTCATCGGCTGAGCTTGACCAAAAGTCTCCAAAAATGGCACTTCTCGATAGGCGAACCCAGCAAGAATTGGACTTGGACAAGGCCAAATACCCGTCGGTTGACTTTGTCACCCAGGACAACATCACACAAAAGTACCGTGAGCTGCAGGTGCGCATTCAAAAAGAAGGGTTGTACGAATGCAACTATGGTGCATACGGCATCGAATGCCTGCGCTATGGCTCCTTCTTGGCTGCATTCCTGTTTCTGCTACATGCGGGCTGGTACATTACTAGTGCCATCCCCCTTGCATGTTTCTGGCATCAACTCACGTTTACCGTCCATGACGCTGGACACATGGGCATCACCCACGATTTCACCACAGACTCTACTATTGCCATGTTCGTTGCATCCTTCATGGGTGGCTTGAGCGCTTGCTGGTGGAAGTACAACCACAATGTCCACCATTTCGTTACCAACCACCCTGAACACGACCCGGATATCCAGCACATTCCCTTCTTCTCCATTTCGCACCGTTTTATGGAGAGTCTCACAACCACCTTTTACGACTGGGTTATGGAGTATGATGCTTTTACGCAATTTATGATTCGCATCCAACACTACACATACTATCCAATCATGCTCTTTGCGCGCTTCAACCTTTACAGGCTCTCTTGGATGTATTTGCTCGGTGGAAAGGGTCCCAAAAAAGGCCCCGCGTGGTGGCACCGCTACTTTGAAATTACGGGTATAACCGTCTTCTGGGCATGGTACGGCTACGGCGTCGTGTACAAGTTGATACCAGACAACTGGAGCCGCTTCTGGTTTGTGCTCATCGCTCATGCTTTGACCTCGCCGCTCCACGTACAGATCACATTGTCTCACTTCGCAATGAGTACTGCGGATCTGGGTGTTCACGAGTCCTTTGCCCAGAAGATGCTGCGAACGACCATGGACGTTGACTGCCCGCAATGGCTAGACTTCTTCCATGGAGGCCTCCAGTTCCAGGCCATCCACCACTTGTACCCTCGCATTCCCCGGCACAACCTAAGGAAGACACAGAAGCTAGTGCAAGAGTTTTGTAACGAGGTGGATATACCATATGCGCTCTATGGCTTCGTAGATGGTAACAAGAAAGTCATTGGAAGGCTGGCAGATGTGGCCAGGCAAGCAGCTATCCTTGCCGAGTGCCAGCGGACAATTGTTGCAGAGGGTAATTATGAACTGCACTGACCATACAGTTGTAACCATACACTTTCAATTAGCTACTAGGATCCGCTAGACCTCAATGTTACTGCACGCCTTGTCTCTGGCAAAACATACTGGATGACCTCCATCTTGCAAGTGTTGCCCCACCATCTTGACGTCGAGATTAACACTACTAACCTTTCCTGCCGAGGTCGTGCCAATTGCAGATGCCTGCTTAGATCGTTCCCCGTCCGGATGAAGAGCCGAGTCTAAAAACAAGATTGCATGCTAGGTGGAGGCTGTCAACCAACATGTCCGCCGTGTTCCGCCGTTGAGACATACCTCGGGCGGTGCCTGAGTTTGTAGATCACACCACCAAGACCGTTCACGCTATTCAAATCCAAACAGAGATTGTGCACCTCATCTGTATGACCTGATGATTTCTAAGAAGCTCCAGATGTTCCATGCCACCAAGAACGTGTTACTGCTAGCGTGTTTTTATACCAACCCCACTTTCTGGTGGGCACATTAGGCCATGACGTAGCTATGGCAGCTAACACAACCTGAGCTCGTATACGCCAAAAAGGAATTTGTCGCTATGATGAGATGTATATGCAGCACTAGAGCCAATCACATACCTTCAATCGGCCAGGACAACGTCTCCGGCCTTGCCGCTGGCTAGTTCTTACCCTTACATATCCGACTGTTTAAAGCACTCTCTACCCTCTGTTTTGTTTGTGCCTTTACCTTGCTTCCTAATTACCAACTAATATCTTTTGCAACTCTAAACTCTTCTGCTGATCCCTCCTCAAACCAAGTTTGCTCTTTGAGGATAATTGCCTATTGTCAAGTCGGCTTACACGCAAAGACGTCATTTGAATTTGAAAGCGACGCCGCTTTCCGCTTAGCAAATTATCATGGATGCCATGGTAGCCAAAGCCCCGGTGGATCCCGAGACTGTCGCTGAAGATGTCGAACACCTCAGCCTATCTCCATTTGGTCCCGCGAGAGCTTCAATAACCGAGCATCCTCTCAGCAACGATGAGGTACAGAAGATGACGGACTATTTCCACGCCTCTCTATACATGTGTCTAGGCATGATTTACCTCCGGAGGAACCCTCTTCTCCGTGAGCCACTCACACTCGACCATATCAAGCGACGACTGTTGGGACATTGGGGCTCGGATGCTGGACAGAGTTTCACATATATCCATATGGTATGAGTGCACACATACCGGAATATTAAGACTCATGTACTAATCAAATTACTCAACAGAACCGTCTCATCAAGAAATATGACTTGGACGCCATCTTCATTTCCGGTCCTGGTCATGGCGCTCCAGCCGTCTTGTCAAACAGCTACCTTGAAGGAGTCTACTCTGAAGTATATCCTCAAAAGGGCGAGGATGAGGAGGGCTTGAGGCGTTTCTTCAAATATTTCTCTTTCCCAGGAGGAATTGGATCCCATGCTACGCCCGAGACACCCGGTAGTTTGCACGAAGGTGGTGAGCTTGGCTACTCCATCTCTCACGCCTTTGGTGCAGTATTCGACCACCCAGATTTGATTGCTCTTACAATGGTCGGAGATGGCGAGTCTGAGACTGGCCCTCTGGCTACGAGCTGGCACTCGACAAAGTTCCTCAACCCAATTACCGATGGCGCTGTTCTGCCTGTACTGCATCTGAATGGCTATAAGGTATGTTCGTCAATGCGTATGCGAAATGATTGGGCTAATTGATTACAGATTAACAATCCCACTGTCCTTGCTCGTGTCAGCCACAAGGAACTTGAATCATTGTTTATCGGCTACGGATGGACTCCTTATTTCGTGGAGGGCAGCGACATCCCCTCTATGCACCAGGCCATGGCAGCCACTATGGAGCGCTGTGTGAACAAGATCCGTGAGTACCAAAAACAGGCAAGGGACTCTGGCAAAGCCTTCAGACCTCGTTGGCCGATGATTGTACTCCGCACACCCAAGGGATGGACCGGCCCCAGCAAGGTTGACGGTGACCATTTCCTGGAAGGCTTCTGGCGCTCGCACCAAGTCCCTCTCACAAATGTGTTGAAGGATAAATCTCAGCTCAAGCTGCTCGAGGAATGGATGCGTAGCTACGAGCCTGACAAGCACTTCGACAAGGACGGCAAGCTTATTCCTGAGCTCAGGGAGTTGGCACCAACCGGAAACAGGAGGATGAGTGCCAACCCTGTTGCGAACGGTGGGTCAATTCGGAACAAGCTTCACATGCCTGATTTCCGTGAATACTCTGTCGAAGTCACAAAGGGCGGTGTTGCCAAGGTGGGCAGTATGAGCAACTTTGCCAACTTCCTCCGCGACGTGATCAAGCTGAATCCAAAAGACTTTCGCCTTTTTGGTCCTGATGAGACACAATCTAACAAGCTTAGCAATGTGTATGAAGCGGGACAGAAAGTGTGGATGGGCGAGTACCTCGACATGGACAAGGATGGTGGAAACTTGGCCCATGAAGGCAGGGTAATGGAGATGCTATCTGAGCACACTGTAGAGGTAAGGAAACCAATCGAGATTGGAGATAACTTACTAATACTATTCAGGGCTGGCTTGAAGGTTATGTTCTCTCTGGAAGACACGGATTGCTCAACAGTTACGAGCCATTCATTCACATTATTGACTCCATGGTCAACCAGCACTGCAAGTGGATTGAAAAGTGTCTCGAGGTCGAATGGAGGCAAAAGGTTGCATCGCTCAACATTCTCCTCACATCAACCGTCTGGCGTCAAGACCATAACGGATTTACCCATCAAGACCCCGGTTTCCTGGACGTAGTGGCGAATAAGAGCCCCGAAGTTGTCCGCATCTACCTCCCACCAGACGCCAACTGCCTCCTCTCAACAATGGACCACTGCCTTCGCAGCGAAAACTACGTCAACGTCATTGTCGCCGACAAGCAAGAGCATCTACAATACCTCACCATGGACCAAGCCATTGCCCACTGCACCAAAGGCGTTGGCATCTGGGAATGGGCCAGCAACGACAAAGGTGAAGAACCAGACATCGTCATGGCATCCTGCGGCGACGTCTCAACCCACGAGTCCCTCGCCGCCACCGCCCTCCTCCGCACACACCTTCCCGACCTCAAAATCCGCTTCGTCAACGTCGTCGACCTTTTCAAACTCATCGACGACTCTCAGCACCCCCACGGCCTCAAAGCACACGAGTATAAGGCCATCTTCACAGACAACGTCCCCTGTATCTTCAATTTCCATTCTTACCCTTGGCTCGTGCACCGTCTTACCTACGGCCGCAAAGGTCAGCAGAACTTGCTTGTGCGTGGTTACAGGGAGAAGGGAAATATCGACACGCCGCTTGAGCTTGCGATTCGCAATGGTACGGATCGCTATAGTTTGGCAATTGATGCACTGGATAATATCCCTAGTCTGGGTAATAGGGGGGCGGCGACACGCGAGAAGCTGCTGGATGAGCAGATTCGGGCGAAGAATTATGCGTTTCATGAGGGGGTGGATCCAAAGGAGACGGAGGAGTGGGTTTGGCCTTTTTAGGTGGGGGTTGATGTGTAGTGTTTCCTTCTTGTACCTTAATGACACGGTTTCAAATCGATCCTATGTACATTGTGTTGTGCGTACACTACCCTGACACACATGGAACAAAAGAAGAAGAGGGGATTGCTTCAGCACAAAGGTATGATCAGTAAAACGATTTGATTATCAGACCTCTACACGAGGTACGCATCTATCTATGCAAAAGGGGCAGATCTACGCTGCCATACCCAAAACCCAACGCCACTACAAATGCAACTTACTAGTGGGGAACCTTTTTGATGGCCGAATAAGCCACTGTAACAAAAAAACGCCAGAGCACCATGCTATGGAGCGAACAAAAAAGACGAGTAGCAAGGAATGCAAGCTCCCAAAAGATGCCAACGAACAACGTGTAGAAGGAATAATTACCCATCAGACTTTTTTAAAAGTCATATCCAACATCAAGCCTCAACCCAAGTCTCATGTTATCCACCGTCTTACCCCCCACACCCTTGAGCATAGCCAACGACTCGAGATCCAAGATTTCGGCATCATCCATTTCGACAAGGCAGTTAACAATGCTATCCGCTTTCTTTGCGCCTACGCCCTTGAGTCCCTTGATCTGGTTTACGTCGCGAGAGTTGATAATCTTGAGGAGGTGCGAGGTCCGGGGTGTGTGGATGACGGGCAGCTTGGAGCGGGGAACGGAATCAGTCGAGGCAGAGGCAGAGGCGGAAGCAGAAGTAGAGGCAGAGGCGGCGGTGTCACGGAAGACGGGGAGTTTCCTAGTGGTCTTCTTGGGCTTGGGGGCTGCGGCTTTGGTTTTGTACTGGAAGCTGTCGTCGGAGGCGTCGGAGTCGGAGTCGTGGTCCGAGGGTGGGGGAGGGGCGAATTCTTCGTCGTCTTTGTCTTCGGGCTCGTCGCGGTAGACCATTTTTGGCTTTGGGATTGTCTTGCCTGCTTTCAGGGAGGCCATGAGGTTTGAGACGCGAGCGGGGGATGGATGGGAGGGTAGGCTGATGGGCATGGAGGCGTGCCTTTGAGTCTCTTCCCTCTTTGCACGGATCTTCTCTTCCAGCTTCTTCATCTTGGCTTCTAGCTTGGCGTTGTCCGGAAAGTAAGGTTGTGCAAGATGGTACATTCTCAGTGCACTTGCATCCTCACCGCGGATATGGTGTTGTTTTGCCATCAACAAGAACTGCAAGCCCTGTGACTTTCCATCCTCCTCTTTGACTTCAAGACGTTGCTCAAGTTCATCCAACCGTTTCTGCAACTCGGCTGATAACGCTGGGACAGAATTGGTAGCGTCTTGCAGTGCCTTCTCCGCAAGCCTCTCGTCAACCTTTTGGGCGATGAGAGCTTCGATTGTCTCCTTGGTTAGTGCTAGCTCATTTGGTCGTATCCGTGAAGCATTGTCCGCTGCGCGGAAGGTTTTGGTTGGCCGGGACGCAAAAGTGTTGCTGGGCTCGGCTGCACGCTTAGGAGCTTCCGCTCGTCGGATACCCTGGTTCTGTGTAGTGTTAGAAACACGAGGAGCAGCCTTGCGGGAATCAGAATATACAGAGAAGGCCTTTGTAGGCTTTTCCCCTTTCTTCTGCTTGTCGGACTCTGCGATTGTGGTGTTGGTAGCAGCTACCAGTGATCGGAGCGGTTGGCGTGCCATGGCTGGTCCGCCAATGTTGCTAGTTGTCGCCAAAGGCTTAACTGCGGTCTTGTACATTGGATCATTCTCCACCTCAGCGACTTCGATCTTCTTTGTGCGACTGGCAAAATTCAATGAACTAATGGTGTCCAGATGGTAGGCGCGAGTGGGCGCGAGGTTCAGAATCATGACGGTCAGGCCTTTGTTCTGACCCAGAGACAGGATCCTGGTCATCTTGGACTCGCGGTAGGGTATCCTGCTAGCCTTCTTATTCATGGCCTCGACACATTGCGCCAGCACAAAGAGTGATTTGTTAATAGCCGAGCTCTCAATTAGGCGCTCCTTGTTGTTTTCTGTCCTGCGGTTGTCTTCTGATCCTGCAAGGTCAATACATGATGCGCGGCTGACGCGAACAGTGTTTCCAGTAGTCTGGGTGATCTTGACACACAGAACCGCGTGAGAACGTGATGAATGCGCATTGAGCTGTAGAACAGTTAGCAGCGCTCTACCCAGACGCGTGCGAGCAGATTGGTTACCTTTGTGGCCGATGTGGACCTGTTGAGATTGGCCTGGTCATAGAGTTGTTCAAACTCCTTGAGTGTTGTGCATGGCTTCTCGGTCAGGCCCACGACAACGGTCTTGCCGCGATTGTCCCTGATGGGCAGACCCGACGGCGTTCGCTTCTCTGGTGGCTCGAACAAGTCGTATACGCGATCACAGTAGATCTCAAAGTACTCTAGCGCGACCTCTACCTGGTTGGACCCGGCCGAATCCTTTTCGATCTTCTTACATCGTCGGAATATGGCGCTCAGAAGACGCGGAATGACACCCCTGTCGGCCAGCGACTTGCCTCCGCGCATCGTATGGGTCTTGCCCGTACCCGTGCAGCCATGAGCGAAGATGGATAGATCAAAGCCACTGAAGAGGTGCTTTACTGTTGGGGCGACTAGCTGAAGGTCAATGCTGGCCACGGCACCCTGTTGCTCGATGGATACTCACTTTCAGCATCAAACAGCTGCTGCTGCGTCGCCTCCTGCTCGTAGACGGAGCTAAATTGGAAGCTGAAAGACTCGGCCTCGTTCTTGGGACTCGGTATGCGCACAACGGCCGGGGTGGTCTCGCCCTCGAGCTTCTCGGCCGTGACAATGGTATCCTTATCGAGCTCTTGTTTCAGAAGAGGACGTATCCTCGCGACAACGCGTACGCTCATGGTGGTGGCCCGGCGACGACAATGGTTGGTGAAGGATGACGGAAAACAACAAGCCTAAATCTACAGAGAAGAGAATGCCGGGCCTACCGTTACGTGACACTGCAGGTCTGCGTTGTTCAAAGGGCCCACTCACGCGCATCGCGTTTCTCGCCTCCCCTAGTCGCTTTTGGTCTGTTACCTGGTCAACCTGTCACCGCCGGGTGGAAGAACAAGCGGCACGTGCAGCCCCCATCACCCAACCCCGTCATCCACGCTCCGATCGATCCCCATACAACTGTAACTAACAATTGGGTACCGAGAATGTCCATTGTCTTCGTCATGATGACTTCGTGAACCACTCAGGGTTCCCTGCGGGCTGCCTAGCCATGCTGTGACACATTGTCAATGCAGAAAGACCCGCTGGTCTATCCCCCAGGACGTGGGATTCGGCAGCACGACAAGCCAGGTACGGTGTCGGATAACGCCGACGAGCCTCATACCCCAGATGCTATTTGCAGCGTAGCCAGTAGTGTGCGTCGAGGGGCCAGACTGTTCCGGCGAAGCGCCTGGCCGTTGTCGCTGTACTATGCCCTGTCGCCGTTTCATTGGTCCAGCGGTGAAACGTCAACCCAGCGCATCAGTGCTCCACAGCCACTCTTTGCATACTTACCGTACTTTCCACTGGGGCTTGACCAACCTCTCTAAATTACTCGCTGCTGCGACAATGCTGGGCCAATACCGCTCTTTGTTCCATTGTCTGGTCAAACCGCGCTCAAACCGTGCTCAAGGCGGCTAATGCAGCTTCAAAACTGCTGTCAGCTCAGATACCGTGATGCCCTCACGATAGCATTCTGAACGTCTAGATTGTCTTTAGCTGAGACCCTTTGTTTCCTGTTTCCTTCCGTGCTTTATTTCCTTTTCGTTAGTTCTGTCTTGTCGGTCGTTTCATATCACTGTCCACTTTTCCTCAGTCCTTTCATCCAGTCTGTCGTTTTAACTAATCTGTTCCCAAGCGCTGGTATCGCACCGTTGGTTTTTCTTTCTTCCCGGTACCCTAATCGTAGCAAACCTTCAAAATGGCCATATTTTTCAAATTCCTGCTGCTGGCAGCTTGTTCAACATGTGTTGTTGGTGGGCCGGTCCCAAGGAACCACCAGAGGCGCCAGTAAGATCCTCGTTTTCAACCATCCCAGCAAAATCATTCACTAAGCAACTCTAGGTTTACTGGATATTTCAACACTTCCTCCATAATTTCTTCAACATCTGAAAAGGCAATCGCACAACTAGACACTGCTCTGGTAGTAGAACCTATTGAGGCAACAATATTCACATCAATAGCGCCAGGTATCACATTTGTGAATCCTGATGGCGAGCCACTGGCGACACAAGATCCAGAAACTGTCCTATCCACATCTTTCATCACACCTACCCAAAAGCCTACAACAGAGAAGTCATCCAGTGTGATACCTACATCCGCCACTACACCGGGTCTGAAACAAGCACCAGTCGAGAGCAGTCCAACACCCACTCTCTCTTCTGATACCTTATCAGCTCTGTCAAGCTCTGTCAAAGTTGTTGAAAACGGTACAGCTAGCATTACTAGTCGCGAATACCCCAAATTCACATACTCGCCCATAGAGCAAGCGTCTTCGGCTTCCCTAGCCTCAGTCACTCCTACCAGCGAAGCACTAGTGTCTACCTCTGGAGGAATGCCTGGTTTTCAACACCCTGGATCAGCATCTCCGAGTCCACAGCCGTCTAACAGTAGTTCTAGTAAGACTACCGTTGCGTCATCCATAGTAGTATCTAGTGTTTCCGGTGGTTCACCTGTAGTGTCGTCCTCGAGATCTGCAGGTGACATGGCGGACGTGACATCACGTATTATGGTCACATCATACACCACTGTGTATGTTTCTGCCCCGTCACCCGATGCGGCTATCACGGCATCTGAGGAGCCAGTGTCAGGGTCAGCTACGCCTACTCCGGCTGTGACGAGCTGCAGTGAAGATCAGGAGGCAGTGCCACCTGCTGCCAGCTCAGCGGCTCTGGCTGTACCGTCGAAATCTTTACAAGTACCACCAGTAGTTATCGTCACGTCGCTTACTACAGTCATGGCCACGCTGGCGCCCAGCGAAGCACCCCAAGTACCAGCCACGTCTGCGGTACCCGAGCCAGTAGCACCCAGTTCCCCAGCTGCCTCTTCTGCGTCTGAAGCAACTCCGGCGCCAGCAGGGCCAACAACACCTGCAGCCCCGAGCAGCGCCTCCCCCCTCTCGCCAGAAAGCTCAACATCAGCACAGCCAACTTCGTTCTCGGCACCCCCTACAGAGCCTCCAGCGCAGCCATCTCCATCCAACACCCCTACCCCGGAACCCCCACAGCAACCATCCCCCTCTCCATCCCCGTCTTCTCCAGACGCCCCCGCATCAACACCAGATGCCAGTCCTTCAACCACCCCATCGGCATCATCGCCACCACCGCCACCGCCACCAGCACCTGAACCCACACCTTCCCTGTCTTCGTCTTCTACAACATCAGAAGGCCTCCTCATCATCACGCCCATTCCACCGAGCCAGATTTTTACCGTAACAGCTACAACGACGGAGAAGGAGACGATTAGGGAGACGATGACTGTAACGGTTACGGCGTAATGAGGTAGTAAATATATATATCTTGTTTGAGAAAAAAAATTAATCAAGGGTGAGAAAGGAGAACGTAGATTGATTTGATACCCCAAGTTTTGTGGAACGGAGAGTTATTTATTGTATCTATTGAATACTGCATTTTGTTACGAGTCGCAAGTCGATTATATCGAATTATTTCATTACTATAGTTCCAATTTACTTATCCCAAGTATCCATCATTCACTCAAGCGTGCACATTCCAAACCCTCAATGCCGTCCTCAGCTCCCCATCCCACCATCCCAATCTCAATACCCACTTTGCTCCTTCCCACCGCCCCCACCCGCCCCTCCATCCTCATTATCACGGCTCTCCTTCGCAACCCCCGCCGCATCCTCAATCCCCTGCGCATCACCCCTCAGCTTCTCAAAATACGCCTTAACATCCTCCGCCCCAACCACCTGCCCCGACTCCGCAAACGGCTTCAGAAACGCAGAAACTTTGTCTCTGATATGCGCATATGCCATTGCGCCCTGGATGGCGCGAACACGATCCATGTTGTTGAAGGCAGCTTCGCCGCGGCCCAGGATACTGCCCGTGCCTACGGATTGCGCGCCTTGTTCGCCGTCTTCTGAGACGGGGGGCTCGTAGGTGTCTTCTTCCTCGAGGAGTTGGGGGTGCAGTTTTAGCTGCGGGTAGCAGGTGTCGCAGTGGCAGAGGTGGTCACGGAAATCGGGTTTGAGGAAGAGGGAGAAGGGGGTTGTGAGGGCGGATTCGGGTAAGGCGGGCAGAGATGCATGTTTTGGTTCTTCGGGTTTCTTGGGTGGTGTAGGGAGGGCGGGAGAGTCCTCGGGGATGCTGGAGAGTGTACCACTTGGGTCTTCAGACTTTTGGCGCTTAGCTGGTGCAGGAGCTGCTAAGTTCGAGGGAGTCTGCTGCTCTTCTTCGTCTTCATCGGATGCTTTGCGTTTCTTGCTGTCATTCTCTGGGGCAGCGACAGTGAACTCCTCTGAGTGAGAAAGCACAATGGCTTTGTCGTAATATACTGGTGACAGGAACCCGGTTGAGCCCGCATATTTCTTGATCCATGGACTTGCGGCGACGCACTTGTAGCAGAGAAAGTGGTCAAAGTCATCTTCTTCAGGAAATCCTGGAGGTAGGGGTGGGTCGTCGTCTTCTTCGTCTTCACCGTCAGCTGCTGCAATATCGTTCTCATCAACACCATTGCTGTTTGTGACTGCATCGGCAATAGCTGTGTTGTTCGATGGCACCGTCTCTGCCGCATTCCCGTTCGTCTTATTATCTCCTTCCGCGGCCTTGTCGACATCCATGGCTTCTTTTGTACTGCTCTTCAATCCAGCTTCGGGCTTTTCGATCATTTTGCTGTACTCCTCTCGAGTGAAGCCAACTAAACACTCGGGATGCCACCAATCCTCACCACAGCCACCCTCGTCACAGCTTCCAAGCCCAAGGCATTGGAACATTGTGCCTTTCTCTTCATGAGGATCGTATTCTTGACCGCAGCCGCAGAATTTGTTTTGAAAGTTGTGATTGTATTTGTTAGTTTTCGCGGGCTCTTCTCCTGTCACCTCACCTTTCAGCCCAGTCTTTGCATTGACGCGAAGCGTACAAGGGGTCATGTCCGGTATCCTCGTAGTGCCGCAATCGCATGTGAAGTTGCGCTTGTTGAACAATTCAACGAGCATGTGTTCGCCATGGCAGGAAATGGAGCATGAATAGCAGACACCTGCTGGTGTGTACTGCTGAGCGGACGAGGCAGGCGCGGAATTGCAAGTGAGACATGCGTAAAGGCTTTGTCGTAGGGGACCAAGGTCGCGCGTGCAAGTATCGAATTGCTATTAGACATCAGCAGGTGCACAGGTGATTTGGCGTGTGTACTCGCTCACATATGGAAGGGCTTCGCGTGCTTCTGCCTCGAGGCTAAGCTGCTCTTTGATGAAGCTATTCAAACACAATCAGTGACTTTTACCGTAATTGTCTCACAGGAAATATACTCTGCTGCCGTCTGTGAACTTTCGGATGCTTGCGACATGCTGCTAGAGCGCGGCTTGGAAGATATGCTTGTGGACTGCGAATCGGCCATGGTCATAGAATATCCCACTGGTATCTGTTTTTCTAGTATGTCCAAATAGGTACCGGAGATTTGAGTCTACGCCAAAGCGCTTGAAAAGCCCAGAAGCTGACTTGTTGGGATTGCAAATTGTGGAGGGTTGTGAGGCCTATCGACGGCACAAGATGCGCGTAGCAACTGATTGGCTGCAGTCAAACCACTTTACGCGTGGAAAAGGAAAGCGCGACGCGGTCGTGTTGCTTGACCCTCTCCCACTCCTCTCCCACCTGCAGCCCCGCACTGCTACCCCCAATCGTTATACAACAGTCTCGTGCTTCATATGAGGATTGCTAATTGAGTCAACATGAGGTACGCATCCCAAACACGCACGACTCAGACACCGAGCGCCAACCTCTAGCCCCTCTTTACCGCCAATGCACAATACTAACAAAGACTCAGCTCACCACCACCTCCACCACTACGCTCTAACATGTCGTCCGCAAATCGGGGCGCTGAGCCTGCCAGTAGAAGCAACAAGCGCGCGAGGGACGATGAAGACCTTCCCTCCTCAGCAGTGCATCCGCCGTCCAGTCGTAAGTTCGGTGCAAACAAAGGACATAACAAACACCTAATAGCTCACAGCTATGGCCTCATCCCCTCCAATGTTGCCCAATGAAGATGATGCGGATATGCTTGACGACGACGATATCATCCGCGACGTTGATGACCTAGAAGAGGATGCAGAAGAGGCCGAGGGAATCGATCTGTTTGCCGACGATTTCGAGAATGACTATGCAGCCCGTGAAAATGATGCCTATGAGGGCCAGGGAATTGACGATGAAGGCGAATACGAAGAGCTCAGTCTTGCGGAGAGGCGGAAACTCGATGCAAGCCTGAACGCTCGTGACAGGGAGGCAAGACGCCGTATGCCTGCTGCCTTTTTGCCAGACGACGATGAGCAAGATGGCCTAGCAGGTCTAATGGGGCGCCGCCGTGTTCGGAGACACCGCTACGATGAAGAAGACGATATGGACATGGTCGACGACATCATGAACGAGGAATTGACGCTTGAAGCGCTCACCGATGTCAAAGCTAATACGTTGACTGATTGGGTTGCCCAACCCCAGGTTGCCAGGACGATTGCGCGAGAGTTCAAGTCTTTCTTGACCGAGTACACAGATGAGCACGGTCACTCGGTTTACGGATCCCGCATTCGAACATTGGGTGAGGTCAACGCTGAGTCTCTCGAAGTCTCTTTCGACCACCTAGCAGAGCAGAAGGCTACGCTAGCCTACTGGCTTGCAAATACGCCGACTGAAATGCTCAAGATATTCGACCAGGTCGCCATGGAAGTGACTCTCCTTCACTACCCAGACTACGAGCGCATCCACTCTGAGATCCATGTCCGCATCACCGACGTACCTGTCCAGTACACTCTCCGCCAGCTTCGTCAGTCACATCTCAACAGCCTTGTCCGTGTCAGCGGAGTAGTCACTCGTCGAAGCGGAGTTTTTCCGCAGCTGAAATATGTCAAGTTTGACTGCACCAAGTGCGGTGTCACACTTGGACCCTTCCATCAGGACTCCAATGTCGAAGTCAAGATCTCCTTCTGTCAGAACTGCCAATCGCGTGGTCCTTTCACAGTCAACTCTGAGCGTACCGTCTATCGCAATTACCAGAAGCTCACTTTACAAGAGTCCCCTGGAACTGTTCCAGCTGGTCGTTTGCCGCGACACCGCGAGGTTATTTTACTTTGGGATCTGATTGACTCTGCAAAGCCTGGCGAGGAGATAGAGGTCACAGGTATCTACCGCAACAACTACGATGCCGCTTTGAACAACAAGAACGGTTTCCCTGTCTTCGCAACCATTCTCGAAGCAAACTACATTGTCAAGTCTCACGACCAACTGGCAGGCTTCCGCTTGACTGAAGATGACGAGAAAGAAATCCGACGACTGTCCAAAGACCCACGTATTGTCGACAAGATCATCGGCTCCATTGCGCCAAGCATCTACGGGCATACGGATATCAAGACGGCTGTGGCGCTCTCACTCTTTGGAGGTGTCAGCAAGGAGGCGCCTGGTCGACACTCGATCCGTGGTGATATCAACGTGCTTCTTCTTGGAGATCCCGGTACTGCGAAATCCCAGATCTTGAAATATGTTGAGAAGACCGCCCATCGTGCAGTCTTCGCAACCGGCCAGGGTGCATCTGCGGTTGGTCTCACAGCTTCGGTGCGTCGTGATCCTATGACGAGCGAATGGACTTTGGAAGGAGGTGCTCTAGTGCTTGCAGATAAGGGCACTTGTCTGATCGATGAGTTTGACAAGATGAACGACCAAGATCGAACTTCTATCCACGAAGCCATGGAGCAGCAGACCATTTCTATCTCAAAAGCTGGTATTGTCACGACACTTCAAGCACGTTGTTCAATTGTAGCCGCTGCCAACCCTATTGGTGGACGCTACAATTCCACAATTCCCTTCTCGCAGAACGTGGAGCTTACAGAGCCTATCCTGTCTCGATTTGACATTCTGTGCGTTGTGCGTGACACTGTCGATCCAGCGGAAGACGAGCGCCTTGCCAAGTTTGTGGTGAACTCCCATGGTCGAGCACACCCCCTTGTCAATTCAGCGTACGGTTACTCCGACAAGGCCAAGGCGTCACAAAATGGTGATGACCAGATGGAAGTCGACGGACATGCTCCAGTGAAGGAGGGCGAGATTCCACAGGAGCTTTTGAGGAAGTACATTCTTTATGCTCGGGAGAGATGTAGACCCAAGCTCTACCAGATTGAGCAAGATAAGGTTGCGCGTCTCTTTGCAGACATGCGTCGAGAGTCCATGGCAACGGGAGCCTACCCAATCACTGTAAGTTGGATGCTTCCAAATGAACGTAACATCCACTAATGTCGTCAGGTCCGTCATCTTGAGGCTATATTGCGTATCGCAGAAGCCTTCTGCAAGATGCGATTATCCGACTATTGTTCATCAGTAGATATTGATCGCGCTATTGCTGTTGCGGTCGACTCTTTTGTTGGCTCGCAGAAGGTCAGTGCGAAGAAGGCCTTGGCAAGAGCCTTTGCCAAATACACTCTCAATCGACCTGGTGCTGTCTCAGCTCCAACTCGCGGAGGAAGACAGACGCAGAGAGCAGCAGCATAGATAGGACTACTGATGTATTCTGGCAAAATCTGATGGGTGTCACGTGGTGATGAATTCATGGCTGTTGTTATGTAACGTTGGACTAGAGTGCAATGATACCATATGAAGTAGCGTTGTGTGAACAAAGACATTTTGACTTTTGTATTAGTTGGGCGCTTAGTGTCCAAACATCAAATCTTCAATATTATTATTATTCCATTATAGTCTATGTAACTCATGGCCATGTAAGGCTTTGGCCGGAGGCCGTTCTATGGAGTAATTATTTACAAATTAGGAGTTTGTGGTGTATAGCGTGACTGTTGTGCTTCAAGTCTTCAATAGATAAGCTGTGCGCAACCAACAATAAGCATTGTGATAGGTTTTGCAAGTGCATCGCGTATATTTCAATACTGTTGTACCTGCCTACTTCAAATGCGACAGGCTGCATCATCATCAAAATGGAACTATCTGCTGAACTTAAGACTTGAACGATTTGTTCCAAAAACGACATGCTCGCGGATGTGGCAGCTTAGTCATTATTTTATGGAGCTTAGTGCAAATCTTGGCGTCGTTTCGCCCACAGAATTTTGTGAGCGCACTACCTAGCGAACATCCACAACTCACGACCGGAGCACAACAACCACCCTTAGGAATTTTCCAGACAACTTCCTACGTGCAACGATGGCCCCCAAGAAGAACAAGAGAACCGCCGACTCTATCAACTCGCGCCTTGCGCTTGTGATGAAGTCCGGTAAGGTCACCCTCGGCTACAAGTCCACCCTCAAGAGCCTCCGCACTGGCAAGGCCAAGCTCGTTATCATTGCCGGCAACACTCCTCCTCTGAGGAAGTCTGAGCTCGAGTGTGAGTAATTGGTTTTCGCGATTTCAAAAAACAACATGGCTAACATCACTTTAGACTACGCTATGCTTTCCAAGACCTCTGTCCACCACTTCTCCGGAAACAACGTACGTATACACTCCGCCCTCTCTCATTGCCTAACGACGAGATACCTGTACAACGGAACACGTTATGAATGAGTTCAAATATTCTCAGCCTATACTATAAGGACAGAATTGGACAGTAACGGGGTCAGTTGTACTGGTTTATCTCCGAGGGCTGGCTCTGAGAATTGGTCCGATTATGGCCATGGAGAGCTGTCAGCTAACTTGATTAAAGATTGAGCTTGGAACTGCTTGCGGAAAGCTCTTCCGTTGCTCCGTCATGTCCATCCTCGACGCTGGTATGTTTTTGTTCGGCTTCTTCACATTGACGCGATCCACTGACAGTATGTAGGTGACTCTGACATCCTGAGCACCAACACCGAGAACTAGAGTGGCACAGCACGTGGGAAGAAAAATTAGTTAGACACGATACCTAGGGTGTGGCGTATGCTCGACCTTGATGATATCCAATGAATGACAAAAGATTCATGAGCCATCTTCTTAATCTACCCTCTGCAATGTGACTCATTATGACTAGCCCTAATGTGCCTTGACCGTGTCATAGAGACAGACTACGTCTCGAAAGCTGTACACGAGTTTGGGCGGGCAATAGGTGATGTTTACGAGCACGTGTTCGTGTATCTTGTATGCGCAGTGGAGCAGAATGCAATGTCACTTGTCTACATGGTATTGTTTCAGAAGAGGCGCGTATAACATGATGTTCGCATTCCGTTGCCATGGATCCCCAGGATTGCACTTTGAGTGGCGCTTACCTGCTTGGAAATCAATGCGCTCGCTTAATCGGGTCTTGGCGTGTGCTGCGCAATATTGTGATTAGCAATCACCACTGACGACTTCCCTCGACTTTGCCCTCCGACACCTCCCCACTAACATTCAA
Source organism: Bipolaris cookei (assembly GCA_002286855.1). Classification (NCBI taxonomy): domain Eukaryota; kingdom Fungi; phylum Ascomycota; class Dothideomycetes; order Pleosporales; family Pleosporaceae; genus Bipolaris; species Bipolaris cookei. Next base: position 71,666 of record NRSV01000037.1, read on the forward strand.
ATAAAGGGTAAGGTACGGCTTTCGCAACTATATTCCCTGGTAGACATTTTGCTGACATCTTTATCAGTTTGCGTACACACTAACTCTTTCTCGTTTTCGACGCTCTCCGGACATTTGCTTATTGATTTCAAAGCAGGAAGAACCGTCACAATGGCCCGCCGTCCCGCCCGTTGCTACCGCTACTGCAAGAACAAGCCTGTACGTCAGACTGGAGATACAGTGAGAAAGGGATAATAGGCTGACTGAGTTACAGTACCCCAAGAGCAGGTTCAACCGTGGTGTACCCGATGCCAAGATCCGCATCTTCGACCTCGGTCGCAAGAAGGCCAATGTAGACGACTTCCCGCTCTGCATCCACTTGGTCTCCAACGAGTACGAACAGCTGTCTTCCGAGGCTCTCGAAGCCGCCCGTATTTGCGCCAACAAGTACATGGTCAAGAGCGGAGGAAAGGAATCCTTCCATCTCCGTGTCCGTGTCCACCCCTACCACGTCGTCCGTATCAACAAGATGTTGTCGTGCGCTGGTGCCGATAGATTGCAAACGGGTATGCGTGGTGCTTTCGGCAAGCCCAACGGTCTTGTCGCTCGTGTCAACATTGGTCAGATCCTCATGTCTGTCAGGACTAGGGACTCTAACCGTGCTATTGCTCTCGAGGCTCTGAGGCGTTGCCAGTACAAGGTATGTGGATAAACTATCTATTAGTGATGTTTCGAAACTAACCGGCTTCAGTTCCCTGGTCGCCAGAAGATCATTGTCTCCAAGAACTGGGGTTTCACCCCTCTCAAGCGCGAGGAGTATGTCCAGCAGCGCCAGGAGGGCAAGGTCAAGATCGACGGTGCCTACGTTCAGTTCCTCCGTAACAAGGGTAAACTCGTCGACAACATCCGCCGCTTCCCTACCGCTTTCGAGGCATCTGCTTAGATTTTGAGTTGAGCGAAATGGGTTGCTGTGCATGATGATCATGGGTCCAATGGGAATTCGGTTACGGCGTGATTTGTTTTCTTCATCGGTTATGGATGAAGGCTGGAGGGAGAGCCTCTGCGGCATGTAACTGTAGAGAACGACCAGGAACAGCCCGACAATGACAAATGATACAACAACAATGTCTACTTCCTGCGTGGCAGTATGAGGAGGATGTGATGGTACGACGAAGATTAGTCAAGTACATGCCCAGTTCAACCAGTACATTTGCATGGAATGCTATAGTGATTAGGGTCGCTGATATCAGATATCTAGGCCCGATCCTTTAACATCACCGGTGAAACAGGAGAACATGTTTGCAATGACGTGCCATTTATTTCTACTAACAACACTGCTATGCTAATGGTGGGTTGAGTGGGCATAAGGAAAAGATACTTGAATAAACGCCCAGTGACTTCCAGGCACTCCATACGAATATTATCCAACCCCCCCCCCCCTCCCAAAAAAAAGAGAAAGACTAAACGCCAACGCCCGCGCCCCGACCTTCAGCCTGGGCTCTAGAAAACTGTTGCAAGAGCTGCAAGACTCCTCCACCATTGTTCGCTGATGCAACCGCCTCTTCTTCATCATCGTCATCTTGCGCCAACCGGCTTGTTCGCCACGAGTCACCGAGCATACTTTCTTCCTCGATGCGAGTGTGTGGTGGAGACGGTGCGTCGGAAAGTGGTTGAAGAGGTGTACGGTACCGGTTCACCGCCGCTTGGTGAGGCGAGCCACGCAGCATTGAGGCCGAAGAAGGCTGGTGGTGCGGATCAAGCATCATAGAGTTCATGGGCTCGTCTCTTGCCATGGGTCTCTGTCTTGGTGTTCTTTGCTGGAGGTTCTGGCGACCGGTTTGGTTTCTACTTGATGCTTTTGCGCCCATTTCTATTGGCTGGGCGGTCTGAGACATTGTACCAAAGGTGTTTGGGAATTGCGGTGGGGGATGGAAGTTGCTGCGGCCTTGTAGACGACTGTTGTAGCCGCGGCCGGAATTCTGGTATGTGTCTAGGAAGCCGTAATAGGAAGCCATCATCTTGTTATCTTTGGCCATGAAGTAGTCTTCGCGAAGGTCTGGGTCTTCTCTGCGAGCGCCGGTGCCGTTCGCGGGGATGTTGTTGGCGTTGCGGGTTGTCTTTGTGGATGGGAACATGGAGTAGGAACATGTGACGCCTAAGCCGTCGACGACAATCGAGAATTCGCGGAAGAAGTCAACAATGCGCTCGCTGCACTTGGGTAGTCTGAAAATGAGCAGGAAGGGGGTGACAACCATGCTCAAAATCTCCTCGGCAAAAATGAGGATTTTGGGTTGATATAGTTTGGTGAACTCAGCGCGGACTTCGTCGGTATGTAGTCTATCACGCCACGACTCGGGTTCATAGCGAGTGTGATAGATGACATGGTTGAGGTAGTAGGCCGGTTCTGTAACTTGATCTTCCTGAGGGCTGCTTCCCCGTGCGACACGGTATACCGTAGTAAGGATACCGATCCAGAAGATAGCTGTCTTGCCAGGTGTGATTTCGAAGTTGAGGAACAATTCGGAGCCGAGAAGGGTAAATAACACGAGGACGAATGCGAAAGCACCTGCAATAAATGCGACGAATGATGATAGCTGCTCAGTCTTGTCTTTCGGAAACTGGGCTAGGTAGAGGTTCGCGTATGGATAGGCCATGTTACGGCGACGGGCAAAGTAATGAGGAAGTTCGTTGAATTCACGGAATTTCCACTGAGCGAAAGTCGTGAAGTCACGATTGCTGAGCTGGCCTGGGTCCTTGTGATATTCAGTGAAGTATTTGAACAGGTACGAGGCCAATACAAAAACCACAGCAAAGGGGGCGCAAAGAATACTGATGATGCCAGTCCAGAAGAAACGCGTTTTCAATCGCTTCACGAGTTCTCGACGATTGCGTTCCTTGAGGAAGTCTGGGTTGAATTGACCATTTGGTCCGCTGAAGACGAAGTCCATAATGGCGAGGTTAACATGCCATTTCGTAGTCTCGGAGAAGATGTAGCGGTTGCCCAGGAAGGGCAGGGGTACCGTGACGTCAAGTATCTCCTTGTTGAATAGGGCGATGAGATAGTTGTCACGGCGCATCAGGCGGCCTGCGATATCAATAGCATCCAGTCGCTGCCTGCTTTTCGAGTCGAGCAACTTGCGTGTTTCTGGCGACAGGTTGGAAGCAGTAGTCAAGTTTAAATCTCGTAACGCCATGATGCGTGTGACGACTTGCTGCCATTGTATCGTTTGAATGTCACAGTCGGGAATATCAAGTAAATAGTGGTAGAAATCGTGCATGGCTCGGAGTCGGGGTATATCTGTGACCATGTTATAGAATGAGTAGAGCCAGTATATGACGAAGAGCCAGAGGGCCAGTATCCAAAAACCATGTATTCTACTTGCTGTTAGTTGGCATTTTGCGGTATTCGATAGAAGAACTAACCTCGCAGCACACTTTGGTACCAATACCTGGCTCATCTTGTTGCTGTCAGGAAACTTGGAGTAGTCGATACACCATCCAAGAAATGTCATGAAGCCCACCACAAAGGCTGTTTGCAGAAGCGTTAGGACCTTTCTCAGAAGGATCGAGTATATGCCACAGCCAACGTAGTACTCATAGACCTCGGTCATATAGTTATCCAGATCGGTCTGATTTACCCACAGCCACAAGGCCTTCTCCCGAGGATCTGCCGCAAAGTGCCCAGGTCTACTGGTATGCCCCCAAGGTTGTGAAGGTGCCCCTCTTCTGTCATCGTCGTGAAGTCGTTGCTGTGTGCGGGTAGCATCCCACTGTGCCCGTGTCTGTCGCGTCGACGGGCCTGGTACAGGCATGGGGAGACCTTCGCCCCGCTTGCTTGAACCCGGTACTGGTCCATGTCCGCCTTCGAGAAGCAGGGACTGGGGAACGTCGTCGTCATCGTCGGTAGGCGCAGTGCGGGCTGGCACAGGCTGTCTCCATGCGGGTATGCGGCTTGCTGTGTTGATGCCTGGTGGTGCGTTACGTTTGGCATCTGGAGAGACTGCACGGCTCTCGGTCGTCATATGGCTGGAAGAGGCTTCCTCAAGCAAATGCGCCAGGTCCTGCTCCTCAAAGCAAGCACCAAAGTTCTCCTCGTCTATGTCCATCTCGTGCTGCTCCTCAGTCGAGACAGAGTCACGATGGTGTACCGTGTTCAGCTGTTCGTTTTCGTAGATGTCGTCTGAGGCAGAGGGGAGGAGTCTGGATAGTAGGTTGGATGCCATCATGGTCGTTGTGCGGTATTGCGCTGGGCCAACGGGCGGGGGCGCGTGGCCGTGCTGCGCTGGACGGGTGCGTTTTATGGGCGAGTAGGGTCAGAGGACCAAAAGCGTGATCCCCAAAAGTTGAGGCTTGAATCCATGGGCTCTGACGCAAGTCTGGTCAGTAGTTGTATCAGCAGGATACAAGTGGGCGGCGATGAGTGCGGCTATCGTCAAGCGCCTCATCGACATGGGACTCATGCAGGTGACGCGCCGCGCTGGTACCTATCGATAAGCTCGGCTGCACCTGCCCTGGGTTTGCCCGACATGACACCTTTCTAGGCAAAGGTCACAACACCCATTCATTCATGACGACAAGCTATTTCCACGACCGCGCTGCTCCAGCGTCCCAAAATGGCGCTTCTCCCTCATCGCCATCGGGGACGCCCGCTTCAAAAGGTGCGAGTGCCCTAGCCAGCCGCATCACGAGTGTGCTCTCCGCTTCCTATGCAGATTTAGAGATTCGAGATGCCTTGGAAACTCTAGACGCACGTGGAGTACAAAACTCTGCAGAGACGCGCCGTCAGCTTCGCCTTGATGTGCAAAAAGAAGTCATACAGTGCAATGGTGAGATCATCAAGGACTTTGGCCAGGTCGCTGAGGTATGTCAGAACACAAACGCTGAAAGTAGTCTGCTAAACGATTCCAGCAATTGAAGCGCATTGGGACAGCAATCAGCAGTCTGAACAACTATTGTGCTGACATGCGTGGCCATATTGCGGCTGCAAATAGAGAGACTGACCCTGTCTTGGAAGAGGCCACCAGTTTCATAAGCCAGAAGAAACAGGTCGAATCCAAACAGCAAGTGCTCAACGCATTCACTACTCATTTCCTCATCACCGAGGAGGATGTGACTGAATTGACTTCTACCGCGGAGCCCATCAATGAGGAATTCTTCCAAATCTTGACTCGCGTAAAAAAGATACATCATGACTGCCAGGTACTTTTCGGGACTGAAGATCAGCGACTGGGTCTAGAGGTGCTAGAAAGAAGCTCCAAACAACTCAACTCAGCTTTCCAGAAGCTTTATCGATGGATTCAACGCGAATTCAAAACGCTAGATCTGGAGAACCCACAGATCAGCGCATCGGTCCGGCGATCTCTGCGTGTATTGGCTGAACGACCTACCCTGTTCCAAAGCTGTCTGGACTCGTTTGCTGAAGCTCGCGAGTCGATTTTATCAGATGCCTTTCATGCAGCATTGACCGGTTCGACATCAGAAAATCACATAGCCACCAAGCCCATCGAGTTTCACGCTCACGATCCGCTGCGCTATGTGGGAGATATGTTTGCCTGGGCTCACTCTACGACAGTGTCAGAAAGAGAGGCCCTTGAAAACCTTTTCATTTCGGATGGTGAAGAAATCAAGCGTTCCATCCAGGCTGGCTTGGAAAGCGAGCCCTGGCTAAGAGGTGACCAAGATGCCGAGGTGTTTGACGGGCGAAAGGCTCTTAATCAACTCGTCAGCCGTGATCTTGCAGGTGTAGCTCGTTTGTTGAGACAGCGAACAGAACAAGTCATCCAAAGTCATGATGATGCGACCCTGGCATACAAAATTGCCAATTTGATTGGCTTCTACAAAGGAACGTTTGCAAAGCTGCTTGGGGCCGATTCGGAAGTTCTGGATGTCTTTGACACATTAGAGGCTTCTGCGATGCGGCAGTTCCGTGCAAACATGAGAGACTACGTCGCCAACGTACAAAGTGATCTTGCTGTAACCCCAGCAGATCTGTCTCCTCCTGAATTCTTGGAAGAGGCATTGCAGATACTCAAAGTACTTGCAAAAAGCTATGACACATCACTCGCTGCAACAGATGATGATGGGCAAGGCTTCCAGGCTGTACTATCAGAAGCTCTTGATCCTTTCTTGAGCGGTTGCGAGAACCTACAGAAAGGCATGAAAGAGCCTGATAACTCCATCTTCGCCGTCAACTGCTTGTTTGCGGCCAAAGAAGTTCTCTCTCAATATGCCTTTACCAAGGAGCGAGTCAGCGACATAGAAGACACAATCCAGGAAAATATAGCCAAACTAACAGACTACCAACATCAACACTTAGTCAACGAGTCTGGCCTTGTTGCTCTCCTTAAGGCGCTCGCGCCAATCAGCGACTCTGCCGAAAGCCTCAAGACAGTGCCCCAGTTGGAAGCATTCAAACCAGATGCACTGGTCTCTACCAGTCAACAGCTGGATGAGTTCCTACCATCTGCCCTCATCGACGCAGCAGAGAACATCAAGCAGCTACGCAATAGAAAGTTGATACAAGACATCACCGAAGAGGCCGCTGGCAAGTTCTGTGAGGATTTTGAATTGGTCGAGGGCAAGATAATAGCTGCGGATGAGTTGATGGATGATGAGGAAGACGAAGACGAGGAGCAGGAACCCAGGTTGAGGGATCTGTTCCCTCGTACCAGTGGTGAAATACGGGTACTACTGAGCTAGGGAGCTAAACATATAGAATAGATGTGGCCTCTTTGAAGCCTAGACCTGTAGTATATATCGCTCAGTGATGGCTCCTATAGGGGGCGTGTATCATGGAATGCGCTTTGCTCATGGCGGTGAACCATATTTTGGGTGCATTCACTATGGCTAGGCTGTATCATATTTACTGCGGTTTCTTCTTCTCCCATTCCTCCGGCGTATGACACTTTGGTGTCCACGCATGTATCGCTGCAATTTCCTCCTTCAGCGTACTGTTGACTAGCCGGTGTCGTGCTAAAGTTGTCTTCTTGGTAAATTGTGGTGATACGATGATAGCCTCGTACATTTGCCCGCATCCGCCTATTTGTAATATCAGTGTAGTCCTGTGACTCAGAGAGCGTCTGAAAAGAAAACATCCCGACGCCAGACGCTGTCCCTCCCGTTTTACTTTTTTTTCGCTTTTTTTCCTGAGTAGAAAAACGGAATTCATGCATACCACTCAAATCTTCAATCTCAACATGTGTTGCACCGAGTCCGTCTTCCAGTTTCTTCTTGATTCCTTCCATGGTAACGCCGGAAGTAGCCTGCACGTTCGTGGCCTCCGCATCCGTTCTTGCACTCATCGCTTTGGTATTTTCTGAATCGATCGCAAGAGTGTCGAGTGTTTTGTAAAGTTTGTGTCGTGGATCCATGTGTTAATGATGTGATATTCCTCAAGTGTTCCTATCTTCGGATCTGATAAGATTGGGCCTCCGAATCAGGAAAAGGTGCAAACCGCAAGCGGGGAGGGGCTGATGACGCATGTCAGCTACGGGTGCAGGGATGGTTGGCGCGTGCCTCTGTGATTGCAAAGTGTTGCTGCTTTGGGTTTACAATTGTTCCATTGAGGGCTGTATGTTTATGTCCACGGCACGGCGATTCGCGATGAGTGCGACTACTACTTGTGCGCCCTTCTCCCAGGCGGTTGTAAGAGCAATGCGGAAGCTGTAGGTTTACTCTCCACAGGCTGAATATTGTTCCTTTGCATCTCGCAGCCAGAGAACCAAACATACGCAAACTTGCTCCGGAAAAGTACTGATTGTAAACAAAGGTATCCACGAGAGCTTGCAGACAACTCTTGGGATAACACTGGGTTATTACTCGAAGCACCGTTCAATGCGTCTCGCCGCCAGTCAAATACCGTCCTCCTCACCATTGACCTCACCAAAGCCGTTGCCGACGAGGCCATTGCACTCAACTCTTCGATCATCATCGCATACCACCCTATCATATTCCGAGGCCTGAAGTCATTGACTCTTGCGGATACACAACAGCAATCACTACTGCGGCTAGCCAGTCATGGCATTAGTGTATACTGTCCACATACAGCGCTGGATGCAGCACCAGGAGGACTGGGAGATTGGTTAGCAGATATTGTTACAGGCACAAAGAATGTGGGTCAGTATCCAGGCGCGGGTGCTCAACCAGAGCCCTCAAATCCTACAGAGGAAAACAACGACGATCCCTTCATTGAGAAGAAACGGCCAAATTTTACCCTGAACCACCACCCGAGCCAGCGCACTCTCCAATTTGGCAAGCTGCTCACTTCAAAAGCCCCATTTACTGCTCCGCACAAGCGAGAAGTCATCAAACCTCAGACACCGGAGCTCGCTTCACATCCCAACGCTGGTATGGGCCGCATCGTGAGATTCGACCATGCCCAGCCCCTTCCCACCCTCCTCGATCGCATAGGCAAAGGGCTCAACAACCCCAAGGGCTTCCCAATCGCAATACCCCAAGGCAAAACAATCTCTGACATGCAAATCAAAAGCGTAGGCGTCTGCGCAGGCTCTGGCTCCAGCCTACTCAGCGGCCTAGACGTCGATTTGCTCTTCACAGGTGAGCTGGACCATCATGCAGCACTCGCAGCAATCGAGCAAGGCCGAGTAGTCATCAGTTTGTTCCATAGCAACTCCGAGCGCGGGTTCCTCGCCGAGGTTATGAGTATGCAGCTAGAGGATGTTGTGGATGAGGAGTGGAAAAAAGTTAGGGAAGAGTACAAGGGTAATGAAGAATTTGAGGAGGCACTAGCGGATGAAGAAGTTATTGTTGAGGTCAGTGAGGCAGATAGGGATCCGTATGGTATTGTGGTTTTGAGGGATGATGCGGAACAAGCATAGCGACAATACAGTATTCGAGCAGTACAGACGATAATTGAGGTTCTGAGAAGAGCCGGGTATGCTCAACGTTACTCCTCGCTAAACAAGCGTATAGATCCTGGGTCGTCCCACACATTAGCCGACCGATGAAAACTACATTACTTGCCATAGAACATTGGGCGGATAGTGTAGTTTATACTGATATAAATTTTACAAAACTTGATATTCACATCGAAACTCAAAACCGAAGCGCATTCAGCGCTTTCGCAAACATCCTCCGTGGCGCAATTGGCTAGCGCGTCTGACTGTTACAACAGTAGCTTATCAGGAGGTTGAAAGTTCGAGCCTTTCCGGGGGAGTTTCACTTTTTTTGCCATCATCATTACACACCAATCTTTTTTTCTTACACCACTCTCTACATATAGACATTGCAATTCACTTTCTTTCCTGCTCATCGTGTCCAAACTTCATTTCAATCATTTAAGGTAATAAGCAGTACATCACACTTACGGTGTGTTTTTTTTGTTTTTTTTGTTTTTTTTTGGGGGGGGGGGGGGAAGGAGGGGTTACTTGATTGCCGTTTCGACATGAAAAGTCAACATTGCGCATCTACTTTGATAATAACACACTGTTTTGATATCGTATCGTATAACCCAAATTCACTCACTGTCCTTAGACAAATCTCGTCCAACCTCGCTTTCACCATAACCATGCTCGTTCCCGTAGCTTGATCAACTTGTCTCACACCAACCTCTGGGTTATTCCCCGGTGACGCCTGTTCTGGGCTTAACGACGGCATTACTCTCGCTAGGAGATTGCGGCGGGAAAATCGTGGTGGGGTTTGTACGCTTGCACCACCAGCATTAGGAGAATGAGTATCTCGGTAGCTAGGCAGATCCGTGGGGGTAGCATGCGGATTTAAGCGCGAAGTTAGGATTGTTTCGAGCTCGTGCAGGACATTTGGTAGTTCCCAGAATTCTGTGCGGTTCATGGGGCCGGCTAGGTGGATGAGGTGGGGGGGCGAGGTGTCGGAGGCGAAACCAAGGACTTGGATGGAGTCAGAGGAGGAGGAGGAGGAGGAGGAAGAGAAGTCTGACTTTGTGGGCGCGAGGGATGTGTCTGAGGGGAGAAGGGCGAGGGTTGTGGTTGCCATGGCGTAGGTGATGCGTTGGTGGATGAGGGGGAGGATGTGAGTGTCGATTACGGACCCAATGTGTTGGGTGCGTGTTGTGTTTAGTTGGTCGAGGATTGAGGGTGATGGAGAGGAGGCGTGGGGTGAGTATGGTGGGGGTGCTTCATTGTTGTCTTTCTGTGACATTTTTCCAAGAGTGATGAAAGGCTCAAGAGTGTGAAAGTGTAGAGGTTGGTGGCCTGGCGAAGAACGTCGTATAATTGGTAACGGTGTACAATAGCCTTGTCTCCACAAACAAAAAGTCACCAAGGCTACTCTGTTGTACAGTAGTCCGATGCAAAACCCCGGAAGCATGATTACTGGTCTTCTACGGATCACGGCAAGCCCCCTACCCAAAGCAGACACGATAATCTGCCCCATCTCCGCCTTGCAGCTGAGGCCTTCCAACTAGCGCCAAGCATCGCCACAGTCATTGTCTCGTCATGCCGTACTTTGTGGTGGTCACAAGATGCCTTGAACATATACAGGTAAGCGAATCAGACATCTTTCAATCATGAAAACCCGAAGCACCCGGTCCGAACCATCTTGGCTAACCAAACTCTATGTCTTGCAGAGAACAAGTGAGTTATGCTACCACGCCACTGTCAGTGCTTTTTTTTTTAAAGAAAAAATATACAGCAGAAAGCTATGTCCATGTCTCAGAACAAATGCAGCGATGTACTTCTCGCATTCCAATACGCCGAACAACCGGGCAAATGCCCGGAAAAATTATGGGATTTGCAGTGCAAACTTGAACGTTTTGGGTCACCGGGAGGTAAGAGCAAAGCCTTCTGAAAAATGGCCCGTACACCCAATTAGGCCTCCGAAGCAGGTCACATGTTGTGGCTGTGAAGGCATAAGGCAGAATCATGGTGGGTCCAACTACCCCGGGTTTTATGCCGTTCCTGGGCTCAGATATGGTCTGTGCGCTATTCTAACCACTTTTGTCCAATACGTTCAGCGGGCTGGACACTTGGGCGTGCCGTGTTTTGCGGTTGTAGTACTTGTGGGAGCGTTTGATAGCCAGGCTGAAGATGTATAAAGGTATGGATAGTTCTGTTGTTTTGGGATGGTTCACTAATAGCAAATCCATCATCATCACTGCTTCAACATTCAGTAATACGATACGATATTTTCTGTTCTTTGTGGGGTAGTCGAATAGGTCTTATTGGTATATGTCCATACCCATTCGACCCATTTTTCTTGCATCTCTTTCCAAGGCTGGCATATACGCATCCTGTCATCCTATACCCTCATTCTACTGGATTAATACACCACCAACTCCATCGATCGAACATCGATCGCCAGCGTAAATCACCTTGATCAATCTCAATTCCATCCAGACAAAACATTAACTATTATGTGGTACCACGTCGCTGAGCCGAATTCCTACCTCGTAATCACGGGAGTAGGAATTTAAAAGGTTCTTATCAAGAAAAAGGCCTTCATCTACCCTCTGCAAAAAGTCTCTAAAATATCAATCACACCGTTCGACTTTTCCATGTCGCTGCAGGCTATGACAATTGAGAAACTGAAATTCTCCCTGCCAGCCGTCTTCACAATTGGCCCTGCGGATAACCCAGAAGCTTTGGAAAAGTATGCTGTTTTGCTTACAGGCGAGAGCGACGGTAGACCGACACAAACTGCGTCAAAGGGAGTGGTTGCGGTAGCTGAGGGACGCAGCCATGTGCAGGATATTGTCAAGGGAATTATTGAGGGTGAGACAAGATCAATTGTTTCCACAATGACCATGGAGGAGCTGTTCCGCGAGCGCAGAATCTTCAAGGAAAAAGTCATTCAACAGGTAATGCTCACCTTTTCGCTATTTAAATCAACCACATACTCACCAGTGTTTCAAGGTACAATCTGAGCTTGACCAATTTGGTCTCTGTATCTACAATGCCAATGTCAAGGAACTGCAAGACACGCCAGGGTCGGAGTACTTTGCTTTTCTCTCACGCAAGGCACATGAGGGTGCCCTGAACCAAGCAAAGGTCGACGTTGCCCACGCCCGCATGCAGGGTGAAGTTGGCGAGGCTGAAAAGCAGGGCAAGACCAAGCAGGAAGTGGCCAAGATCCACGCCCAAACCGCTGTCCTCGAAACCGAGCGCAAGGCCGAAAAGGCCACAGCAGATGCAAAGTTCACTGACAAGGAGATTGAGATTAGCCGGGACCTCAACGTGGCCAGGATCAACGCTAAGCGCGAAGCTGAACGCCGCGATGCGGAGCTTCAAATGGAAGTGGAGAAGAAGAGGGCACTCATGGAGCTTGAGCGTCTCCGAGCTACCAAGGTCGTACAGGCGAAGATTGAGAAGGAGTCTTCGCAACAAAAGGCAGATGGAGAACTTTATGCTCAAGAAAAGGCCGCAGAGGGTAAAAAGTACAGCGAGCAAGCCGAGGCCGAGGCGGTCGCCTTCCGCCGCCTACGTGATGCAGAGTCGAACTTCCAAGCCAAGGAGCGTGAGGCAGAAGCCCACTTCATCGTCTCTAAACGAGCCGCCGAGGCTGAGTACTTTGCCCGGGAGCGCCAGGCTCAAGCTGAGCTCATCACGCAGCAACGCCAAGCTGAAGGTCTGTCCGCAATGGCAAAGGCCTACGGCGACATGGCCAATGTCCTGGGTGGGCCTCAGGGCCTAATGCAGTACCTCATGCTCACCAACGGCACCTACGAGAAGCTGGCTCAAGCCAACGGCCAAGCCATCAAGGGTCTGCAGCCCAAAATCAATGTCTGGAACACTGGGAACCAAGGGGGCGAGGGCATGGCTGATCCTGCGGCTCCGATCCGCAATCTCTTCCAGAGTCTGCCTCCTCTGCTCAGCACCATCCACGATCAGACTGGTATGGCACCGCCCACCTGGCTGGCCCAGATGTCGCACAATAGTGATATAAGCAAGATGCAGTTGAGGAACGGTAGCGAGATCTCCTCATAAAAGACGGGAAGCGATGGTCTTGACCCCCTGTGGAAGCTCAAACGGAAGGACGGGATATCGTATTTTGTACGATTGGTTGTTATACCCCATAATTAACTGTGTATGTAACTAGGCGTTGGAAAGTTTGTTGTTATACCGCCTAGATTGATTTTGTCGAAGAGTGTTACTTTAATGGTGCTTTATCAGATCAATTATATAGAGTAATGAAAAAAAAATGACTTAGCTTGCATTCGTATTCGTTGTGTGTACAATGAGATGCAGCTGCATAACCGATGCTGGTCAGCGTACGACAGCGGATGGAGATGGCTCCTTTGATTCCGCGGTTGTCAAATTATTGTTTAACCACTTTCATACGGCCTCTGGTATCCTCGTGCGTGTTTGATGACGGATCCATTTAAGCGAGTTGAGTTGGCCAGGTGCTATTCCAACGGGACTCTTGTGGACACGCCTTGCATTGGTTCGGTATAGCGGCATACTCGGATCGACTCGAAAGGGGTTTTTTTTAAAAATAAAATAAAACAAAATAAAATAAATGCAAAGTTCCACGATGGGCAGTCAGAGATTATACTTGTTGCTTTGCTGGACGGTAACCAGGATGGTAGGACTATGATTTCACCATATTGGATTCAGGGGAGGATTATTAACGATCGTCCATGAAGGCCCGATATCAGGCTGTGTTGATCATCGCTACTGCAAACTCAAATCGCGTACCGTTTTCTATCAGTTGAGAGCCAAAGGGTAAAACTTTCCAGACTCCGCGGTTTAAAGTGATACTTTATCGACCGAAACTAGAAAAGACAGGGAGCAAGTGATAAGGCGAAAAGCAAACAATGGAATATATTGAACTGTAACCCGAAGGGTTAGGGAGAGCTTAACGAGGTTGGATGATCGACTATTAAGAAAGCAGATGCAATAGTGTAAGGACCATCCTTGGACAAGAAAGCTTGTAGGCTATGGTGACGAGCGAAACAATATGCGAGCACAGCCATCCTTCACCAGAAAGCAAGATACAAAGCATGTTGCAAAGTCTAGTCAAGCCTTCAACACTCCCAACTCTGGACGGAGCGTTCTAGGGTGTGCCACAGTTGCTATGGTTATATTGGCACAGACCGACAGATAGGCTTTCGTCCAACCTTCCGCATTCGACTCTCCAGGCACCGGCACTGGGAAGAGGGGGTGGGGCCCAACATGCCTCAAGTTGAAACTTTCCATGGATCCAGCGTTCAAGTGGCGTCAGAAGCATGCGAGATGGTGTTGCGAGGCCACGGGTGGATACAGTAAGCCGGGGGCGTGAAACCAGTGGGAAGTGGTGGAGAGGGGAGGGTGGCTTGCTAATCAATCGACAGAAGGAAAGGGCCAATGGGTCTGACGGTGGTTGATGGCATAAGCCCAGCCGCACTATTGCAAGGTGAAGGACGCAAGTCGCAAATCGCCATGGAAACGAGAGGTGATACGGTGTCACCAAGAGCTGCAGCCGTGACCCGATACGAGGCCCTCAGCAGCCATCGGTCGTGCCCGCAGCCGGAAATCCGGTCTTGATGTTGTGGTGGCCCCAACAACTAGTGCAATGCAAAGAGACAAAGAGTAACCAGGTTGCTGCAGAGCACACTAGGCGGCTTCCCCTCGTTGCCACCAGCCCAGCGCCATACCGCTTTGGGCCTGAGAATTGCACATCGCGACGCGTCCCGACGCGTCTTGACGTGAATTTTGACGCACCACCAGACGAGACAAAGAACCACACAGCCTGACTCTTATTACTCACACCATACGCACTCCACACACACCACACACGCACACGGCACGGCAGGGGCGAGGGGCGGCTGGTGGTTACAGGCCATCCTTGGCCATTGCCAGCCATGCAATGAATCCATCCTCTGCTCACTACTTATTTCAATTCCATTGATATTGACGATGAACATCTTTTGCCCTGTGCCAAAAGACATGTTGCACCCAAAAAGGCCGGTTTTCTTTTCTCCTCTCTCTCTTCTCTCCAGCCCTCTAACTGGCGGCCGCCGGTCAGCTACGGCCACCACCCCGAGCAAACAACGTTAGGCCTCGGCGGAATGCCTAGACAGATTGATCCGTGCGGTTGCTCGCCAAAGCTTCAGCTTTTGCAGTTTGCTCATTGTGGCCTGGTGCATCCACTCTTTGCTGCATGCTTTTATCTCTTTTTTCTTTTCTCCTCCCGCTTGCTTCCCCGCCTGCCAAATTTCTTTCCGAATGACGTCCGCCCCTGGCTGCAAATCGTACATACTTATGTGCGTATGGCATGTCCGCCCGGCTGACTGCAGGGCCAGGTGCAGAGAAGAGGGTGTGTAGACACGAGTTTTTGTCGTCTTTGTTTGTTTTCAAGAGCCATTGTTGCCCTTGTGCTGTAAACATCAAACCTGTATTGGCAAGGACACTCCTAGCGAGTCTCAGCACATGCTTCCCCGGCGCTTGGCTCATTAGGTTCCAAGTCTGTGTGTGTGCGCGCGTGTGTGTGCCTGTACTCGTCCATGCGTGTGCGTGTGAGTGAGTGTGTGTGCCTGGTCATTCATGGGTCATGGGAGCTGTTTTCGGCACAGACACGATGATGACGCCTGTGCTCAGCACCCACGTTACGGAACTACTTTACGGCACGGCGTTGCGGAGCTCACTGCACCAAGAGGGGCTCATGTGGAACGCACCATCACCTCTTCGCACACTTTTCCACTCCAGGCCAGCTCAATCAAGTCAAATCTATTCCATTCATTCATTCAATCATTATTACAAGCTCGTCTGCCTCAGACTCGTCATCATTCGGAATCAGCTAATCTATCAGAGTGTACAGGCTTTTCCTCGTCCCCATCTTCATCCTCGTACAAGCCCGCACCACCCGTCCAGCCGATCCCTTCCTCCGCATCGAAGCAGAGTTTGCTCAAAGAAAGAGACATTAGGTATGAGTCCTTCACGCTTCGAGACAATCGTTGAGATGCGTGAAGACTGAATACCCCTTCACGCCCATATCCCGTCGATTCATCATAACCTTCATCATGACCGTCGTGACAAGGTGGAGAACAAAAAAACACAAACACAAGGAAATAAGGCACCACATCGTCCAGTGGGCCAAAAATGAGTGGAGGCTTGAGTCAAGACAAGATGACCAAGTATACAAAAGAGATGGGTTAGGACAGGCAGGCTGTTGGCCTGCCTCACTGCCCAAATCGGGTCGGGGGTCTTTCTGGTCATCATGGAGCTTCATGTTGCATGCTACCATGACTTCCCAGCACCCTGCCCTCGTATTACGGAAGTGAATTGAAAACACTTTCAGCCGCATCATCATGTCAAAGTCGTAAGCCCGGTAAACACAACCAGGGACGTCATCGCCATCAGTACAATGTCGGCGACCAAGAGTGTACGGGTCGGTATAAACAAAACATAGGAAATGCTTTTCAAAATAAGCAGGCTCGCCACGCTGAGCAAAATGGCAAGTATATGCTGCCACAGCACAAGAGGCTGACCGTCGTAACGCCAATGATGCAGTTGTTGTGCTTGACCGCACTAACAAACTGGAAGAAATCGTCGTCGAACCCTACGACCGCTGTAGGCGGGTAGCATCGCTAGGCATACCGGCAAACCGTTGCTCAAACGATGCGGGAGCCTCGAAGCTGTGCGACATGGTCGGTCGAGGGAACATGTTGTTTGACCGGCTGACAAATGGTGAGCCTAGGCGAGCGGTAGACTGACCATGCACATCATTTGCTACGGCAGGTGAGTGTGGGCTCGGTAGGACAGAACGAGAGTCTGCAAATGGGTTGAAGCCCGAAGGGTCATTGGCTAGAGGAAGGCGTCGTGTTCCTTCCGTCATGTCGCCCAGGCTGAAGCCACGATTCCTAACACCGCGGTGGCTAGATTCTGCCGGAGCTCCAAAAATCTCGTTGACAAAGCTCTCTCGGTTACGCACCCTCCCCTCGAAGCTGTTGTGAAGGGCACGACGCTTGAACACCTTGGACTTTGGTCGCGGTGCATGTAGCTGGAAAGGAGAGCCTAGGCGTGGTGGCTGAGATGCCGATGATGCATGCCAAGTACGTGCGCTGCTCTGGCTCATGCTGAGCTTGTTGGCCTCAAGCTTTGCGTGGAAGGGAGAGCCTAGTGCATTGCCTAGCCCAAGGCCGAGCCCGATGTGGAGCGACTGCGACTTCTGATGAGCAGAAGACCGAGCACTTGGCCATGTCCTTGCTGTCGGTCGTGGTGTAATGTCCTTGGTGAGTTGTGACAGCGGGTTGCCCAACTGCATCGACGCAGCAGTGCTGGTCGCTAGCGAGAGGTTCATATCACGGGTCGAGAAGGTCGTCGATCCCTGAGAGAAAGGCGAAGACAAAGGCTGTTGCGGCACCGAAGACGACGATGATTGCGTTGGTTGTGACGGCGGTTCCTCTGGAGGCGGAGAGGATTGAAGCGGTGAGGGTGATCGATGGAGGAGACGCTGATAGTGTGCAGACAAGGTGGGTTTCTGTTTGGCCAAATCTCGCAGACGCTTTCGACATTGCTTCTCAGTAGGGTACCGCATAAAGGACTTGCCATGGCTACTCTTGCTCGGCTTCATGGTATTCGGAGTACCAGCGTGCGGGCCAAGTTGAGTCTGTACACGGAGTCCGCCAACGCGGGCCTGCCTTGGGCCCTTCCAAGTCTTACGAGCCATCCTCGCCACGCGGTGACATACGCCATTCGGTGGCGTAGTGCTTGGAAGAGCTTTGAAGGGCGTCACTGTAGGGTCCTGCAGGTAATTCATGTAAGTCATCCACAGGTGGTAGTCCATTTCCTCTGTGAAGTTGGCCCTTAGCTTCAGCTTCTTGGCAGAGCGTGTTGGCTGTTGGTTCATCAATGGCGAGATCGGGCGTTGAAGTTGGGGTAGTGGCTGGCAGAAGTAAAATGGATCAGACGGTTCATTTTCTGGGCTTGTGCAGCTGCCGGTTCTTGACATGAAGGATCCGATGCTGTCGCAAGACGAAAGAGACGAATCGGAGAAGCCGGATGATGAGGTGGGTCTGCTAGAGGTCTCGCTCTGGCTGACGTGTGGAACGTCCGACCAGTCTTGGGGTCCTTCGTAGTGGCTGATGGTTCTCACTTGGTGAGCAGGGGTCTTTGGCGGAGAGAGCATACGAGTATAGCCAAAGCCCGGAGATAGAAAGGCATCGTCCTGAGACAGAGAGTAGGATGGCAGCTCACTCGGGGTTTCCGACATGATTTCCGCTGCTTCAATAGTGGGGATGGGTTGTTGATGCATGACTGCGTCCATGTCGTCGGGGTTCATGACCATGGTGGTACGACGGCGACGGACCTTGAGAACTTGGCGGGGAGGCGGCGGTGGCTGCAGATGCTCGGGTTGCGACTCTGGCTCTGGTGTTTGTGGAGCAGGGCCGTCACGGTAGTGGAACATGAAGTTCCTTGGTAAGGTGGTGGAAACGGAGCGTTCAGACTCCATGGTTGCTGATGAATCACAGAAATAGGAGACGAGCCACTGTTTCGAAACGCTGTCGGGTTTAACCTGGATGAGACGGTCCAAGTGGTCAGTCTCAGCGACGCCGTCAGGTCTGGACAGTGCACGCGCGAGGAGCGGTCAATGCATACAATGGCAAGGTGGTTCGTACAGTGCTGAGAAGGGTTCGCTGGTTGTTTAGCTGGGCTCGAACAGGTGTTTGGAACACTGCAAACGCGACTGTGCGGCTGCAGGGTGGTTACACGTGCGAGCAGGATAACTGCGACTTTAATACGAGAGGATGCAACTATCGCAACGACACGCGATTTCGGACGCGCGGATCACTGGCGTTGTTGCAATGGCGGAAGGGCTTGTGGATAAGAAAATGGGCGACAAGCTCAGTGTGCAAAGGCGCGTAGCTGGCCGTTGCGAGGGATGCTAGGGCGCGATGTCGATAGCGCGAGGAACAAAAGCAAAAGACAAAGCGCAAAAGTCTCAACAGGAGGTAGAAGACGCGTCGAGTGTGGCGAGGGGTGGCGGTGGAGGTGGAGGATGCTGGCGATGGGGCAAGAGTCGTGAGTCGCGGTGAGGAGAGCGGTTCCGTGGGCGGAAGCGAAGTGGGCGCTTTACTGGGCGTCCATGGGGGCGCGCAAAACGAAAGACGAGAGTAGAAGAAGAGGCAAGGAAACAGTCGTCAAGCAGGCGCCTGGTCTCGGGGCCGACGAGCGTGCGGCTGGCGAGATCGGCTCGGAATTATCGTGAGGTCGTGAAGTGTGAAGGTGATGGTTGGGGGTCGCAAATTCAAGTCGGGTGACCCGTGGACGGCTGTTGGCCGCTAGTGCCAGGACAGGAGCACGGGCTATGGCCAAGATCGTCGATAGCAGCCCTCGGGACGCGCCCATCGAAAAACCAAACACACGACGACTACTGGCTTGTTGTTGCAACGGTCTTGAACGAGTCCGGGGCGGCTGGTTTGCATCCTCACACACAACACTGTGTTCTGCAGCTTTGCTTGGCCACGTCGAGCTGCCGCTGCTGCTGCTGCCAGCGCTGCAGACGACCACATAGCGAAACTGACGCGCTCCAACGCGCTCTATGCGAACGCTAAGCCTGATACGGCCTCGGATGGCCCGTGCCTGCTTACCGCAGCGGTGGCCCTCTTTTTCGACGGCCCCTGCATACATACGGATACTCAACCTGTGTTTTTCTCCAAAGCACCAATGCCTGTCACGACTTTTCCACCTTGTCCACTCTCCTACTGCCATTGCTATTACTGTTGCGCCGCCAGCCTCGCCGACTCCACAGTGCTGATTTACCCCTCGCATCTGGACTCTCCGCACCCACTGCAGCCGCTGCACCGTGGGCCACAGCCAACAGCACGCCGCCAGAAGATGCCAGCGCTGCACCGCACAGATGCATTCGCAAGCTGGAGTACCCCAATTCGCTGTCAGTCTGGAGACCGTGCTCCGCTGTGGGGCATCACGGACGGCACACACATCAACTCTGCAAATGCTGCATGACTCGTCTAAGCTGGTCCTTTTTGTCTTTTTGTCTCAGTCTGTGGGCTGGTGATCGATCGGTGGCACGCGCTTCTCGCTTCAACACAATATCTATCGCTGTCGTCCCTGGCCTCGTTGCCCATTCTTGATCGACCGCAGCCTTCATCAATGTCGACGTTGGCAAGCGAGACCCCTATTTTGGCCCGTCTGCAAGTCAGACTGGAGTTCCCAAACGTTTTTTCCTTGCATCCCGCGCTTGGCTGCGAAAGCGGTCTGGCTCGCGGCATCTTATCACACACCAATAACCAGAGGCGCACGTGTCTCGCCTAATGCGTACATATTGTGATCCAGGTCGTCTCCCCTCAATGCGTCATTGGTCGCCTTTTCTCTCGCAATTACTATCCTAAGTTTGCAGAGGGCCAAAAAGTGGACTTAACACAACACGAGGCCCGGATTGCCGCCCATTATGGAAGCTCCACGTGTTGTTCCAAACCCACAAAGTCTTCGATAGTCAATATGCGGGGACGGCATGCACTCAAGCACACCTACAAGCTTACGGCCTCATTTCATCACAAGTATCGATTCATTGCATGTCGGCGCCTCAATTTGGACAAGACTCTGCCATGTCACGCATATGCCAAGTCACTTCACATGGTACCAAAACATTGAACAATAATGTCCTGTTGAAGGTGTATTCGCGTCATCTTATGCGTGACTAAGTCTATTATCATAAAAAGGGTTGCATGTCCAGTCCATCCATCTCGCATTCGTTGCTAAATTACACATCACATCTGCTCAAATGGCCTTTCTTCACTTACAACCCAAGAGCAGTGTTGAAGGCAGTCGCAGCCGCCTGGCCTTCAAGCCCATCAGCGGCAGATGCTGCAGCATCGCAGGTACTGACAGCTGAGGCGCTTGCACCGCACTTGTTGGCAAGCTGGGAGCAGATGAAGTCGGAGATGATTCCAATCTTCTGGGCCGACCCATGGTTGAAGGTACTCAGATCCGAAGGCTCGAAAGCATCCTCCTGGCGACCATCAGATGGGAGGCCAAAGACAATTGTAGGGTCGCAGTTGCCAAAGTCTGCGCTCGCCTTGCTGCTAACAGCATCATCTTTGGCGGCAGCAGCGTCATCTTTGGTGGCAGCGACATGGCCTCCACTAGCGGCAGCTTCATTTCCACAAGTAACAGCCTGCTCTTCCGCAGCTTTATTGTCCTTGTTGTCATTCTTGTTGTCGGTTACAGTTCCATTTGCAGCTCCCTTAACATCAGCGACCGCAGCAGCGATCTCGTCCTCACTGAGGTCGTCAACACGAAGCCCAAGGGTGTTGATACATCCGGCATCATCAGTCGCGTCATCACAGGTGTTTCCAGCTCCGGTAGGGTCGCCAATCTTGCCAGGAGCAAATGTGGAAGCCTCATTTGCCATCGATGGGTCGCCACCAACGGAAGCAATCTGGCGTGCAAGTTCTGCAGCAATTTGCTTGTTGAGCGCTTGCGCGCCATCAGCAGCAGGGTCCTGGTGCTGCTGGAGTGCAGCAATTTCAGGGTTGACTGCCTTAATCGATTCGCAGGGAACAGATTTCAGGCCGACAGAGCCAGTGTTGCGCTCCAAGGCACGGTATATAAGTGCCATAGTCATACCCTCCACATCACCAGCCTCTTTGGCGTTGGTAAAGGCCTGGTCGGCTACGGCTAGCTGAAGGCAGTCTAGAAATGATTAGCTTCACTGCACTGGTGCTGATTATGAAATAACTCACCAGCATCAGCAATATCTCCAGCTCCCTTTGCTGCTGCCGCTGCTCCGAGTAAAGCAAAAACAGGATCCTGAATGTTGGCGGGGTTGTTCTGCTGCAACAGGGTGTTGACAGCGAGATTGACGTTGCGATGAGAGTGCTCTTGGGGAACCTCACGCTTCATCATAACAGCGGTTGGGCGTGCAGCCGCAGCAACGGCAAGGGCAAGGGCAATGATAGTGTTCTTCATAGTGAATTTGGGACACTGATTCGTCTAGTTCGTAGTCGTCAACGTGAATAAGGGGGTCTAAAGGAGGGTATATAGCGAAAGTGGACCGGCCTATCGATTCTCCAGGAACGATGAAAAGAAGAAAAAGAGTGAATATTTTGAAAAGCGACGAGTGAAAGAATCTTCAGAGCTGGGCTGTTGATGTCTTCTAGGCAGTATGAGGCATGATAACTTATATACAGCATACATCATGGTGGAGTACTCTGTCTGGCACCTGTCAAGCAAGTCACCGTAGCAAGAGCCGCCGGCCTTGCCTGTGCACAGAGTCACGAACGCATGATGGCGACCCCTGGATGAGGGTCCAAGCAACGTCAAGTGGTGTTGCTGTGGAGCCTCGCGATGGTAGTGAGGAACCGCTAACCTCGTGAGCAACGGAGCCATAGTTACGAACAGGTGTGATTGGCCAGTTCCTACCAATAAGTGGGTAGTTGGGATGAGACATGAGCAATGATTGGAGACGCCCCTTGCTTCACCACACTTTTTATCAGCCTCGCTGACCGGATGTCGTGTTCAATGCATACCGAAGGATCGCGCGTAGAAGGACTTCTTTGTCCACGTCGCGAGTTCGCTTCGGCTCAATATCGTGCGCTTCGCCTAGAGGAAGCGCGCGTTCCACGGAGAATAAGAGGACGGAGAATAAGAGGACAGTGGTGTCCTGCAGAATTCTTTAATGTAACATGACGTTGTATACCAGCTATAAAGCGATTGTTGTTCTCTTTGGCATTTGTCCCAAGTCATGCCGCGCGCGTATTACATGCAAACAACTCGACGTCATTCTACCAGGCACAAAGGAGGATTATTGGCCGCCAGATATTATCCAGGACTTGTCCGGAAGTTTCACAGAAACTGGTGTT
Source organism: Bipolaris cookei (assembly GCA_002286855.1). Lineage (NCBI taxonomy): Eukaryota > Fungi > Ascomycota > Dothideomycetes > Pleosporales > Pleosporaceae > Bipolaris > Bipolaris cookei. Next base: position 94,380 of record NRSV01000037.1, read on the forward strand.
GTGATACCTGGTGGCTTGCGCAGGATGTTGATCTTCACCCGCAGATATGCCTCGGCTCACGCCTGACCGGTCTATGGAGACACGCTATACGTATCACTACTCTGCTCTCTTATTAGAAAGACGTCAAGAGAGGGTTATGACATGAATTAACGTGGTCCACTTAGACTCCTCTATTGTCCTAAAAGTGTCCGCGAAAGTGTCTTGGCATGGATAGGCTATTTCCGACTTGTATCAGAGAGCTCACGAGCAACAACAAGGCTATACCAGAAGACCTTTACAGGACACATCCATAATATTGCTCAGTCCTACGGTTATTATCTCCCTTATTTTGGTACTGAGACGGGTTCGATTTTACCCGCAGTTACACTCGTGGTTCACAGACGTTGCGTGTCTCAGATGACCCGATTCTGCCTGAGACGAATCAACTCCGACAATCAGCCACGTTGAGAGTATCAGGACGTCAGACGGCAATTGTGGCTGCATCATTGCGAGGTTAAGTCATGATTCTCAATGGGCCTGCATCCTGCTCTGTTTCTTTTCTGAACGCATTATTCACCTGTCCTCTGCTTGTTGCCTAGTTCAACATCCGGTACGCATCCTCACAGCATTATCACACATCCTGCAGATCATAATAGCCTCGATTGTCGGTGTGAATTGAAAACACAGTTATCGCTCAGCACGCTGCACTTGCATCACCAAATTTTCATACTGTTGCATCCTCCGCTCCTCGGCATATGCTTGCCCAAGGCCCACATATACGCGAAACGGTCCGCTTCCAGTCAGTCAACGCACATCAATCGAACCACTTGTGCATTAACAATCTACAGCAATTCCCTATTGGGTGCCATAACAAAGTCATGGCTAAGACTAAGGCAATTGTGATCTCGCAGCCAATGGACGCGCGACATGTCGGTGGCGTCAACGTTATGAGTAGTGGGAGCTCAAGCCTTGACAACTACTTCAGTCACAACGAAGCTGAACTTAATAAATGGTCGCCGCCTGGCCCTGACGGTTCCAAGTTAGAAACACGCGGCCGTTCAGATGCCGTACCGATTAATACGCGACGCCCAGGCCTGTCTTGGAAGGAAAGTTTCTCTAGATTGAGACAAAAGTCTTTCTCTCCTCATTCAAGATCAAGCCGTGGAAGCGAGGAGAGACATCTATCAGAAAGTCAGGTGAACACCCAAGTGGAAAGGAGTGAAGGCAGCCCTACTCCTCTGAGGACGCGGCATAGTACAATACGACTAAGACAGAGCATCGGGTTCGAAAGCGATTCAGATAATTCCGCTTCAATATCAAAAAGTCATACATTCCAACCAGAGCTCGCACTAGCCGTAACGCAAGGAGCGACCTGCACACCACTGGACAAGAAAGCACTAGCCCGTCCCACCACAGCCTCGTCAATCTACTCAACCGCCACCAATCTTGAACCATACAACGCGATAGCTACACCTCAACGAAAGATTGCTTGGAACGAGCAACATCTCCCACATCCTGGAGAGCGCAAGATATCTGAGGCAAGTATCCGCCCACCTCAGCCATGGGCGAAACCCAAACGCACAGACTCGGGTACCGCCATTGACTTTACAGATGTACCTGTAGAGGAGCGTCCGATTCCCTTTCAAGAAATCATGGCTATCCCGAACCTATCAGAGCGCTTGGCCATGTACAAGAAGACGCGCAACTACTGGGCGACTGCAGACCATGGATTGGGAGAATGGGTCGAGCGAGCTGCGGCGCCAAAGACGATTGCTGCGTAAATCGTGGGGGGAGGGGGGGTCTAAGAACTGGGCCGATTAAGGTCCACTGCTCTATGTTGTAAATTTATCTCGTGACTTTGCTTTCATCACACATGGGTTAGGTGGGATCGGGAATATTTGATTTTTTTGGCAGCTTCATGGGCGCTGGCCACCCATGGGTTCTACTCGTGCCTTGTAACGGCGCTATACGACCTCATTTGTTTTTTCTGACGGACTTGGTTGTATCATAAAGTGTATAAAAGTCTACTGATAACTTGGAACGAAGTGAGCTACATATACGAATAATGTTCGATTAATCTTGTAAGAATTGCGATCATTTACAATGACACATGCGGATGATAGGATGAGTGACGGGAAATCAGATGTTTTTGTGCTTGCGTCGATACTGAAAACGGTATGGTATGATCAGAGACACAATAACTCTAGAGACAATTTTATAGACATGCCTGCCAACGACCATATCTTCTTCAGACACCATGCTGACGAAACCTATCCACAAACACGCGAACCTCACTCAGAGACAAGTGCGTTAGCCATCCAAATAAAACCAAACAGCATCAAATCATCGTTTCAAACCCGCTACTCAAGACATTTCAAACACAAGACAACAAAACACTGTTTCCCGTCTCACTCCTAAAGACTGAGGGCCTGAAAGAGATATGAAAAAAAATCTCAAAACACATATACCTAACAATCACCACCAAACAAGCAAATAGCTACCTCACAACCCAACACCCCCAGAATTTAAATATCTCCATGAAAAAGAAAAAAACACTACAATACACAGGAGGGGGGCTACAAAATAAGAAATCCACCAAACCCAACGCATCAACCAACCCCGAAGCAACCCGAAATGTGCTACATCCACCTCCACACCTGTTTCTCTCCACCTCCACAAACATGCGCTCACGTGCTCGACATCCGGTATATACACTGCCACCACGCAATCACGCACAGCCTGTACCTGAAACTGTGTCCGCGCGGGACGCAGCGACAGCGCATACGCAGTGGGGCGATGTGTGTGAGATGTGGATCGAGAAAGGGGAGTTTGAGTTTAGGACCTGTAACTGTAGGAGGGAGATGAGAGATGATGAAGAAGCGCAACGACAATGTGGAAGGTGGGGATGAAGCAAATAAACAACTATCATTTACACCTAACGACTTTCACCGAAAAAAAGAAGACTAATGCCCCCCGGGCTCGCGCAAATCCCCCCGTGCCGCAAAGAATCTGCGATTTCGTATCTTGGAATTTACCCTATCGTTAATACCGCACCGCGATAATGAAACACTCATCCTTAAGGTTGTTTTCTACAAACTCAGAAGGACGGTTAAAAATATTACGGCGTATTTAGTCCTGCTGCCGCCCATTCCGTATCGGCCTGTCTAGGGTTGATTGGTTTTACACCCCTACCATAGTACGATATATGTAAGATTTCTACACATCGGAGGAACTGAGCAATAGGACTGTTACAGAAGAAGATATATCCACAGTTAACTAACCGCGTGACTTTAAGTGATATTCTAGGCTTATAATGTGTTTAGGAACTACAACTACCACTTCTGTTTTACAATCAAAAACATAGATCCTCTCCTTAACGGTGACCAAAAGGTTATAGAAGAAGCCAAAGGCGTAGCCCAACTAAGTAAAAGTCAAAGAAGTAACGACTAGTGCAGGGCGCATGGATCACGTGATTGATATCCCGTTAAGGCCAACCATTCCTCGGATGGTAGCGGGTCCAGGGTATAGTAGCGACCAAAGCAATGAGGATACAAGAACGGATAGATCTCACTGTTACATGCGTTGTGTTCAATTCTGAAAAATTCTCTTCTTACCCAGTTTAGTACGTAATTATTCTATCTCGGTATGGAATTTACCTGTCTTCGACTGACTGCTAATATCCCACATGGCAGACGATCGCGTGAATATCTTTCAATGTGAAACTTATCCGCCTTCGTGTAGACTGAGACTGGAGCAGTATAATCCGACTCTGTATAGCACGGACGTCACGTCAAATTATTCATAGCTTTACCGCAACTTTTATAAACAATGCCTCACCGATTGAATATACTACACCGTTGCCGTCTTCGAGGGTCGCACGAACGAAGGTCTTTCGGTCCCCTCCTTCTGCCCGCTCAATCTTCGCAGTGCACAAAACCAATCCAGGTGTCGGTAGTGGCTTCTTATAGGTCGTATTTATATCTGCTCATCATCAACTTACGCGGGGAGCTGTTATAGCTATAGTAACGAACAGGCAGTATAATAGTACGGCATATCTATAACTTGGCCAAACTTCTTCATCCTCTCCGCTCTTGCACCTCTGTTCTCAAAGACGATGTTACTGCAGAGTCCGTCAAGTAGCGCAGCCTGAAACCCGCCATGCGCAGTCTGACGATGCCCATCGAGACCTGCCCCTAGATCGACAATTGTCCTAGTCTCTGGAATTGGAAAATTGTCCTCTGCCTCTTTACTTGGTCGAAACAACAGAAATGTTCGTATCGTGCGATCCGTCTTCAACGTTTCTCCAAAAAAGGTGCGTTCTCCTAAGAGTGTCGGTGAGCGCATGGCAGTGTTGATAAGCTTCCAATTCGGATTATTGATCAAGACAGCAGCCCAAGGAACAGAGGATATGCTTGGGACAATTTCATCCGTCATGACGCTTTAGTAGTTTTGTCGAACTCAGTATGCCAGTAAAGCAGCATAATCTTTGCGTAGCTTCCAGATATAATCGCGAAGCCGGAATTGTCGGATAACTAGCAAGGATGCTAAGGTGAGACGTGGTGATTATCAAGACTTAACAGCAGAGTAAGCCGTTGCGACAAACTTTAATTAGATGATGCATAAGCTTGGCGATATAGTGTTCGGCTAACGTGCGGGATCAGTAAGTTGGCCGCCCCACCCAACCTGACGCGACTCTCAACGCAATTAATCCACAACAACGCAACAAAATAAGATAAAACTTTAAAAAAATACATTTTTTTTATCTAGCTATACAATGAGTTCTTTGTGTGGCCTTGAACGTGGCAATTCTTGCACATCGGCGGCGCGCGCTGACGTCGCTGACTGCCCTCATCCTGCTCAACCTCCATGACTACCCTTTCTGCCTCTGCAGCAAGCTGGTGAGCCCACTGCACCTGGAACACTCCACTAGAAGCAATATATTGACGCTGCCGATCTTGCTGTTATCGCTGACGCTGATTTTCTTCACGTAGCTTCTTATTCTCCTCTGTAAGTATCGTCGCTGATCGCATTGCAAGCTGAGCGCTTTTAGCAAGCTGGCGGATCGCAACGCTTGTTGGACTCTCTGGTTGCCGGCGCAGTCGCTCTTAAAGATAGCGTACCTGCTGCTGAAGCTCTACTATTTTATGTGGTGTCTCTTTCTGCACTGCTGCCTGCGCTGCAACGCTATTATCTACAGTTGTCTGTGGTGAAGACGGTATTCTGGCTACCGTGAGTGACGATAGAACGCAATTTGGACAAGGAGGGACAAGACCTGTTGCCTGAAATCCTGCCTGAATATTCTGTTGCGTAAAAACTGTCGTCCGGATCCGTGTATAGGCTGTAAGGAAGTCTGTTTTGTCAACGTGGTAGACCCCATAGCGGGCGAGCTCCTTAACCTCACGTCCATACGCGCGCTTAAGAGGAGAGTAGCAGCTTACGTCTAGACGCTGGAGGAGATGGGAGGTATGAGGCGGCATACGGAGAGTGAGAATCTTGTTCTCTGTACAGAATTGGTCGAACTCTGGCGTAGCGTGGCTGCTGTGGCTGTCTAGAATAAGAAGCCGATAGACTCCAGCTATACGAGTCGCTGTATGCTGATTAAAGTGCTTCACCCACTATACGCCAAGCGAATCAGTCGTCCAGCCGTTGTCTGAGACGCCGACAGTCCAGTCTAGTGGGAGGTTGCGATACCAGCTACTTTGGTGGACCTTACCAGACAGGATCACAAATGGTGGTAGAGACCAGCCAGACGCGTTAACGCACTCGATTATTGCCACCCACTCGCGATTGCCTGGCTGTACAACAACTACCCGACCAACTCTATTAGAGCTAGTAACCACCTTGGATGTACTAGCGACGCCCATCGCGAACCCGGTCTCGTCAAAGTTGTAGATATCTTGGTCTAGAATGCCGTACGTCTGGCGCGTCTTCTCCACTCGCTTAAACCATGCTGCGATTGTAGTAGAATCTTCATAGCAGGCGCGTTGGCTATTAAGTCTCCTACTTTACTTTGCCTGAAGCTTAGGCTGGTTTTGGATAAAGCGCGACACCCATTTCTTGCCAACAGGTTGTGAAAGTGGATCTTGGCCATGCGCTGCAAGTAGAGCGTCTGCCATACGTCGTACGTCAATAATATGTGGCAGAAATCCTCGTCAGCCAAGCTCTATGATCCACTGTACGAGAGACTGCTCTTCAGTAGGCGATAGCTTGCGGTTGACAGAAGCTATCTCTAGTCATGTCTGGGTACCACGAAGACGTCGTTGGAGCGTTGACTTTGGCACATCATACGCTGTTGCGAGTGCGCGCACTGATTATTTTTTTTTTGAATTATTACAATAGGAATCCATAGCAAGACTTATTTTACCTTCACAAGAAGTCTGTATAGGGCGTTGTTGACGCGGCATTGTAGTGGTTGTGTAGAGCGTCGGGTCAGGTTGAGTAGGGTGGCCCACTAACTGATCCGACCCACTTACTGATCCTTGACGTTATAACGTGTTTCACCACTGAGCGGCCCACCCCACCGAGCGGCCCACTCTACTACCGCGCCCTACCTTTACCACAACATCGCGTGATGTCTCCGCAACCACAACCCCAGAAGAGCTACACTGAAGCTGACGTGCAAATAGCAGTCTCTGAGCTTACTAGGAACCAAATTCAAAGTATTCGGCAGGCTAAAAAGGTTCACAACGTCCCTAAAACGACGATACGTCGACGACCCGGCGGAAAGCGCTGTCGACGCGACCGCGAGCCAAACTGCAATCGCCTGACAAAACTAGAAGAGGAGGCGATTACTCGGCGCGTAGTTATTGAGGCTGAGCGAGGACTACCCTGTGGGAGAGACGACGTGCGAGATATGGTTAACAGACTGCTCTGAGGGCGTGACGGAGAAGAGGTTGGCAAGAACTGGGTCGATAGGTTTAACCAACGCAATCCCGACTTGCGTACACGCTGAAGCCGTCCATATGATTGCCAGCGAGCTACCTGCGAAGATCCAGCGCTTATCAAGGGCTGGTTCGATCTAGTCGAGGCGACAAAGGCGAAGTATAGTATTGTGGACGAAAATATATAGAACTTCGACGAGACTGGCTTTATTATGGGCAGGATTCTATCACAGTCAGTTATTACAGGCCCAGACAAACCAAAGATGTTAAAGAAGATCTAGCCAGGCAATCGCGAGTGGGTTACGCTAATACAAGCTGTTGGCGCGATAGGGAAGCGCATTCCAGCCTTTCTTATCTTCGCAGGCAAAGTTCTAATCTCTACCTGGTTTACAGAGGACCTGCCACGCGACTGGGTTACTCAAGTTAGCCCTAATGGCTAGATGAACAATAATTTAGCGCTTGACTGGCTCCGTCACTTCGATTCCCATGCGCGTGCTGTAGGGACCCATAGGCTGCTCATTATTGACGGTCACGAGAGCCACTGCTCAGTTGAGTTCCGAGATCTCTGCAAAGAAAAGAAGATAGTTATCTTCTGTATGCCTCCCCATTCGTTGTACCTCTTACAGCCTCTTGATGTGGGCTGCTTCTCGCCATTAAAGCGCGCGTATGGCGACGCCATCTCGGCCTTAGCGCACAGTCGCATCCACTATATCAACAAAGAAACATTTGTACCAGCGTTTAAAGAAGCCTATAACAAGGCAATTACAGCGGACAATATCCATGCAGGCTTTTGAGGTGCTGGACTTGTGCCACACAATTCTCATGCTGTTTTATCACAGCTTAATGTTGTGCTGCGTACGCCGACTCCAGCGCAAGAGAGTAACACCTAGGACCTGAAAACGCCGCGCAACGCGCGCGAAATGGAGGCGCAGACTATGCTTATTCGAAACCGCATGCAAATCCAGCAAGGATCTCCTACAAATTCTCTTGATGAGCAAGTGCGGCAGTTAAGTAAGGAAGCCCAGCAGATAGCTCATGAAATAGTGTTAATGCGCGAAGCAATCCATTGCTTTGAGGCTACGATTGAAGAAGCAACAAAGCGAAAAACTTGCAAGCGGCGCTACATACAGATAGAGGGGTCACAGACAGTTGGCCAGGTAGCTGATCAGATTGCTGAGGCAGAGGGTGGCAGCTGTAATGACGGTGCAACGCCTGCGAAAAGGGTGCGCAGTGAATGGCGCTGTGGACGTTGCAGCCAAGTTGGACACAACTCTCGGACCTGCCAGGTAGAATTAGAGGATATAGAAGATAGCGATAATTTAGAAGAAGAATACTCTGTCATGTTTAAATGAATAAATTGTTGTGGTGTTGCACAATGTGGATACGAAGGTAGACCGTGGTAGTAGAGTGGGCCGCTCGGTGGTGAAACACGTTAAATAGAAATATTGTTTTCTGAGGATAAAGTAGTCCTCTTTTCTTGTGGCACGGGGGAATTTGTGTGACCCAGGGAGGGGCATTAACTTACTAAGCTAACGTGAAAGACGTGAAAGACTGCCGTCTTATCTACATACATTGTTCGTTGGGAGGTGGGGGTATACAAAGAACGAAGGCGAGGGGAGGGGAGGGATGTTGGAAGTAGTAAAAGCAAGAGCCTCTTTTCTCTCTGTCCAATTAATAAAAAACAAGATTATGGATTAACCCAGCTCTTCTCTTCCTTTCCAGCATCCACGTACACAAACTGACCCCCGTATGTTCGACCAAAAGTGTAAACATATAACACTTATTCATCAATTCTCATTTGTTTGAAATAAAACAAGTAATTCTTTGCCATTTGCTTCGTTCTTCTCGAGTTTCCTGCATTAAGTCGTACGTGTGCCGTCGTATTCAAAAATAAAAAAGTGGGCTCGTGATGATGATGATGAAAGTTACTTACATGAGGGGGTTCAAAAAAGGAGTTCACATCAAACAAGAAAAAAGAAGCAGAAGAAGCCAACCAACCGGTAAGCAGGAAGCAAGTCGGCCCAGTTGACGACCCAACTAGGCAGTGTCCTGTTGCTGTTGCTGCTGAGGTGGCGTCTGACCAAAGAGGCCACCAAACCAACTGGTCCTGTTAGCAGCTTTGCGCGCCTTCATAGCCTCTTCTTCGTTCTGGACAAGGCGCAGCGGTTGCATGCCCTTGCCCGTCATGACCCTAGTGCTGGTCTCACTGCGCACGAGCTGACGCGGCGGGCTAGGTGTGTCGACGTGACTGGCCGACGAAGACTCGGTGCGAGCATCCACCTCCTTGTCCTCTGGGATGGGACCCTGACCAGACGGAACTCTGGAAACGGGGTTGCTGGACCCTGGTCCGCTGTTGACTGGTAGGCCAAAAAAGGAGTTGCGGGGCGAGACCACGCCGGGCGAAGTCGGGTTGGATGCTCCGGGGCGGTACATGTTGTTAACAATACCGGCAGCGCCAGGAACATCGGAGGTTGATCGGCGATGGCTGCCGCTTGGGTGGCGACTTGATGCGGAGCGCGTAAGGGGAATGCTGGGTGCTGTCGCCGGGTCTTCGTGTGCACTCTGCTGGGTTAGGGGTGGCGGACCCATGGTACCACTGAGGGGTCGGGGCTTGTTTTTGCTACCCATGGCCACAGACTTGGCGCGCTGGAGGAAGCCTTGGGGCTGCTCACTCTCCTGGGGGGGCGGAGGTGGAAGCTCCTTGTTTCTGTCGGGGCCTCCTTGTTCGTTATCGGCATCGTTACCAAGGACCGATTCGAAGCCTTGGTGGGTGAGCAGGCGGCCAATGATCTTGTTGATGTAGAGAGTGAGGGCCTGGTTTTGGGCCTTCATGCTGTTGAGCTCTGTCTCGAGCTTGCGAACAACTTCCGCGTCGCCCTCTTCTGCCGATTGAAGCTCGTCAGCCAGGCTTGTCGAAGGGCCACTGCGAGATGGAGCGCGGTCGTCGGCATTGGAAGCCTCTCGCAAGAAATCGCCGCGGCTCAAGTCTCCATTAAGGGTCTTCTCACCCAGCAGAAGCTGGAAGCTCTCATTGTCCTCCATAAGCCTTGCGTTGGTCATGCGCGTCTCTAGCAGTTGCTTCTCGAGCTCGCGCAGACGACCGCCACCAGCGTTCTCGACTTCAAGCATTTTTACCTGGTACTCTGCAAGCTCTAGGCGCAGATCTTCGATGATCTTGTCTTTCTGGTTGATGAGCTTCGAGTTGCTGCGCGAGTTGCTGCGCTGCACCGAGTTGGGCGGTGCGAAAGAGGCGACATTCTCGAGGTTCTGCGAAGAGTTGTTGCGCGAAGACGCATTGCGGAAACTCGCTGCACCCAAGTTAGTATTTGCACATGTTCACCCCGTGTTATTGACAGCAAATAGCTATTACTTACACGTGCGTGATAGGTGCGGCTCGCCCTCGCCCTCAGGCTCGCCAGTGGGCATGTTCTTGGTCGCCATGGTCTCTTTGAGTCGCTGGATGGTGCTCTGCATTTCTTCCTGTCGTGACTGTGTCTCCTCCTTTTCCTTCATTGCCTGGGCACGCTCGGCTTCGTAGATGGCCTCGAACTCGCGGTGCTGGCGGGTGAGCTCGCGCTTCTCATTCTCTAGCGCCTCGACCTTTTCTTCCTCCTCGTGTGCGCGCTCCTCGAGCTTGGCCTGCTCCGCGAGCGCCTCGTCAAGCCGAGCAGTCAAGACCTCGATCTGCCTCTGGCGCTCTGCTGCTTCGCCCTCTGCCTTTTGCAGCCGCTCCTTGAGATCTTGGAGCAGGGCAGCCTGCTCATCTCGGGCCTCGTCAGCATCGGCCTGCGACGCATTGCTCAGGTTCGAGGGAGTAGCAGGCTTCTTGACGGCAGCGCGTGCAGATACCGGGGCGCCATTGGTGCCTCCACGGATAGATTTTGTGCGCGAGACTGCGCTGGCGCCATTGGTAGTCGGGGTGGAGGAACGGGCAGGCGTGCGGCTTGCAGCCCCTGGTGAAGCTGACGACGTCTTGGCAGCGGCGTCGCGACGAGACGTGCTCGTGGCAGGCGGCTTGCTTGCTGCTGCTGTTGACATGACGTGTTTGTGCGTATATATACGTGTGTGTATCTTGTCTTTGTAGAGTACAAAGGCGGTGTTGGCAACGTCGCTCAAAGAAGCGGCGAGTTGGGCAAGACGGCCAATTATTGAGCGACCGGCAAGCTAGGCCACGCCGAATGTGTAATGTGGAGAAGTGCGAGCCGCCTGCAGGGCTGAAACGTACGGGGAATTTGGGGATGTAACTCGCAGCGTTTGCAAAGAAGACAAGATGTCAAGTAAGGAGTTCGACAGCGTTGCATCAGCACACACACGGGGTTGCGCCGGTAGAGTAGTAATAGGTAGCCATAATCTCGGCCTGCCGTGTTCTCCCCTGCCCTTCCCTGCATTAGCTGCCAAGCCCCACCCACTCTGACCAGCTGTAGACCAGGAAACCAAACCCCATGGCCTGCACTGTGCCCTGAGCCACGCATGAGCACCACCCAGCCAGAGACCCAGATGCTGTCTGTCCTTTTTGTTTGTGTGTTTGTGTGTGTGTGTGTGTGTGCAGCCCCCTCCCCCCCAGCACATGCACTGCATCGCCTCGTCCTGCAAACTCCCTGTTCGCCGTTTCGCCGTTGACGTCGTGAGCGGCAGCACGCGGTGTGGAGAACGTGGAGAACGTGGCGAGGCGTGGCAGACACCCGAGCACCCTTCTACTCTACTTACAGCCCTAATACCTTCTCTGGGGCCGTTTACTATGTGACATTCTCTCGGCCACGGCCTGAAATTACTCATCGTGGGTCCCATTGAGCAGTCCAGAACATGGACACTCATCACTTTGGTAGACCGCTCTTGTCATGGCCCAACATTAATCCCTCGGGCCCACCTCGCACACATGCACGCGCACGACATCACCCTCTTTTGCGCTTATACGCTTGACTGGTGGAAAACAAGCAATCATGGCACATTCCACAAACCCTGGTGGCCAAATTTCTCAAGCAGTAGTAGTAGTCCAGCATCAAATTGCATTTGTCACTAATGGACCGATCTAAATTTCAACAACCATAACCCCCCGGTATTCAACCAAACCTCTGTACTCGTCACAAGAATTTGTAAAAACCCCTATATACACACTGCCGAAAACGTCTGACTATCTAATTATCTAATGGGTACCTGTCAAGGAACTTGAAAGTGCGCAGACCCTCAGTAATCTTGGTAACAACTGCTGCCACGTCGCTGGCAGAGTCAAAGGCGTAAACACCAGGGGTGTTGGCCTCAACACCAGCAGCAGACAGAGTCGAGTTGCTGGCTCCGAGAACACTAACGGGCTTGCCAAACTGGTAACCGGTCTGGAGGATCTCAAGAGGGCGGCCAGCAGGGTACAAGGTAGAACGGGCCTTGGTGCCAGCGGTGGAGTTGGAGTTGGCAAGGCTGCCCGCGGGGGCAAAGAGGGCCGAAGCGCTACCATCAACGATGATGGCATCAAAGTTAACGGCCGAAGTAGCAGAGTAGGTCTGGTCAATGCCCTCGCCAAGGTGCTCGGCAACTACCGTCAAGCTAACCTTCTTGTCCTTGAGCGCCGTCTTGAGCGCCTTGCCCTTGTCACCAGTGGATGCTACAGAGGTAAGGTATCCAACCTTCAAGCCCTCAATCTTGAGCAGGGGCTCACCAGCTGGGTTGACACCAATCGTCTTGTTGTTGTGGTAGAACTTGTCATCAGGTGCAGGCGCAGTCATGCCAAGAGCAGTAGCAACACGGGTAGCAATGTCGTGGCTGATACGGTTAAGCTGGATCAAGACATTCTGCTTGACAACATCGCTCTTGAGGTGCGAAGTCTCAAATCGGATGGCGTTGATGACAAACTGCTGCTCGACTGGGGTCAAGGAGTTGTAGAACAGGCGAGGCTGTGACCAGTTGTCGGCGAAGGTGCTGGAGACTGTGCGGACAAGGTTTCCGCTGACGGATCGAGAGGGCGCAGTGAAAAATCCGCGACCTTCGGCCTGGTTGGCTTGCTTGGGGAAACCGCCGTTCAAGGTGTTGGGAGAGTAGGCGGCAGTGTTAAGAGGAATGTACATTTGGCCTAGACGACAATGAGACTATGATTTGCACACATGAGGAGTGGAACTTACCGGCACCATCACGCTCGTTGCTGTGGACGGGAACACGGGGCTGGTTGATAGGAATCTGCTCAAAGTTGGGACCACCGTTGCGGTTCAGCTGAGTGTCCAAGTACGAGAACATGCGTCCTTGAAGGAGCGGGTCATCGGAAAGATCAATACCGCGGACAAGATGGCCGGGTTGGAACTAGAGACATAGAAGTAAGCATTCGGAAATCCCCGTCAAGATGGCACCGGAACATACCATGATTTGCTCAGTCTCGGCAAAGTAGTTGCGAGGGTTCCGGTTCAATGTCAACTTTCCAAGAGGGGTGAAAGGAACAATATCTTCGGGAACAATCTTGGTGGGGTCGAGAAGGTCGAATCCGAATCGAAGTTGGTCTGACTCCTCCATGACTTGAGCCTCAAACTGAACACCAAAAGGTTAGCGATCATCGTCTTTCAATAGGCTAGTGGTACGCACAATCCATTCTGGGTAGTAGCCGCTCTCGATGCTCTCGAAGAGATCCTGTCGGTGCATATCTGCGTTCATTCCGGCGGTAGTTTGAGCCTCTTCCCATAACAGGGAGGCCTTGCCCTGAAGAGATCGGAAGCGAAACTTGACGAGCTTTGACTTGCCGTCATCACGGACAAAGCGGAAAGTGTGTACACCCCTAGAGAAACGAGTCAGTAAATTGTTTATCTAAACATGAGAGGTGTTCTTACCAGCCATCGGTATGCCTGTAGGAACGAATGGTACCACTGCAGGAAAGAAACAACTTGTTAGTAATCGTCCTGCCCAAGCATTCTACGTGTTCACTTACTGTCCACTCATTGCCCACAGGAGGGTGTGCATAGTGCTAGGCTGCTGACTGAAGAAGTCCCATGCCGAATCGTGAGCTGTTGCTGCCTGAGGAATCTCACTGTCTGGCTTGGGCTTGACAGCATGGATGAGGTCAGGGAACTTGATGGCATCCTGGATGAAGAAAACAGGAATGTTGTTGCCGACAATATCTAGAGACTGTTAATACCGCACATGTGTCGCCAATATGGCGCTTACCAAAATTGCCTTCGTCGGTGTAGAACCTGACGGCAAAGCCGTGAACGTCTCGGGCAGTATCGGCGGAGCCACGGCTTCCCGCAACAGTGGAGAATCGAATAAACACTGGCGTTTCCTTCTCAGAAGAGCCAAGGAACGAGGCCCCGGTAATGTTAGACCAGTCACCATATGACTTGAATGTTCCGTGAGCACCGGCACCGCGGGCGTGCACGGCGCGCTCAGGAACACGCTCGTGATCTGAACATCTTGGTAAGCAAATCGTCAGATGCAAGGATTTGCATTGCCCTTACCAAAGCTCATGATTTTGCGGCGAAGAATTTGATCCTCGAGCAGTGATGGACCTCGCTCACCAGCCGAGAGACTCTCTTGATCAGGAATGGGCCCTCCCACAGGACTCGTGAGGTAGGCTTTGCTGTCGTCAATTTCATACTGCTTCAAGAAGTCATCGGTTGACATGGCCGTGGCACCATCGCGTCGGGCGATTGGTTGATCATCCATGTAGGGGCAAACAGCGTGAGCGACATGGCAAACAGCAGCAATTGCTGCCAAAACGTTAGACCGTACCATCTTGAAAGCTGTTTGGGGCGACGTGAGATAGCCTGGAAAATAAGATGGTGTTATCCTTTTATACTGCCTGCAGGATCTCATAGCCAGCTCAAAAGCATCAGACAGTTAACCCGTGCTTCAACGTTGTACTAGTTTGGATCCTAGCAACCGGCAGTCCTGAATGACCGAATAACATGATGGTAATTTCCCCAGCTGAACATGGTCATCGGTGCTAGCAGATCCCGAGCTGGTGGATTGGTTTACTACTGGTAGGACGTGTACCTACAATAGGCCTGGGGTAAGGATTAGCATTGCCGGACCTCTGAGTGGACTGAGTTCATGCTGCATGTGTGTAGTATGTAACTGACGCGCATCTGTTACCTTAATTGGGCATAGGGCCGGTCGTGAAACTAGCAAGAGAGATGGCGATGGTTGATGATCCCTGGGTCAAGGAGAGATAACGTTTTTCTTTTCTGCATGTACACTGTGCTTGCCACGCATGCGGAGGCCTTTCACAAAACGCACACTGGGATATTTCCTTTTTTGCTCAACACACGGCTGAAGGCCCCGCGCCTCTGGACGGAAACATCGAATCAGCGCAGTGTGATACGAAAGCAGTTGCAATGCTAAGGGTGTGTGCTGATCATGTCACCGTGCCTCATGGCCAAGAAAATAGTGGAACTGAATCATGGCTTACAAAGTTTACTAAAAGAGATGCGTTCGAGAAGTTGCTTGCTAGGTCGCTAAGCCTTAGCGGTGGGCACTGCAGTACTGCACAATTCTAGCGGCGGCCAAACCTTGCGGTTCACATACATACATTGAGCGATTTGGCGAAGCGCAATATCGTTCTTTGAAATTGAGACGTCTTGATTGCATGACGCGGCCGCCGGCTCGGTCGAGGCATCGGCATGTGGAATGTCAATGTACCGCATCTAGAGTGCAGAAAAAAAAGTACCGCTGCTTACCAAAGACCTAGGACAAGGCGCTTCAAGAGTGGCATGGTTTTGCATATAGACGAGGGACTTGTTGATCCTGGTTATATTATCGACTAGGATAGGCATGTTTTGGCAATGTACATAATGTTCCCTAACGCCATTGATGCCTCGAAACAGATGGAGGCTCTAGGGAAGAGACCAAGAAAAGTGAGCCTGTACGCCGGAGTGCTGGGTAGCACGAGAGATCCGCACAGATGGGCGAATGTCGTACAGCATGGTATAGATGAATATGCGGCCGAAATCAGGGCCGCAGCAGGCAGCCTTGCCGCACGTATTTAGGTTGAGCTTGGCGTTTATAGTGACGGGCCAGGGCTGTTTGCATGCACGTTGGTTTTCCGCTTGCGGACGCGGCACAGTGCTCGGTAAACACAAAGGCCTTAGTCGTTCTGTTGACACCTACTTGTTTAGGCTGACGTGATAAGTGTACACCAAGCAAGAGCGCGATTTACCTAGAACATTGCGGAATTTAATGCCCAGGTCCCCTGTAGGCGAGGACAGCGAGGGCGCTTGCGGGGGTGCAGAAATTGAAGCGATTGGCTCGTCTATAGAAACGCCCGCTCGGAGTTGTGGCTGCAGTTGTACCGTACCTTGTATGGATCGGACCGTTGGACATCAGGTGACGCGAAGGGGCAGCAGCAGCGACATCACAATTTGCATAACCGTGCGTACCAGGTTCGGCGGGAGGCGACTGTCCTGTGCGTATCGTCCACGGATAAGATCAGTCTACCTGATACCTTACATGTTCGTATTTCGACTCCTGGCTCCAGTGCAAGTACATACTTACATAGCAGAAACACGCATCATTTCACTGGCCCTCCGCTGGATTGAGACCGAGATTATGGATTACGCAATTGCCATCTTTCACCGCACGCAGGGTCTGGACTACCCCAGAATCCAGGGTTGCAAATATACTGGACTGTCACTGTATTAACACCGGCAACTGCAGCGGCACCTGCAGCGGCACCCGCGACGCGACAGGGATAGCCGTTCATATCATGGCGCCATGGTCGCCAGTGCTCTCGACTTTGCTTTATAGCTCTTCACGTCAACCGTCGTGTGCTTCTTGTCCAGCTGCTTACTTACACCTGGACGTCCGGCTATGCAAGTATGTATGTATGTATGCAGGTACTTATGTGTCTTGCGCACCAAATTTTGCTGCGCGCCTCCGCGGACGGCATGGCCGATGGATAGACGGCAAACAAGACGCTTTAGTTTATGCCTGTAGTGTTATCAGAGAGTCCAAGACAGATATTTCTTGCCGCCCAGCCCGCGACCTATGGCCATCAGCGGCGGATCAGACGGCACCCAAAGGAAGCGGCGACTGGCTGTGTGTAACCTGCGCGCCTTCCGCTTGACACTACTATGACATCACCGTGTCTGGCGCGACTTCCCCAATCCACCTCCGCCAGACCCAAGCTCATGCAGCAATTCACTCCCCACCAGCACGCCCATTGCAGCATCCTCGCATCTCAGCCTGCTCTTGACGCCCCATACAAGCTACTGTTCCGCAGCACTACATCGCACTTTGTTCTGTCCCAGCCCAAGCCTGCTTGGGCAACTTGCCTGCTTACTTGCGCTTCAGCACAACCTAGCCATTTCAACGTATCCAGAAGACAACTCTATACGTCACGCTATCGACCTGTTGTTTAGTGAAACTCTGGCACCATGTAAGCCTGGCCTCTTGGCCTTATTTCGCATTGCATCTCTACACTTCCAAAAATAGAGCATCTGCCACTCGTTGCTCCTCGGAATCTGCTATGCAAGAAAGTACCTTGCCAAGGGCAACGTTTCAGCAGGATTGCATGCCAACAATCAATCCTTGTTGCCTTCTTAATTTCGTATCTTGTAGCCGTGGCTAACCGCCATGTTCTGCTCAGGAATCGATCGCTCTCAGTACGCTCCAAGAAGGGTAGCGGCAGCGGTGAGAAATCCACCCCCAAGCACCGCTTCACAATGGCATCTCTCCGGGGCACGCAACAACCAGAGCTTTCGAAAAAGCTTTTCAAGATCATCAAGACAGAAAACCATGCTATTGCGGCCCACGAAGCTGCTGGGCGCGAACGGATTAGTATCGCTCAGCAGCTGTCTGAATGGGGTGAGGCTTCGGGGGACGAGACCATTTCGGATATTTCCGACAAACTCGGAGTATTGTTTGCGGAAATTGGGGAGCAGGAGGATGTCTTTGCACAGGCATTGGAGGATTACCGCAGTATCCTCAAGCAGATCCGCAATACCGAGAGTTCAGTGCAGCCCAGCCGAGACCACAAGGCAAAGGCATGTTCTAGTGTTCTCGTCGGCGCGCTCTATTCTAATCAACTTTCTAGGTGTCTGATGAAATCGCAAAGCTGAAGTACAAGGAACCGCAGAGTACTAAGATAGTTCAGCTCGAACAGGAGCTTGTCCGCGCAGAGGCTCAGAGTTTGGTGGCCGAAGCACAGCTCAACAATATTGTATGGCGATTTCTTTTCAATAAATACCCCATTACTGACTCTTTCAGACCCGTCAAAAGTTTAAGGAGGCTTATGACCTCCACCTTGCAGCCACCATTGAGCGGGCAGAGAAGCAGATAATCTTGGCGAAGCACGCTCGTCGTCTCTTGAACTTGGTCGATGATACTCCAATAGTACCAGGAGACGCACATCCCGCATTTGCTGAAGGAGAAACAGCGCGTCAGGTTCTCAACGACGCTGAGGACGATCTCCGCCGCTACCAGTTAGAGATTGAACCCGTCCACTCGAATGCAGGCAACCTCGGAATAGGTGCAATGCCAGGCACCACAGCGGCGGGAGCCTTTGTTCCAGAGCCTACCACCAATGAGGGTACAGTGAGGAGCGAGAGTCCAGTTGGTGTGCAGTACGACAAGGCTGGATCGGCTGCTTATCCGCTGGAGGAAGCAGACAGAGTCAGCGCTCAACATCAGCAGACCCCTAGACAAGAGGTTGTTAACGTGGCTTAATCATGGAGGACAGCTGTGTGCGAACGTCCTTAATGCTTTAATGAGTAATAATCATCTGATATTTTAGTCAAATGTGTCTAGTACCATTGTCGTTGAATACGTTCTCATGCCGACATGTATTTAGAAGCGATATCTGTGCTGCCTTGGATGATGTAAGGATGTCTCAAAGTAACAAAAAAAAGTTTGGTTAAGTGTATGCCTGACGGTTAAGATAAGAGTGTTCCACACTTCGTCCCAGCTAGTATATCGTGGTATACATGGGTCTGTGCACATTTTGGTGGGGTCCCTTAGCGCGGAATGTGCCGTTCCCCAAGAAGACACATCGAGCTATAACCTCACCTCTAAATTCACGCCCAAGTCCGCCAGTCCTGCCATTCTTCCAGCCCCAGCCCGCACCTCTTCTGATTTCAAACTTCCGCTGACGTTCGACATGGCGGACCGCAAGAAGAGAGACCGCTATGCAGCAGGAACGGGATACCAATTCGGTGCGAATACACAAGAGGCCGCAGCCGCAGCCCCCCCTCCAGTAGCACCAGGCTATGGTGCACCAGCGCCCATGTATGGGGCACCATCACCAGGATATGGTGCCCCTGCTGCTGCACCCGGATATGGTGCACCGTCTCCCGGGTATGGAGCGCCTGCACCATATGGACAGCCTACGCCTCAAGACCCAAATGCCCTCAATCAGCAGTTTGGACAGATGAACTTGGGTCCAGGACAGGTAGCCCCTCAAGCCCAGCAACCCACAGCGACTACTCAGCAGAATCAACTGTTTCCCTCGGATCTCATTGCTCAGCCCTTCCACGTCTCAGAGCTGTATAACCCTCCTCCACCGATCAACCTACCAGCCAACGCTGCGGCCACTCCCTCCGAGTTTGCGAACGAATCGAGCAAGTATGTGCGGTGTACGCTCAACACTATCCCCACAAACCATAACCTACTCAAGAAGAGCAAATTGCCCTTTGCTTTGGTTATAAACCCGTACGCTAGTCTACACGATTCTGAAGATCCGATACCTGTAGTGCAGGACCAAATCATCAGCCGTTGTCGACGATGCCGCGCCTACATCAACCCATTTGTTTCCTTCCTAGACCATGGTCATAGGTGGAGGTGCAACATGTGCAACCTGACAAACGATGTTCCACAGGCATTCGACTGGGACGCAGCGCAGCAAAAGAGCGTGGATCGCTGGCAGCGACCCGAGCTGAACTATGCTGTCACGGAATTTGTTGCGCCACAGGAATACATGGTTCGCCCGCCCCAGCCATTGTGTTACTACATCATTCTGGACTGTACCCAGGCTGCAGTCAACAACGGTCTTCTTGCAGTCGTCTCGAGAGTGATCAAGGAGGCCCTTGGCCGGATACCCAATGCCGACGGTAGAACACGCATCGGCTTCATGGCAGTTGATAATGGCCTGCACTTTTTCGGAATCCCTCCCGACAACAGCGAGTCGAATGAGCCGCAGCAGCTGGTTGTGTCAGATCTTGACGAGCCATACCTACCCATGCCTTCAGATCTCCTCGTGAGCCTTAGCCAATGTCGCAACAACATTGAAACTTTCCTGGACCGTCTTCCTGCCATGTTCCAGAACACACACGTTCCTGGGTTTGCTCTAGGATCAGCTCTCCGATCGGCGCACAAGCTCATCTCCCCACTTGGAGGAAAGCTTACCGTTATTGCCGCGTCTTTGCCTAATGTTGGCCATGCCGCTCTGAGCCCACGAGAGGATAAGTCGCTGTTGGGCACGGGTAAGGAAGGCAGCCTCCTACAGCCGGCCAACAACTGGTACAAGTCGTTTGCCGTGGAATGCTCAAAGAACCAAGTATCGGTGGATATGTTCCTCTTTTCGTCGGCGTATCAGGATGTTGCTACGCTCAGTAACCTTCCTCGATTTACGGCAGGTCAGACGTACTTTTACCCTGGATGGAATGCGGCAAGACAAGAAGATGTGGTCAAGATTGCGACGGAGCTTGCTGATTATCTATCTGCTGAGATTGGTCTTGAGGCTGTGCTCCGTGTGCGTGCTACGACTGGATTGAGGATGTCTGCCTTTTATGGAAACTTCTTCAACCGCTCTTCGGATCTATGTGCTTTCCCAGCCTACCCGAGAGACCAGGCCGTGGTGATTGAAGTAGCGATTGACGAAACAATTTCAAGACCATTTGCCTGTCTCCAGGCGGCGGTGCTGCACACTACTTCGAGCGGCCAGCGTCGCATTCGAGTTTTGACGCTTGCGGTGCCGACGACAGAGAATCTGGCGACTGTGTACGCGTCGGCAGATGCGCAGGCAATCACGACGTATTTCAGCCACAAGGCGGTTGAGCGAGCGCTTTCGAGTGGTCTAGATGCGGCACGAGATGCGCTACAGGCAAAGATGATTGAGATTCTGTCAACATACAGAAAAGAGTTGGCAGGAGGCAGCATGGGCGGTGGTGGTCTGCAATTACCCCAGAACCTCCGCGCTCTTCCCATCCTGTTCCTGGGCCTGATCAAAAATGTTGGTCTTCGCAAGAGCGCCCAAATCCCAAGCGATCTCCGGTCAGCAGCGTTGGATCTCTTGTCGACTTTGCCGCTGCGCCTGCTTGTGCAGTACATTTACCCAAGTTTCTACTCTTTGCACGTAAGTCTTTGCCCAAGACCAAGTAGGTAGTGGGTTGTGGGTTGTGGGGTTAACATAATTTAGGACATGCCCGATGATGCTGGTGTGCCTGAGCCTACGACTGGGCAGATTACAATGCCACCTTCGTTGAACCTGTCGAGCGGATTAATTGTGTCGTATGGTCTATACCTCATAGATGACGGAGTTAACCAGTTCCTGTAGGTGCTTTACTAGTGTGAAGGTGGAGCAGAAGAACTAACGTGACTAGGTGGATTGGACGCGATGCTGTTCCAGCACTGTTGGCGGATGTGTTTGGTGTTGAAGACCGTACACAGTTGAAGCAAGGCAAGGCGTCACTGCCTATTCTTGACAATGAATACTCTGAGCGAGTGCGAGCTGGTAAGTTAGGACTATGGGAAAGAGATTGGTGATGGGATGTTCTAACGTGGAGTAGTGGTGGAGAAGTCGAGAGATCACAAGTCCAAGGGTGTAGGGTCTATTACGCTCCCTACGCTCTACATTGTCAAGGAGGACGGGGAGCCAAGCCTGAAGCTGTGGGCGCAAACACTGCTTGTGGAAGACCGGGCCGACCAGGGCGAGAGTCTTGTTCAATGGATAAGCAAGCTCCGAGAAAAGGTAGGACAGTGATTATGTGCATGCATGTATGTTGTGCACAAGGACTGTGCTAACATTTTTTTGCTCAGGTTGTGCAGTAAGCACTTATGGGTTAGATGTACGCTCTTGTATTGTATGGCGAAGTGAAATGAAGGGGGTTGGCATGGTGGAGTTGGGGTGGGATAGAAAGGAGATAGGCAATGAGTGTATGAGTCGAAGAATAAAGCAGTGTGATAGCAGCCTAGCCAAGGATAATGCATGTGCTTTGCAGTGGGGCATTTAGGGGGAGCAAAGGTAAAAAGCAGGTGCTGGTGGATGATTTGGAAGCCAGAAATGCATTAGAAGACGAGTAGTTTTTTTTACTTTGTATGGCGTGTGCCTGTGTAGTGTAGCGTAGGCGTAGGCGTAGGCGTAGGCGTAGTGCAGGCACGGACGGAAGGTGATGGGTTGCGTCACATGGCGGGGCAGTCAGTGAGAGAGGAAAGGTGGAGTGGGCAGGCAGACTAGTGTGTGGGCGGTAGCAGTAGCGAGCAATGGCGCGTGCGAGGACTGCCCCTCAACACCAGGCGTGGGCCATGCCACTGCCGCTGGCGCCAGCTGGCTTGGCCTGTTTCACGCATCCAGGCGAGTCCCTACCGGCACACAAGGACCATCATCGTTTTCGAGGACAAATGCGCGCCACGCGAGTCGAGTTTGTGCTGCAGGACCAAAGTATGACTTGCTTATGTCTACAGGCACTTTGCCCGGCCTGCGCCTGCATACGTAAGTAGTATGTGTGTACACATGCATGTACACACACACACACATGTATACTATACGTATATATAAACATGTCGCCCATGTGCAAGTGGCAATGGAATTGGCGACGTGTCAATAGCAACACTGTGCATGGGGTTTGCATGGGATTCGGGGTCTGTAAGTCTGGTGGCTCGGTGGAGCGTGGCAGGGGAGGCGGGGGGTTAGAGGGCAAGAGGGAAAAAAAGTATGGTACAGACGATGGTGAAGAGACGCAGATGACCATGGCCCTTGCGATCTAAAGGAATCGTCCCGCGTACGTCCGCAGCGTTAGGGTAGGGTAGGGTAGGGTTACGAGCCAGTGGCCGAGCCAGTTGGTGCCTTGGTCCTTAGCCCTGTCAGCATGCTGCAAAAGGCGTCGACAGAGCATCCATCGCCCACCGCCTCGACAGCCAGGCTGATGAGGTGACGAGGCCGCCTTACCCGCCTGTCTTTGGCCAGCAGCAACAGCAGCAACAGCAGCAGTGGTAACAGCAGAAGCAGCGGCTCACTGTGATACGAGCCGACACGGCCAGTCAGTGAGCGAGTCGCTCAAGTCCGGCAGAGCGACGGATGCTAGTCGTTCGCTTCGGCAAGGTACAAAGGTACAACACTTTCTTGTGTGGATCTGCTCTCGAGTCCCCCCTTGCATCAGCCTCGCATGCACGTCGAACCCAACTGCAACTACTTCGCCGCCGCACGGGCAGCTCGCCATGGCTGCTGGGACCGACAGAGGGCGCCGGTGCAGGCGTGGCCAGCCAACGGGCCATGTCTAGGTGAGTGGGTAGTATGTATGTGTAGACACGACACGTGAAAGGGCGTGTGGAGGCGTGCAGAGTCGGAGTCGGATGTGCAGCACTTGTTCGCACGCCTGGCTTACTCTGCTTGCTCTACGTCTACACTAGAGTGAGAGTAGTATGACTGCGGGCTGCAAGTCTGACGGGCGGACACGACGGGGGCCTGGACGGGTTGCATGCCATAGGCGGGCTCAGGGATCTGCAGACCAGATGGTCCTTGTCGCCGCTGGCTCACCAATTGCTGTAAACCCCAGCCCTTGTGCTGGTGCCAGGCCGCCAAGAGGCCGTCTGTCCTGTGCCTTACTCTCCATACTCGCTCTTGCTACTTACTTAGCTACTTACTATCGGCTTCCCAGCCAACCCCTCCTCGCATCTAGCCGCGACGCAATCGTGACTTTGTCTCGAATCCCGCTCTCCTGCATTTCCCCCCCACCACACCCCCCTCGAGCACTCTGCTGCGCCTGTCCATCCCCACTCCCAGCCCTTCCTCCTGCTGCCCGTCTTCTGCGGCTCCCGTGCCTGTGTGTGCGCTGCGACCCGGACCCCGTCGACGAGGGGCTGCTAGCTGTACCCTCCCCGCCACCTGAGGCATCCGACCACGCGCCTTATCACACTCACCACCCACCCAAACTCCGAGCATCCGTGCTTGCTCAACCTCCACCACACGCCTGGTTCGTCCACCCACGACCCGCCCATAACAAACCCACGCCGCGACCCACCATATCCTGTCAACCACACTTGTGCACCGACGTTCCTTTGTCTTCGCTCGCTGGAGGCAGCGCCCGGATGTTGTTGCAACGCTGCTCTTCATTCGTCATCATCCCGTTTCAGCCTTCTCTCGCCCGCTTCAGGAACGCCCGGCACTGTTCCTCTGATCGCGCCGCTCAAAGCTACCTGCCTGCATCCTGCGTCCTGCGCTTACGTTAACCTTGTACTCTGCCCCCCCATCGCCTGCGCCCTTGGTAAGCGTCTTCTCATTGTGCACATCGCGACATAACACGCGCCCCGTTCCCGTAGACGTGCGCACCGCACATTGCACCACACGCGACAAGAGGAGGATAGTCCAGGTTGCTAAGCCGCCACCTTCTCCGCCATGTCTAGCTTTCAAGCAGTCAACACTACCCTGCCGGTCCCGGAGCCGCCACAAGGGCGTCCAGGCGACGAGACGACCCCCACAACACCCCGCCCAAACAACAGATTCTTTGCAGAACCAAAGCCCGCGGAAGATGTTCGTGCAGAAGACCCGGCGGCAAAGACACCCACACGCAATACATTTGCAGGACTTGCTGGCCAGCGCCCGCTGCCATCGTCTCCCTTTACCCCCGCCCGCGAATTAAGCGAAACACCATCAGCTTCGAACAAGAGCGAGCAGAGTAGAGAGGATGCACAGAAAGCCACACAAGACGTACAGATGGGCGACGGTGATGACGACAAAGACGGATCCGACAATGAGAGCGTGACGAGCGATTCAAACCGGCCGTCCAAAAAGAAGAAGGGACAGCGCTTCTTCTGCACAGACTTCCCGCCCTGCAACTTGAGCTTCACTCGGAGCGAACATTTGGCACGGCACATTCGGTACGTGCTCTGCTGTTTGACTTATTGTACTTTCCTAACGTGCCCCCCAGTAAACATACGGGTGAACGACCCTTCCAGTGCCACTGCTCCAGACGCTTCTCTCGTCTCGACAACCTGCGGCAACATGCACAAACTGTCCATGTAAATGAAGACATCCCGTCCGAATCCCTCGCCGCAACAGGCACAAGGTTTCAACGCCAAATACGAACTGACCGCGTACGCCCGCCTGGGAACCGCTCCCGTGCAAATACACTGGGCAGCACAGGCGGACACAGTCGTGGCCACAGCAGGAATTTGTCAGCTTCCAGCATCACATCCACCATGTCAAGTGTGAGTGTAGCCCAATCACCAGATATTCGCCGCAGACCTCCACCTCTCGCCATGGCTAGTGATGGCGGTGCGAGTGCCAGAGCACGCCTGTCGCTTAACACGGCAAGTGCATATGATCCGCCCATGATGGGCAGTCCCGGGCCTGTTGAATATGACACACCCTCTAATGCACCTACAACGCCTACATCTGCTACCTTCTCCACAGCCACTGGTAGCCCTGCTCATTTTGGATCAACTATGCAATCTCCTGCGACAAGCACTTCAAGACCAGTATCCTGGGCTGGACCACCGCCACCAGGACGTCGACAGTCTGTTTCGTCCAATGCAAACCCAAACCCAAACCCAAACCCAAACCCCTTCACTGGTCCTCCTGGACAAGGCCTTCCAACCTATATTACACCTCTGCAATCGACAGCCCCTCCTACATATTCCATACAAAGCAGCGCATACGCTAGCCCTACCGTCTCCAACTTCTCTGAATCCAAAGGCGACTCCAACGCTGATGCAGACTGGAGGCGACGAACTTGGCACCCAGGAACCTATTCTGGCCCTCGACCAGCGACGAGTGGATTGGGCTATCACCAAACACCTGATGCTCCACGACCACTGTACACCTCACAGCCTGCTGCCTCACAGACTACCAGACTTCCGGGCATTGAGAGCTTTGACCATGCTCCGCCTCCACCGACACTACCTCGACGTCAGCCAAGTCCAATGCAGGTAGACACTCCTGGCCGCCCACTGACATACCATGCACCAAGAGAACCTCCGCCTAATCGGGGCCATCACAAGCGAACAAGCATTTCATGGGAGATCGATCGACTGAACATCGCCGGCCCGGGTTCACAAAGAGAGCAATGGTCGCAACAGTATCCCGGCAGTGCAGGGCGGACAAGTACCGCAAGACCAACGACAGCACCGCACGGTTACTTCAATCGACAGCCGGCTAACCTTCAACCTATCCAGATCCCGTCAATAAACTCGTCACCACGGACGTCCCAAGATCAGCCAGAGACTCCACGAAAGAACAAACGACAAGCCTGGTACAATGGACCTATGAGTCAACCGCAGCGGGCAATGCAGCGTACGTCACCTGAGGATTCTAGCAGTAGTGAAGGAGTGCCGACACCAGGGACCATGATCGACTATCACCCTGCTATTGTGCATAGCAATGGGTATGTCGAGGCGCCAGTTGTTGTTGAAGATCACAAGCCCACGCCCCCGACATCCATCATGGAAAGGCCCCATCCTCTACACTCACAGCCACATCAGCACTACCATACCCACAGTCTCTCCAGTTCTAGCTCAGGCTATCATCCACAGCGCGAGCCTTCCGAGCGGGGACCCGTGATGTTCGGTCCATCGCCCGCCCAGCCGAACAACAACAACAACAACAACAACAACAACAACGACATGAGACGACTGGAAGCGCTCGTTGCCGTGGCGACAGGGGAACAGCAAGCCGTCGAGCACCGACACTGAAATTTTACAGTAGATTAATTTTGGCAATTCACCTTTCTCTTTTTCCTCTAGTTGCTATTATCACCTCACAGACATCTACATCCATCCAACCTTTTTCCAGCCAAGACACGTCGCCATCATAATCATGATGATCCCACCAGATAACGCTTACGATTTTAACGACCAAACGCAAAGAAAAAGATAACATGACGAATTTCTCTCTTTCTTCACGATTGAAACGTTAAATCTACATGACATCAGAATTCATGGCCTTGCTCATAGCATTCTCCAACTACGCTATCTCACTTTCTCTCCTTTTTCTGGGGGAGAGGGGGGGGGGTTTGATTTTTTCTGTGATTTTTTCTCGTTTTCTTTCCAATTAGCCAAACGGGTCCTATGTTTCTTCGGCCCTGTTCGAAATTCGATCATCTACCTTTGTTACATTCTGAGTTGCTGCAACCTGTGTTGGCCTCGAATATTCCTTGGGATACCCCGATCCGGCATTTTTTTTCCTTTTCCTTGTTCTTTTTTCTCCTCTCCCTATATGTCCTCATCTTTGGTCTTCTGTTTTTTCTTTGAGCTTTCTAGTACAGCGGTTGTTTGGGTCGGTGTTAGGGATTATACCAATTCGTACACCAGCGGGAGTTTTGTCTTTTTTTTTGATTTTGTTTTGATGGGATTTATTGTCTTGTGCATTTTCCATGGTTCGGTTATGTCCTTTTTTCTTTTTCTTTGCCTATATTCTTGGGCTGTTTTGTTGGGTTGGGGCTGGATATATTGAATTGGAAGTTGAAGGAATTGGAATACTTGCACCTAGCTTACTAGTTTGGTTCTTTGGAACCCAGGTTGAATACGTCTGTACATATTTTCTTGTCCCGTGCCCCCTCCTTCCCCCCCCCCTATATCTCCCCTCAGACTATCAAATGCACACTGTCTGTGCTTTAGTGAACATTCAGCTTTTGTCCCAATTCGCGGCCGGTAGTGTTGAAACGTGTGATGTTGCCATCTGCCATGTACAGGTTCAGTTTGTTAGTCAGAGAGAAAAGACTGAACAAGGAAAAGTCGTAATCATTACTTGTCTTTTTTTTTCTTATCATCGAGAATAACACTCCCCTCACTGCCGCGTATCCATCATGCGCGCAGACCGTCCAATTGTGTCTTGATGCATATATCGTACACTAACCTGCACTTGTGCAACTCTACTCTGGCTTACGAGAGAAAAAAACCCCCAAGAGAAGAGTCCTCTTCCAAACTCCCTTAAACAATCGTCTCCAACTCCCGCGCATAACCCAGTGTATTCTCAATAACCTGATCGCTCGTGACGAGGATATCCTTGCTTATGTAGTCATCTTCCTGCTGAGGAAAGTATATCCGTCCATCCTTGACCACCCATCCGGATTCCTTTGCAAAGTTGACGACGCTGCCTTCCGAGTCGAGGAAGAGGAGGGATTTGGCGTCGGAAATGGGGATGGAGGGGTATGCGCGTTCGCTGCACGAGGCGATTTCCTTGCGTATGGTTCCGATTAGAATCTAAAACAAAACAAGTGTTAATCAATCAAGTCCTTTTGTTTTCTTCAAATTCCCCTTTCCCTCAGCGGGCAAGATCCTGTGGGGGGATGACGTACCTCTGTGAACAGTCCAAACTCCTCACCAGGCACCCTCTCGCTCTTTGTCTCAACCCACACCTTATCATAGCTGCCCTCCATAAGCGCCTGCTCCAGCCTCACAGGGTACTGAATAAACTGGTCAGCTTCGAGCTTCGAGCCCGCCTGTGCAGCCGCCACCTCGAGCGTCTCAAGCAGCGTGTGGAACCCCGCGTAGTCGCCCTCACTCAGCAACAGCAATAGGTACAAGCCCGTGACTTTGCTGGAATTGCTGCCGTCCTTGGGCAGTGTGGACTCCGGGAGGGCGTAAAAGGGCTGCAGCTGCTGGAAGTAGCGGGTAAAGGACTCGGTATCTTTGAGGCGGATCGAGATGATGGCGCCAAGCTCGAGTGTCTCGCGTGCTAGCTGCAGGTGTTTTCGCGGCGTTTTTTCTTGGGGGATCAGAGTGTTGAGGTTGAGCAGGGCGATCTTGGCTTTGCCTAGTAAAGATGTTGATTGCTGGTAGTTGTGCGACTTGAGCGTCTGGTGGAGCTGCTGGAGCACGCTGGATAGTTCCTTCTCGGCCATGGTGCGCGGTGATTCTGGTTTCTCGTTTGATGATATAGATGGTGAACAAGAGGGAGCTTGGGTGGGTTGCAGTAGCCGAATGAGTGATGTGGTGGTGGAGTTGTTTGTCGCGGCGGGTGGAAGCTTCGACCGTGTACGTCGGGGGACCGTCGGCGTCGGAGGTGCTGCTGGGCTTAGCGTCTGGGGGCTGACCAACCGCCACGCCGTATCGTAGCCTTCAAACGTGCGATAACGAATGTATGCCATCTTTTATGCATATGTCTACAGTAGCGAAAAAGAATACATGTACACAAAAATAAACAGGTACATCCTAAGCAGCTTATAATTAAAAAAGCAACCTTGAATTTCATCACAGATCAGGCACCAGTTTCTGCAGATGACCAGAATGGTCACACTGCCTCAGAAGTCCCGAAATACTATTGGCGATTCCAAAGTCCTAGTACTAGCCTACCTGTTCTTCCGACACTGCAGCTGACATCACTTCAGATACTTATACAACCTGTGATCTGTGTGATCCCAGTGGGTCCGTGGCGTGTTGGTCCATGTGTCATATAAAGATAGATGTTGTCCCTACAAATCTATTGTACGAAGCAAACAAGTGAGTCTCCTCTTATTTGACAGACTAGAAATCCAAATATGCGTTAAATTGCTACTGAAACCTGAGTGTGGGACAAACTAGATCGGTGTGGCCCATCTATCTTCTCCTGCCAAACCTCCCCTTTCCGCCGGTCCCTGTTTTTCCCTTGATGTTCAGTCTCCGATAATTTGCATTGGCTGTAGCTTTGATTTTCCGCGCGGCTGTCTTTATAATGTTTTCCTTTTTCGACTTCTCGTTTGCTTCTTGTGGTTTTTTCGTCACTTCCCGTACTTTCGGAGTATGCGACACGTCGCTAGCATAGTCTGATCCATCATCCACGTCTGTACCAAACTCGTTTTCTATTTCTGCTGGTACTTGCATCTCTGGCACACGTGTCTGCTCTTGCACATCATCATGTGTTTCTGGTGCTGGTGTTGGCTTAGGCTTAACAATGTTTGGACGCACTGGAGATGGTTAATAAAGTGCTTATTTCAAACGAAAACCAAGTCATACTTATCACCCGTCGTGTTTGCCTCTTCATTCCCTTCTTCTTCCATGCCCTCCGAGGTTTGCCATCGGGACCCAGTTCCGGTTCTTCCTCGCTGTCTTCTTCAGATTCAATACCCCGATCTGGACCTAAGGGCATCGGCGCTTGGCTGTCTTGCACTAAGAGTTGCGGTACTCTGGGTTTCTTTGGAGCTACTATGCCTTCTTCTTCCATTTCCAGTTCTCGCATAATATCCGCCTCTTCATCAAGCTTGTCGTCCTCATCTTTCTTCATAGCCTGTATCATAGCAGTCAAACTGCGTCCTAGCCCCCGCCGCTTCCATGGCGCTGGTCGAGGGGTTGCTTCATCTTCTTCATCAATTGCGCCCAGAGCATTGTCTCTTCGAAGAAAAGCAGGTGTCGCTAACCCATGTATCGTAGATGAAGGTGTCCCTTCCTCGTCTAGTCTTCTTTTCTTTGGTGTAACGAATTGATTCAGCAGAAAGCGCTTTCCGGCCGATAGCGGTGTTCTCTCTCCTCTCGCTCGAGACTCCAGTAATGCTTCGCTTGCTCCATCTTCCAACCCCTTACTCGGTGTCTGTGGCACATTCAACCCCACTTCTCCAAGCACAGTCCTCGATTTGGTAGGGGTGAGTGCAAAAGGTAGCTGATCAAAAAGGCCTAGGACTATGCCATCGCGTTGCGGGGTTGGTCCGATTACGGCAGGCCCTTGTGGTGAAAGGAGATCGGCCGCTTGGGTGACGTTCTCTGAAAGCTCGTCCTCCTCCCTCTTTCTTTTCATGGGCGTGGTAACAACAGCCTTGGGCGCTGCTTTTGTCGTGCGCTCTGTGTCGACGGCTGCGTTCCGGTTTCTAGTTCGCTTCGAGGGTGTTTCCGGAGCTGCTTTTCGTGAGAGCTGTGCCCTCAGCTTACTGTATTCTTTGTATTTTTGTGCTGTACTTTTGTTAGTATGGTTATAGTATGTCCTTATCCAGCGCGTGCATACAAATCTCGGCATTGGCCTTGATGTCGTCGCGTCCCGCCTTTCGGCCATGGTTCTGGGCCGCAAATTTCTTCTCCCAGACTTTCAGGTCTTGTCGTAATACAGTGCAGCGCTGTTCAATGTCGTCGTTACTCATGGTGACTGGCGTAGAATCGTATGGGCAAAAAGTAAGCAAAAGCGGGCAAGAGAGAAGTGTAATTGATGCCGACATTAAATCGCGGTACGCGTTACGTGCACGCGACAAGACACCGCTAGCAGGGGTATCTCAGCCCTACCGGCTCCACACCACATGTGCATCATTCACTAGCATTTCATTGGCGAGCATGACGCATCAGATATATTCTACAAAATATCCTTCACAACTCCGCGCTCGTATGCTTGAGAGCTCGAAGGTCACGTCGCTGATGCACAAAAGAAAAGCCTAATCGAAATTGGGGAATCTAGTAGTGAACAGCCTTGTCGTAGGTGGCCATGGCAGCCTCCTTGAACGCCTCAGCAAGAGTAGGATGAGCGTGACATGTGCGCGCAACATCTGCATAATTGTTAGTGCTAATCCAAGAAGATTTTTGATCCCATTCAACTTACCCTCAGAGCTGGCGCCGTATTCCAGTGCAAGCGTACCTTCTGCAATCATCTCACCGGCGTTGGGACCAATGATGTGAATACCCAATATCCGGTCGGTCTGAGCATCTGACAGGAACTTGACCATACCCTCAGTATCAAGGTTGGTCTTGGCTCTTGAGTTGGCAGTGAAAGGGAAGGTTCCAGTCTTGTACTTGATGCCAGCCTCCTTGAGTTCCTGCTCATTCTGGCCAACCCAAGCAACCTCAGGGTGAGTGTACATAACAGAAGGAATAGCGCCGTAGTTGACGTGGCCATGGCCCTTGTGAATGTACTCAATGGCAGCGACAGCCTCCTCCTCAGCCTTGTGGGCAAGCATAGGGCCGAAGGTGCAGTCTCCGATGGCGCGAATGTGGGGGATCTTGGTGCGGTACTCCTGGTCAATGATCAGGCGGCCCCTCTCATCGGTCTCGAGACTGATGTTGTCAAG
Source organism: Bipolaris cookei (assembly GCA_002286855.1). Classification (NCBI taxonomy): domain Eukaryota; kingdom Fungi; phylum Ascomycota; class Dothideomycetes; order Pleosporales; family Pleosporaceae; genus Bipolaris; species Bipolaris cookei. The sequence goes on from NRSV01000037.1 coordinate 126,316, forward strand.
GCCAAGACCGGAAGTGTATGGGCGGCGGCCGATAGCAACGAGGACGCAGTCCGCATCGAGCTAGGCATGTCAGCACTACAATCAGCTAGTGTTGCTCAAAATCGACTCACAGTCTCCTCCTTTCCACCCTTTGCGGCCTCGACGCTGACGTTGACACCAGCGCTGTGAACCTCACCAGCGGTAACCTTTGTGTTGAGCTTGAACTTCAAGCCCTGCTTTTGAAGGATCTTCTGGGTCTGCTTCGCAATTTCGTTGTCCATGCCGGGGCCACCAATCTGGCCCAAGAACTCAACAACGGTAACCTCAGAGCCCAGACGCGACCAAACGGAGGCCTATATGTGGTTAGTATAGTCGACCAAAAGAACGACTGAATATTTCCCTACCATCTCAAGTCCGATGATGCCACCGCCAATGACGGTCATCTTCTTGGGCACCTCCTGGAGCGCAATGGCGCCGGTGCTTGTGATAACCTTCTGCTCGTCGATGGTCAAGCCCGGGAAAGGAGTGGCCTCAGAACCAGTGGCAATGAGGATGTTCTTTCCGCGGACAGTAGTCTCGCCGCCCTCAGTAAGGTTGACGGCAATGGTGTGCTCGTCCTGGAACGCACCAGTACCCTTGATGTACTCGACGTTGTTCTTCTTGAAAAGGAACTCAATTCCCTTTGTGAGACCAGAAACGGAGCTCTCCTTAGCCTTCATCATGGCGGGGAGGTTGAGCTTGACATCGCCGACTTCGATTCCGCGACTCTTGGTGTCGTGGAGGATCTGGTGGTAGAGATGCGAGTTGTTGAGGAGGGACTTGGAGGGGATGCAGCCGACGTTCAAGCAGGTTCCACCCAGGGAGCCACGCTTTTCGATGCAAGTGACCTGTCCGCTTGTGTCAACTTTGTGATCTTGCCACTGTCCGGATGTGTCTTGCTAACCTTCATGCCCGCCTGTCCAGCCTTGATGGCTGCGACATATCCCGCAACACCACCGCCAATGATGACTAGGTCCTTCTCCTCTGTCCAGCGGTCAGCAGATGCACCAAACCAATGCCGCGCAGTAATGCGACTCACCAGCTTCCGACGCATATCCACGTCGTAACCGGTTCTGGAAGTAAATGTTTGATGCGCAGAATGTGCTTCGGGTGACGGGTCTCGACGCCCGTTGAGCGGCGCGGGGTGCCAGTGAGCGAAACATGATGAAGATGGCCGGAGGGAACACAACCAAAAGAAGCCGTGAGGTATACGGCTAGGATGACAGGCGTCAATGGATGGGGCGTGGGATGGCAGATGTGGTTGAGCTTTTTGCGGAGCTCGGCCGGGAAGGCCTATGCGGCTTCCGTAGGGTCAAGGGTGGCGCCAAGATGACAAAGTGCCTCATGTTCAACATCGCCTCCTGACACCATACTGCATCGGTTCTTCTATAACTCTACTATTAAACATACAACAGAAGGGTATTCTAGTCAAACGCTCAGTCTTTCGTCAACGTGGTAGTCGCCAACACTCTAGTCAGCATGTCCATGACGGACTTGCATGCCCACCGCACCGTTTCCTTCTCCGCTTCCTCGATAATCTCCGTCTTGCTAACTGTCTTCTTCAAGAAGAATTGCAAACCAGCAATCATTTCTGGTGCTTGATCTGCCTCTACAAAAACCTCTCGGACGGCCCGTTCGTCACGCTTGTCTTTTGTCTTGGATGTCTTCAATGCCTCCAGAATTGTAGTAACAAGTAAGACTTCAACAAAAGTCTTGGTTTTCAGCTGCAAGTAAGGGAAGTTGAGATTCTTGAGACTGGTAATTGGCATGGCTTTACGGCCAATCAATGTGCCATATAGCTTGCCCTGATTGACAAGCTTTCGAAGGGACGTGTCAGTGTCCGCCTCATCATCATCATCATCAGAGTCGTCCGCGCCATCTTGCTTTTCCCCTAATCTCTTGAAAATATCCCAAAGCGCGAATTGAAAGCTCTTGCGGGTCTTATGGTCAGAGCAAATATTGCGCGCAAGTACAGTGTAGTACGGGTTGTAGGTCTTCTCAGCGCCTGCACAGTGAACAATGACTCGTGGTATCTCTGCTTCTTGAGATTTCTTGAGATTGAGCTTGTTCAATCGTATTTGTGCATCCTTGAAGTCGCTGGCAGACATTATAGAGATGAAGATGGCCCGCCGAATGTCTGTGTTCATACGGTGCTCGCGAGCGAGCTGCACAAGATCAACTTCGCTATCGTCGCCCTCGTCATCGATATGTGTCGTGGTCTGTTCAGCTTTCCTGTCATCCTCGGCCGGCTCCTCGTTTCCTGGTTGATTGCGCCAACTCGCTCCGACAAGCCACCACTTCCCTTTCTTCTCAGTATCTCTGATATCCTTCAGACCAACCCGTAGTGGTTCGGTCGCCTTGAGATTCCGTGAGTTCAGCGTACCAAGCTGCTTCTTCATCCGGGTTGTATGCTCTCTCGAGATTGCGGAGGAAGCGATACCAGTCTTCATCTTGTTGTTCTTGAGGTCGTTGATTGTTTCAATCATGAACTTAGTGCGAACCGGCAAGTTGTTTTGGCCAACCTTGGAGACAGACTTCTGGAGAAGAACAACAATGTCCTTGAGAGAGGTCGGATCGTCTTGGCGTAACTGTGGACCAGCTGCCCGGACTATTCTCAACAGAAGTTCGGTGTTGATTTCGGTAAGCTCGTCTAGAAAGAATCGAATGTAGTCGAAGACAATATTACTGCCAATGACTTGAAATGTATACAACTCTGCCACCACGGATATGAGATTCGACGTCTGCTTTCCAGAACCGTCTTTGTTCCCCTGATAGTGTCTGTCAACTTCCGCAACAATCCGCTCTACCATCTGTGCGCCGAAGTCTGGTCCAATAATTTTGTAGATCGCAGCGATAAAACCGGCGTGCAAGTTCAGGAAAGTATCTAGGAGAGCGGTGGGATCTGATAGCATGCCAATCAATAGATTGACCAGTGTGTTGTTGACGTATCCACGAGGGTTGTTCTGGTAGATAGTCTCGATTTCGCGTAAGATGGAGAGTATGTTGGCTTCTGAAAGACGGTTGAAAAGACCTTGTATCTGCCTTCGAAGACATAGCAAAGCCTCTGTGTCCGATGAAGGTGGTGCTCGGAGCGCAGGTGGTATATATTTCGTCGGCTGGGCATCCAGTGCTACAGGGGCAACGTATGGATTTTCCCGTTTCTTCGGTTGTTCTGGCTCAGCGTCTTCGGCATTGTCATCTTCGGAGCCCAAATCACTTTCCTCGTCGTAGTCTGTCTCATCTTCGTCATCGAAGTCTGCCTCTTCTAAGTCCAAGTCTTCGTTAGACTCAGACGCTTCTGAGTCATCATCTTCTTCTTCATCCGGCTCCTGGCCTAAGGCCTTCCGCCTCTTACTTGCAAGCCAGTCGTCATCTTCATCCCTTTTACGTTTTGAAGGCTGAGTGCCTTCTTCATCGCTAAAGTCTCCGAGATCTCCAAGGCCCTCAAACAGGTCATCGAGACCGTCATCTGCTCCCTTGAATTTCTTCTTGCCCTTCACACCTAATCTTTTTTCAAGTGCAGCAATTTCGGCATCGTCCTGGGCTAGTCTGTCTCTTGTGGCGCGTGATACGTTCGCGGGCGGAGGCGATGCTTCCTCTGAATTCGAGGGCTTTGTTTTAAGTATGCCTTTCAGAGGCTTTTGTGGCTTCTTCTTCTCTATTGGTGGTGGTGTGGCGTCTGATTCGATGTTGTCCCAATCTATCTCCTCTTCCTCGTCCTCATCTTCCGATTCTGGTTCACGACGCGGTCCTCGGCCATTATGTGGATGTGTTGGCGCAGGCTTCCTGCCCTGCTTATTCTGTTGCTTCTTCTCTACGCGATCGGCTTTGCGCCTGTCTTTGCGATTCAGTGGCCCATTACGCGGTCCGTTGCGCCGCTTTTTGTTTGCTGGATCTGCAATTTTTTAGCTTTGAAAATATGTCTAGCTACGGCCTGGTATTACCTCCAAGTTGATCCCGTAGCTCTGCGGGCAACTTCGGGCCTCCGAAGGGTTTGCGCATGTTGTGGTGTCTGAGGCGGTCGGTTGTCGCAAAAAAGTTCGAGGGTCGGAGTTTAGGTGAGATTTCCCCGCGTCTCCGCCTCGCACTGACGGTAGGCATCCCACTATGCAACCTACCACCTCCATGGCGCGACTAATATAGCACACAACATTCACAATGGGGCGAGAACATTTGAGCAACGATGAGGTGTGGGGTATCACATGTATGCAATCATCTTCTCTGTTCTAACACTTGCTCAGTTCTTTGCAAAACTCGCCAACCTTTTCGAATACACACGAACAAAAGGCCACGGCAGCGTCTACCTTGTACAGAAACGCATGACATTCGGTACCACTTCCACCCCACCTCCAGCCAACAAGGTCGCCGATGATCCATTATGGGACACCCATCCTAAAGACTCGCTGCCTGTTTTGATCCGCGCACACAACAACAAGAGCGACAAGAAAGCAGGGACAGACAGGAAAAACGTCGACAAAATAGAGTTGAGCACAGTGGTAAAACCGGAAGACTTGGACGGATTCTATGCGCGATATGCTGAGGCATGCAAGGCGGGCATGAGTGGATTGAAGAAGCGAGACAAGAAGAAGGCGAAGAAGACCAAGAAAAAGAAGAAGGTTGAGACGAAGGCATAAGTACGATAATGTCTTACTTGCACATGCACCACACAAGAATGTGGTTCAGCATGTTTATAAACAGCCCCATCATTGAGGTCAGACATGGAGACAAGCATCATCAATGATTCAAAGGACGCCAGGCGAAGAGCTGTTTGACAGACATCCAAGCTACGGGGTTGAGACAGAATATGCATCAAAGTATGGGCCGTAACAGGGATTGCTTAAGATGCCAATTTATCACGTCTGTCGCAGACGAAATCTCAACAAATTACACTTACATTTCAAGCACGCGCATTCATGTTTCACACGTCCTTGCTGAATCACAGGAAAATTATACCTTCAATGCTGCTCTCTTCTTGAACATTTTCAAGTTAAGAGGCAGCGGGTTTCCCATCCACGTTGCGCGCTGTGTATGGTCTCTCTCTTCTTCATCAGTGTTCGGATGAATCAGTGCTGAAAGTGGACCTCTGTTGATTACTAGCCAAGGAATAAATGCACCAAACTGTTCTGGTAATCGTGAGTGAAGACTCCAGATTCTAATCCAACAAGCCAGAACTTACGTGGAGTGAAAATGTTAACCTCGAACATGGCTAAAGGATGAGGTCCAATTGCTCGATCCCACACTCGGTATATGCGCAACTCAGGGACTTTTTTGGTTAGAAACAACTGGATTAAGGAAGAACGGTACCATACACTCGCGACGTATACGCTCCCAAAGCTCATTGGCAAACTTTGTTTCTTCCTCGTCACTCTGAAGATAGTAGATGTGAACACTGGAAATATAAGTAATATGTTTAACAGATTATTTGAGCTTGTTATGCTCACTCAAAACCTCCACGGATGCCATTCGTGATAGGGGCTACGAAGGACTTGTAGGCATCGCTTGCCTTGTCAGCTGGTGGGTTTACATAGGATTTCCCATCCTCGGCTTTTTCGCTGTGATTGTATCAGCATTTTCCAATCGCATTCGTACCGCAATATTTGTAATCACAAACACTAGCAATATGGAATATATAACATACTTGGGTAATGGCTCACAGTTTTCGTAGCCTTTAAGAGGGGATTCGTATTTGTATAAACTAGGATCAGCCATTGCTACCTTATGTAGTCAGAAAGAGACTATGTTTAGTTGGAATGGATGATAACATCTGTATGTTACATTGTAGTTTATATGTCCTTTCATCTAGCGCTGTTCAGTTACCGAGCGAATTGCTTTGTTTGTCAGCGCGGAACTAGAGCCGCTTTTACTCCCATCGCGAGGGGGCTCAAATGTCTACTTAACGAAGGTTACAGGCCATTTCCATGTTGCGAATTAAATAAACTTTATGTTTGAAGCATTCAAAATCTAGTCCTTGGAAGGCCGTCGTCATCAAAACGGTGTGGCTATGCAGCTAAAGTCAACAAGGCGCACCTCTCAGGTCAAATTGAAACAGGTATCTCTTTACAAAAAGCAATCGAGTGCGCATACACATCACAATGCATTATCCTAGTATGTTAACACGAGCCTTGATTGATAAGGGAAATTGGATGATTGGCCTTATCAACACATATAGTGCTTCACGTACCTAGACGGTGCACGGAGCCTGTGGAGGGGTCCATTTGAGTCACCCCGCGCCCACTCAATATAATTCCGACCACAGCAGACAGTCTGCGCAACACTCCCCAAAAGATATCTGCACACCAATTGCTGCCATCATGGCCCAGCCTACCTACTATATCGACGAGGATGTCGGTCAGGATATCGCAGAACAGACGGGCGACGAATCACTGCCCTACAAATCCCTCGGATACGCTGTCCTGACTCGCGGCGAGACTCCCAAGTTCCTTACCAGGAAGAGTGTTACTGGAGAGGTCGCAGAGGGTACAGATGCGTCCTCGAGGTTAGAGTGGAAGGAGGTCGCCAAGTCGGCCATGAAGAAGGCGGTCAACTATGCAAAGGCGCAGAAGAAGAAGGCCGAGAAGGAGCAGGGACAGCTTGCGCAGCGCATGAAGGAGGAGGCAGACCGCAACAAAGTCCTTGATGAAGCCAAGAAGGTCGTCATAGAAGAGGACAAGAGTCTCCCAGAGGCGATCAAGATCAAGCTCGACGAAACCGACCCAAAGAAGATCACGCTAGGAGACGGCAAGGATACAAAGGGTACACGAGTACGAGTGTTTGGTCGCGTACACCGTGAGCGAAGACAAAAGGATGTCATGTTCGTCACCTTAAGAGATGGTTACGGCTACATGCAGGTCATCTTCACTGGTAACCTTGCAAAGACCTACGATGCCCTCACCTTGACTCGCGAAACCAGCATGGAGATTCTCGGAGAGTTGAGGCAGATCCCCGCTGGTGCCCACGCTCCCAACAACCGCGAACTGCATGCCGACTACTACAAGATTCACAGTGGCTGGAAGGCAGCTGGTGGCGATGATGCCATTACCAACAGGGTATCAAAGGACACTGAGCACGCGACTTTGCTGGATCTGCGACATCTCACTCTACGTGGAGAGACTGCGTCCAAGGTCATGATTGTCCGTGACGCCGTTGAGTTTGCATTCAACCAGGTCTACAAAGAACTCCGACTACGCAAGGTCAGTCCGCCAGCGCTTGTACAAACCCAGGTCGAGGGCGGTGCCACGCTCTTCAAGTTCGGCTACTATAACGAGGAGGCCTACCTTACCCAGTCTTCTCAGCTATATCTTGAGACATGCTTGCCATCAATGGGAGACGTATACTGCATCGAAAAGTCCTTCCGTGCTGAAAAGTCATTGACCCGTCGTCATTTGGCCGAGTACACGCACATTGAGGCGGAACTCGACTACATCAACTTTGACGATCTGCTCACCCATCTCGAGGAGGTCATGTGCCGTGTTCTAGACGTCACAATGGCCGACCCCGTGGTTAAGCAATACATCATGGACCTCAACCCCGAGTTCAAACTCCCTGAGCGGCCATTCAAGCGCATGAAGTACCAAGAAGCCATCGATTGGCTCGTTGAGCACAACATCCCCAATGAAGATGGCGAGCCTCACAAGTTTGGCGACGATATCGCTGAAGCTGCAGAGCGTAGGATGACAGATGTCATCAACAGGCCCATCTTCCTGACACATTTCCCTACCGAGATCAAGGCCTTTTACATGCTGAAGGACAAGGAAGACCCAAGGGTAACAGAGAGTGTGGATTGCCTGATGCCCGGTGTTGGTGAGATTGTTGGAGGCAGCATGAGGATGGACAACTACGATGAGTTGATGGCTGCGTTCGCCAGGGAGCAGATTGATCCTGCGGCATACTACTGGTACACTGACCAGAGGAAGTAAGTCTTGCATCCGTTCAAGTCACCCAGCATTTTACTAATGAATTTTTCCCCCAGGTACGGTTCTTCTCCCCACGGCGGCTACGGTCTCGGTCTCGAACGCTTCCTCGCCTGGCTATGCAAGCAACACACTGTCCGCGACTGCTGCCTGTACCCACGCTACTTCGGCCGCTGCAAGCCTTGAGCAATCATTCATCTCCAAGTTTTTTTTTCTGTTTCCTTTGAACTTCTTACGTACCTGTCTGATTCCTATGCCAAGAAAATTAGGGGCCCAGTCAAAAAGGGTCGAGTGGTGTGATTTGATTTGCAGCAACTCAGGCTTTCTGTTGCCTTGCCTTTTTTGCCAGCAAAGCCCTTGTCTCACGTCACACTAGGCAACGGCAATGGACGAATCATATAGTTAAATCATAGTACCCAGTCAACTTGTTCAGCATAGTACATGTTCCTTGGTTCTTGTTTCTCCCATTGCCATGGATGCCTAAAGTCCCTAATCGTGTTCATGTGCTTCTTTCCCCTCTCCTACGCCCCGTAGTGTCACGGGATGCGTGCAACGTGTCAGGCTTGCGGTGAACCCGGTGAACCCCATCGGACGGCCCACCTTTTTTTTCTCTAATCACCCCTGATCGGCAGTCGAAAAGCCTCATCACGGCAATGACAGTAACACCACATAGCATGCAATCAAGTTGGGGGCATGAAGCACATATGTATGTATGTAACGGTCCAGGGTCGACCCATTCTGCCATTCGCAGCACCAGTTCATAAGAAAAGCCTAAATAAACCTTTTCTAAGATATCCAGCAGTATGTCTCTTTCCCCTTCTCCTCCCCCACCAAAAAAAGATGAAGTTTGATATGCAAGCTTCACAACCAGAGTAGTAGCAGTAGTTGCCTATTACCGGCAGTCCCTCTCCCAACTTGCTTTGCTCGGTAGAGCCAAACGCCGGACAGAAAACGGGAGAGATATAGAGAGAAAGAAAAGGAAGTGACAGAGCAAAAAAAAACCCGTCTCCCTTCACTCACTCCTCTCCCCAAAAAGACTAAAGATATATCAAAAACATTGGCCCCCTTCCCCCCGAATCAAAACTCCTACGCTATGCATTTGTGGTACAGCGTTCAAAAGCTCCCCTTTCTGCGAAAAATATGTTAGGCTCTAAGCAGTTGGGTGAGCTATTTGTACCGGGAAAAATCCGTATGGGAAAAGTAAAGCGCTAAGTTGCGCATATCATGGTACTGTAGCAAAAAGAGAGGAAAAAAAGAGCCGACCCGAGTTGAGGAAAACATACGCAAGGCAAACAAAGAGCTTTTTTCTGTTCGAAAGAGACGAAAGTTGTTGACGTGTCGAACGAGGACCGTGCCGCGCGTCCATTGGACGAACAGGGTGTCGTGTTCGAATTTCCAAGTCAGGCAAATGAGGCTAAGCAGAGCGAAGCCTCGCCACAGCCAATCTGCTGACGATACGCTACCTTGGCAAGGACATCTGAAATGATTGTAGATGGATAAGAGTTTTGGATGGTGTACATAGCGTGCCTCGTATCCAGGGTTGCTTGGCGGTGTCACTATAACTCAACCAGATAAGGTTGGAAACCGCTGTTATTAAAGCAGCGCTCAAGCTCCAAGTCGGCGCTGGATAAGACGCTGAAGCATCTCTAGCTGAGCACGCTCTTGCTCTGAAGGCGGTGGCGGGTCTGCGTTGGCCATGGCTGTGATGACGTTCGGAGGAGCTTCGGACTGTTTCACGTGAGTTAGCGCCATTGATCACAAAACAAGGCATGTGGGGCGCAGGGAGAAGTCTTACGGTGAGACTGTAGATGAGCGCCTGAACTTTGCCCTCGCTCAAGTCGACCTCGGGTTCTTTTCCTGCCAGCTGAGCCAGGGCGAGTGCTGCTTGTTGTTGCTCGATAGAATGTGCGAGGTAACTTTGCATAGGCGCGTTGCGTTGTGCTGCAGCCTCCACAGCCTTTGGTGCTCCGTAGTTCTTCATCACACGACCACTGCAAGATACATTAGTGCCTGCTATAATATCGTCAAGATGAGAATGCACACACCTCTTGACTTTGCTGATGAAGTCGAGGACGACCCCCTTCTCTGGCACACGGAAGATCTTTGAGCTGAGATCTTTCGAGTCATTGTCGCCAAACACGTAGTTGCCTTCGCCATCAGTGTCATCATCCGGATCATTAGTGATTTCGATCAAACCGTTGTTGCGCATGCCGCGTGAGAACGTTGGCTCAATGTACTCAGACTGTTTGCGCACTCGAACTCTGCGCGTGATCCGGACAAACGGCGCAGTGTTGCCCATCTCAATATCGTGGTCATCAGCGCTCAAATCGTTCTGCACCAACAAACCATTACGAAGATCGTGATCAATATGTCGGGGACATTTCCAGGCATCGCGCTGGGATGCATCAAAGCTGATGTGCGGCGGATTAGCCAGTGGGGGGTCACAGCAGTCCAAGTGCCAGTATGCGTGACAGAAGTCACACTTCAGCATTTGGCGCTTGTTGCCGCTCGATAACCCACACTGGACACACAAGATAACTTTTTGATCGTTGTCAATAACCTTGGTGTATTCTGGCTTCTGGTAGCCATATCCACTGTTCTTCGCCCTGTTTTTGTTGTTAGTGACAAATCACGCGATGGAACACATCACACTCACAGAGGGAACTTCTTGACTTCCTCGAAGTAAGATCCATCAGGACGCGCAGAAACACCCTCGAAATTGTTTTGGATATCTTGTGGCAAGGCAAAGGCACGAGGGTTGATGCGCTCCAGCTTATCGAAGAGCGGCCCCAGGCTGGGATGAGTCTCTTCGGAGTCATCGGGTGCACCAAACTTGACGTTACATTCGTAGCAGTAGAAGGCACCGTCAGGTACCTGTGTCCTCGGTGGATCGCAGCATAGCAAGTGGAAAACGCGTGGGCAGTTTTCGCAGCACACAAACTCGCCAGCACCTCTACACGCAGAGCAGAAGTCGTCGCTCTCCGACTGTGGCGAGTTCTGGCATTCCGTTAGAGGCGAAGACAAAACTGAGAGTGGAGGAGAGTATGGAAATTTAGGAGGGGTTATGTTCGTAGTGAGAAACATTGGTGTTGGGAGATGAAAAAAGAAAATGATGTTGATGAGTTGTGCGGTGGAAGGGGAATGGTGTGGTTGGATGCTGCGGGATTTTGAGTGGCACTTACGGGGTCATTGTCATCAGGCCCCAGCTGTCTCGAACCGCCACCACCAGTAAACGCTACACCAGCAATGGGTCCTGCATCTCGGTTTTTGACTGGCCTGTGTGTATAATAGTTAGTCTTCTGGTGATTCGATAGGATCAACGGTATTGTTTAATGCAAACACGTAAGGCTTGCCCACTCGACGCTAAGAGTACTGTGCCGACACGGGTACAGACATCTGCCTATGCCCCCAAGGGCTTGAGAACAATGCTGCAAGAAAGAAAAGAAACACTTACGATCGCTTAGTTCTGGCTCCCTGACCGTTGGTGAGTTTGACCCGCTTGGGCGCCGGTCCGACTACTGGTGTCGAAGGCCGTGTCACTGTAGCTGGCTCAGATTGAGGCGAGGAAAATCGTAACGGATCGTCTCGCAGACGCTTGGTGCCGTGGTTCGGCGCTCGTCCAGGGCGCCGTGGTTGATCAGAGTCTACCGGTGGCCCTACGGCAATCTGGGATTCTGTTAGAGACTCTGTCTCAAGGATTTCGTCATCAAAGCGGACATCAGAGATTGGAGGGGGGATTCGATCGAACTGGCGGATAGGCTGTTCCTCCACCATAGATTTGCGCATCTGATAGAGACGGTCATCTTCCGCCTGCTGCTCTGCAGTAAGTGGCTGCTGCTTGTATGCATGCTTGCCAAAGAGTTTTCCCACGTTGGCTTTCGCCTTCTTAGCAGCGCGTGCATGGGCGATGTTCTTCCCTTTCTTCGGTCCTGAGGCTGATGCAGCAGCAGCGCTCTTTCCGTTGACCTGCACCGGCTCTGGCGGGCCCTTCAGCACTATCTCTTCATTGACCTCTGAGAGCTCAGAATCGCTTGCACCAGTGTCGGGCGTCCTTGCTGCCGGAGTAGGCACAGTCGTCGAGAGACCACCATCTACGTCCATAGCAGAATCTGGCGCAGATTTTTCGTTGGTAGTAGCTCGTTTCCGAGGTGATTTTGAGGGCATCCTTGGTGTTGATTCTGCAGAGGTATCTGCTGCTGGCAGAGCAGGCGCTGTGCTGAATGGGTGGGGCGCAGCTTCAGAATGTGGGTCCAGTGCTGACTGCAATGCCTTGTGCGTGTCGTTCAGCATCGATTCAGTGGTTGAGACGGAATCATCGGGAACAACTTCACTGCTAGCCCTAGGGGATGGTGGCTGGCTGGACAATGAAACACCGTTGTTCGCCGTGTTAGGCTGGTCAAAGCGCCTATCTCTAGTGAGGCCCATTTTCATTTTTTCTTCAAGCTTGAATGACTTGATGAACTTGCGAAAACGGTTATATTGCTTGGGCGTGCTCCTCTCGTGAATGACTGCATCTAGGGCCTCGGCTAGTTCTGGGTCACTTTTGCTCTGTTCAAAGGCGCGCTTCAGGGCGATGCCTACATAACGCCTACCCTTGTTACTATTGGCCTTTGAAATGGCATCGTTGACAGCGATCTGGATGCGCTGTGTGCTCGCTGCAACAGGCTCGGACATGGAAATCGCCTGTACAGCCGGGCTCCCTGATACGGGCGTGCTCTTGCTGTAACAGTTCTTTACAGGCGTTTTGCCGTTGACGGGTGTCTTGCTTTGCACGGGCGTCTTGCCCCTGACTGGAGTTTTCGACACCTTCACCTTCTTCTTCGGCTTGTTAGGCTCATAGTCATCGTCCTCCTCGTCCTCGAGAACAGGAAAGCCGGCCTGTATCTCGTACTCTTCTTGCCGCTCCGAATCATCAGGCTCAGGCTCTGGAGCCGGAGTAACTTCTGGAGTCGACCCAGCGTCGTCGCCAAACGCAATATTCACTTTTCCCAGTAGTGAGTTCCGAGGAGCCGGTCCATCGAGAGCGCGTGCGCGCTGCTTGTCCTTTGCCTTTGGGGGCACGCCGAGGGGGGCCATATTCTCCAGGACGCCGTGCCGCGCAAAACCGTGCTCTTCAAAAGAGGGCGCAAGAGTTTGGGGTTGGGGCTCAGTCCACTCGGTGATTGAGCGTTGCTTCTTGTCGTAGACGTGATCGTTTTTTGTGCCAATAGGTGAGGCGTAGGGTGTGGTGCTGGACCTTGGTTGCGATCGAAAGTCGCGCTCCCGGGCAGACTTGCGGAGGGCCGGCATGGCGAAACTGGAACTTGGTCAGCGCGCTGTATTTGATTAACAAGTCTTTGCTCTCACTTCGCGTGCTATCCGGGAATTTTACACGCCCCAATGCCGAGCCCGGTGTTGGTGGGTCGGTCGTGCAAGAATGAGAGCGATCAAGGCTGTTCGAGAGTGCCCTGGACGCTTGGACGGGCCTTCTTATTATGTCAGCCCCCTACACATTCACCAATGTCGCAGCACCTGGCAGACACTTGGAGTTTAATCTATGAACAGGTAGAATGATGAAGAGGAAATCTCCTGTTTCACTGCCCAACATTAACATGATAGGAGAACAGCACTTCACAAAGGCTGTGAGGGACACGGCAAGTCACCCAACCTCCGCTTTTTCCGTCAGATCCTCCTCTCACTTTCACCGACCAACACCTACCACGTGAGTTTCCAGATTTGTATTTTATCATAGCTTTCTATACGCTACAGTAAGTACGAAACTCGTGTTCATATCCATTGTGCTAGAAACTATTGTGCACATTTAATTCAGGGGTAGGCTCTGTTCTCATACTTGATCTCATCCTATGTGAAAAAAAAGCTCAGAGCAATCGAACACGAAACAGAGCAAGCCAAACTATCCGCATATCCCCTGCTATTGTTTTGCCAGAAAAGACTTCCATTCACGCTTGGCTTGGCGCACAGGTGACGAGAATAAAGCAAGGATGATTCTGCTTAGATAACCACAGAAAGCTATACATCATGTAGACTTGGTATGCTATCTCCTGTTACCAGTTAGTAGAAAATCAACTTGGTCTGATTTTGTACTCTTGTGGGATCTGGTTCCGACACTTAACCAACCTTGGGTTGTGAGCGTTGTGTGGTATGCGTTCGCGACTCAATCCGGCAATTAACAATAAGCTACTAAGCACTCATCTGTATCGAAATCGTACGATATGCAGCAAAAGCTTCAATGCATCATCACGCAGATATTAGGCTCCTAGTTTTCTGGGGGACTGATCTTTTAGAGGTTGATATCACTTCTACTTGATCATGGGCTTTGCCCACAGTACATGGTACACCTTTTTTTGGGAGTAGCAGTCATGTCGCTCCCCTGCAATGCCGTTTTTACACTCTCAAGAAAATTGATACGTTGTCCGGATTCGGCTCGGAAAAGATTGAGCGGACCTATAGATCTCTGCAATCTACGCTTACTCTTCGTCGTCGCTCTCCTCCTCGGCAGCGGCGGCGCCATCAGCAGCAGGCTTCTTCGCTGGCTTCTTCTTCTTCTTGTTGTTCTTCTTCTTTGTTGCAGTTTTTCCAATAGGCTGCTCCAGGATCTTGAGGATCTCCTCATCTTCAATCTTCTTGTCAGACTTGTACTTGGATACGTCAATAGGAGGAGGCTGAGCAAGGCGCTGCATGCCGTTCTTGCCAATTGCTGTTCCAGAGTTAGCTATTGGTTCATTTATTTTCAATCTGCTGCTTTGACCAGTTGTGATATGATTGGAGTAAAGAGTCACATAAACACGATCGAGCAGCATTTTGCGATCCGCGCCTAAAGAGTAGATATATGGGGTCTAGAAACTTACAAACGGTGGAGAACAACCTAGCAACGGGCTGGTTGTCCTTGTCAACAACGACTTCGTACTGGCGAAGTACACCAGTGCGGACGCACTCGACGACACCAACCTTGGCGCCCTTCTCGTCCTCAAGCTGTCGCAAGCTGAAGGGGAAAGTTCCGAATTTCTTGACAACCTCGGACAAAAGTGCTCGGGAAGTTGGGCGCTTCAGTTGGTAGGTGGTGGCTGTGCGACGGTGTAGAGTAGTCCTGTTGCTGTTGTTCTTGACCTTGCCGCTTCCTAGACTGACGCCCATCTCGACACCCCAAACTTCGCCGGCTTCTGGCAGACCCTCACCCCTGACACCCTCACCAGGAGCAAGAATAATCTTCTTCTTGGACTCAATCTCGTTGTGGTCAAAGAGCCAGATAGTGGTGCTCTCGACGAGGTTGCAGTCGTAAGCCTTGACGACCTTCTCGAGCATGTTGGTCATCTGGCTCTGTGTGTAGGGCTTCTTGGTGGCAGCCTTCTTTTGCTCCTCCTCATCGCTGTAAGGAAGTAGGCTTGGGGGTACCATCAACCTCAAAAGAAGCTCGTTTGCGTAGTGTGTAGCCAAAATGAGATCAGCTTCGCGTCCGGTGACCTCGCCAGTGTTACCGACAATGACATTGTCGCAAACAATGGCGCAGAAGCCATCAATCTGAGCGCCCAGCTGGATCTTGACGACTTCTCCTTCCTTCAGCGTTGTTGCGGCCTCCTCGGCATCGGACTTGAGAGGCGTGTAGGGAGTGATGTATGCGCTCGGTGAGATCGTGGTGCAGTGTCCAATGCCCTTCTGGACCTTCTTGCCCTTGTAGACCTTGCCAACCTCCTCCTCCAGAAGCTTGTCGCCGCGCTCGCAGAGCTCGACAATGTTAGCGTCAGCGGCGATCCATCCTAGCCATGGGTCAATTCGAGTCTCGTGCCTGGAAATCGGCAGTAAGTGGAGGAGTGCGGAGCCAACGTACCTGAGACCTCCTTGAGGACTCTTTGAGAGATGTCAGCGGCGACCTTGTACTTGGTGATGGTATTTGGGTTCGCCAGAGAGTAGTCTGTCGTGTGTTGTTAGCTTCTGCGACCATTTAGCGAGGCCCAGGTCTCATTTCATGGAGCTATTTTTTTGTGCATAGCTTCATGTGATGCCGGTATAGACGGGAGCTGCATGGTGAGCTTACCAACAGTTGCTGTTTCAGTAGCCATCTTGAGTATATGTAGTGGAGGGGTGGAAAGATGGTCCAGGAGCTAGAATTGGAGTGGTGCGCAAGGTCGTTCCTGTGTTTAGAGCAAGCCCCTCAGTGGGGTGCTTTCGAGCTTTCGCTTAGCCACAGCCCAATGACGACGATCGCCTGACAACGTCACTTGTGCCTTGATCCTTTGCCAACCGTGGATCCATCTTTCCGTTTCGCATGCGAATCTGCGTGTGTGACATGCGTGTAGTTGAGAATTGCATCTCACATCGCATTATTTTTTTGGCTTCAGTCCATCTGCACTGCTCGTTGTCATGTCATGTAAGCATAGGCTACTTGGAGAAGGCATGAGCTGCTAGCAGTAGAAAATGAAGGCATTTTTCTCAGTCCTGTAGACCGAGAATAGTAGGGCGCTACTTTGCAATCCCAAGGGATCGTTTGCTCTGGACTGCTCGAGGCTATAATCACATCTCCAGCAACCCATCCACCACAACCGCCCTATGATCACTACTAAACACCCCCTCATCAAACCGAGTCGCCAACACACTCGCCCCCTCAACCACCCAGTCCCCCCGCGCTCTTGGCCCTACAAACACAAAATCAATTACCTCCTTCCCTTCATCCTCAAACCCCGTAAACGTAACCTGATGCCCATACACCCATCTCGCCTGCTCCCTCGTGTCCTGCAAGATAGACTCCTCAGCATTAAGAATCCTATATGCCTCACCATCCACCTCAGAATTAAGATCACCACCGAGGAAGAAGGGCAGAGCACTTGAAGAGCCATTCGCAGGCGTAGTGACTTGAGCTGTAACATTTTGAATAATCTTTGCAGACTCGCGGCGGGAAACGGGGCCAGCATTGTCCAGATGCGTGCTCATTGCGACGAGTATCTTCTTGCGTTGGATGTGTTTGAACGTGCCAATCGTGATAATGCGGATGGAGCCTGCATCCCATCCTTTTTTCCCTACGGTCCCATCTTCGTTGAGCCAGACAGTCTGCCACTCGAGTAGGTCCCAGACTGCTTTTCGGTAGATGACGGGACTGTACTCGCCCTTGGTTTTGCCATCGTCTCGGCCGACTCCGATATATGCCCATTCGTCGCCGAGGCCAGACATGATGTCGGTTAGTTGTGAGTTGAGAACTTCTTGTAGACATATAAAAGCCTCGGGATTGTGCAGAGTGTTGTAGTGCAGCTCGTTGAGGATTAGTTGGCGACGAGTAGACCATGGCTCCTCGCCTGTTGCGGGTGGATCAGCTGCATAGCGGATGTTGTGGGTAAGAATTCGGATGGGAAGAGATGTGGCGTTGGCTTTCATGACAAGCGTGAGTAGAGTGGTGAGGAAGACGGTTGCTCTCAACATCATGACGTTTCGGCAAGGCACCTTGTCTTAGCTGAAACCCAACGCACCGCGTTGCAACTTGACCAAGGCGTAGGGTATTTGGGAGCCGGCAAAATACACACCACAAATGTTTGACTAAGATGAAAGGGTCCAGTCTCTGAGTGTATGCAGTATATAACCACTCTCGGATTTGACAAATCGTCTTTTCACAGTCTCCGTGATGCACATAAGTATGCGATTGCGTCTACCTCTATCGCTACGTCGAAAATTATCAACCCTACTTATACAACCACCAGTTGCACTGGGAACAAAGCTAAGTAGCAAGATAACGCAGCAATAGTCTTGGAGAAAAAAAAGACCAGA
Source organism: Bipolaris cookei (assembly GCA_002286855.1). Classification (NCBI taxonomy): domain Eukaryota; kingdom Fungi; phylum Ascomycota; class Dothideomycetes; order Pleosporales; family Pleosporaceae; genus Bipolaris; species Bipolaris cookei. The sequence goes on from NRSV01000037.1 coordinate 143,994, forward strand.
TTCAACAATGGTGTCCGCCGTACAAAAATGATGATCCAACGTGGGGGCTACGGTTTTCCAGGTCTTTTAGCCAGCAAATAAGAACGCCTAAGCAACAGCACACGGTCTGTATGCGCAACTCCACATGCTCCTAATACGAGCTGCTATTTGTACATGGAACTGTATACCCTGAATACGCTCGCTTATGGACAAAATGATGCACCCCCCTAAAAAATGACCTGCCTAAATCGCGAGGTTAAATGCACAGTCGCGATTGTTTTCCATTCCTATAACCAATCATTGACCAGTTCGTTTTCGTACGTTCTCCGTATGCGCCCGATTCTTCAGATGGAGTTCAAAATTGTTGACTGTCTGCTCAGGACCTGCATTGTACAGCTTTCCGGGGCAATCCATGCATCGGATCCGAGGTAGGAAGTATGCTTTGTGGTTCGCAGGCAGTGGTGCACCTGGGGTAAGTGTATCTATCCGGACTTGCTTGGGAGCAATGGCGCCAGTCTTGGGATCTTCCGCGGCCTCGTTCATGACGGCGTAACGCATGGTGGATTCGAAGAGTTCACCGGGATTTCGGTCACGGAGATCCTGCAATCCTTGTTGGAGCCACGGGGGTGGGGGAGGCTTGTCAAAGTCAGAACAGTTTCCACATTGCCACGGGAGATCATCTTACATGTTGTGAGGCAGGAGGCGCAGGCCAAGGTGCTTCCATTGAACCATCTGGTCTGTATTGTGGTTGCTCGTTCGAAGCAGTTGGTGTGGGGGTTGTGGGCGGGCGGGGTGATGCTTCGACAGATGGAGGGGCTGTCGGTGTAGAGCGAGAAGGCAAAGCCGGTGATGGTGATGGTGGCGGAGGCATTGAATTTGCGGTAGGTGTATTTCGTGCCGGCGTTTGCGATGGTGCCATCATTGGGGTGGAAGCAGGCTTTGCGAATGCTTTTGGATTGGCCTGCCACTCTTTCAACTTGGCCGACGAGATGCGAAGTTTGACTATGAGTGAAATTGATTCGGACACACTCTCCTCGCGCGCTTCATATCTGAGCGATCTGGATGCCCGCGGCTCATGATGAGGCTGGAGAGTAGATACTTCAGGTGTTGCTGATCGTCCAATGGCCGAACGCATGGCGGCTTGAGCGGCGGTAGCTGCTCCACGCATACCACGAGTTCGAGCAGTACCTCCAGTCAACTGCGCAGGAGCAGGTGATTCCAGTACAGACTCATCGCTATCAGACTCATCTGAACTGCCCTCAGCGCGACGACGGCCTTCCCTAGCTTTCCGTGTGGCCTTGAAAAGCTGGCTTTCTTCGATAGTCTCTGCAGCCCCTGGCAAGACTGACGAAACAACCAGTGTGCGTACAGTCCGTTGTCGATCCTTGAGATCTGGTAGTGCCGGGCCACCGCGGCGATTGACCGATCGTTTCTGGCGTCGCTGCTCGCGCATAATGGAGAGTTCGGCGCGCTCTAGGTCTGCATTGCTCAGCTCGTACAGGTAGGGTTGGTAGTCCTTGGTTGCCTGCATTGGGCGGAAGACGGAGGGGAGTGGAGAAGGCAAGAAGTTATCCTGAATGTCAGCATCCTCCACCGGCCGCCCATCGAAGGGATGCCCTGTAATGTATAGACTTTTTGTGAACATTTGACACTGTTCCCTTATGGAATGAGCAATGGCGGTGGTAAACTCTCCGGATAGGGACAGGTCCGCAGCCATCTGTCTTGCAAACTCCTCGGGCGCATTCAGCGGGTTGTTGATTTCCCATTCGAATTGGTCCATGAGAGTGTGCTGGCCAATGGTGATGTTCAACTTGATTGATATCCGCATCTCATCGTTCTTGTATGCGGAGTATGGTAGGTGGGGATCCAATGGCTCGTCGTCAAAGAAGGCGTGAGGGTAGTAGTCCTGGATCTGTTCGTGGATCTCGCGGTCAATCTGCTGCATTACATTCTGGCGCAGCTCAGGTGGTATCTGGAAGTCTTCGACAAGCGTCTGGGCGAACAAGAGGGGGTTTGTGACGCGGTCGTGCAGGTTCCAAGTAAAGGTATCCCGGAGCTTCAATCTGTCTAATTCGATGTCTAGACGCACAGGCACAAGCTCTTCAATCTGCTCCGCCTGCTGCGCTATCTTGTCTCTCGAGATCTTCAATTGCGGCGCGACCCGACGGCCAGCGCGCTTGGCGTGTTCGGGATATAGCAATTTTGTTTGCGGGAGAGCGCGGGGATCTCTGGGGTCCGAGGGAATGTCAGTCACGCCATTGCCGTAGCCGGCATAACCATAGCCAAAAATTGCGCCGGGATTTTGGCGGCGCACAGGATAGACTTCGTCGCGGTAAAAGTGACGCAGGTCGTTTAGTTGACTGTATACTTTCTCGGAGTGCTTGTTGCGTTCGTACTTGTTGACGCTGTCAAGCAGGTCGCGCGCAATGTAGCGATCAAAAAGCTGTTTCTGCGAGGCCGTGGGTTGCGCCCCGTCATCGTGCGAGGGCGTGCGCGACGACTTGCGGGTGCCTGAACGCGATCGCTTTCGACTGGGCGACGCGCCGTTGATGGTGTCGGTGTGTGCTGGCGATGCCGTGTCGCCGTGGGTGGGCGTCAGGTTGAGGCCAGAGGTGGCCATGACGGCCTTGGCCTTTTGTTTTCCGTCTCGGATCGCGTTGTTCTCGACGGACGCGATGTCTGCTCCATTGATGCTGGGGGGAGGGGCGTTGGGAGGCTGGACGGCGCCGTTGCCCGAGGTGCCGTTGGTGGTGGTAGAGGAGGAGGTGGTGGACGCGCCGTGCTGCTGCTGCTGCTGGGCGGTAGACGAGTCGAGCGTCTGGGAGTCGGCTGTGGGCGGAGACAGCATGGCGGGGGAGAGTCTATTGCGCGCAGCAGGAGCGACCTGCGTGAAGCTGCCCTGGTTAGAGCCGCGACATACACGTGGGCAGGAGTGATGGATGGATGCGTCGACGTCTGGGTGGGTCAGTGGTCGGTGGGCGTCGCAGGCGGTCGCGACTGGCCCAAGAAGGGGGCGGGAGAGCGACGCAGCAACAACAGCGCCGCCAGGGCCAATGCCGCTGCCCTCGCCCTCGCCAACGCGACACACATACACACATATCCTCACAGAGACGGCATCGCGCGACTAGACAGCGGGGAGATAAACACACGCACACAAACATACCTCTGGGAACATGCAATTTGCGCGTCGTCACTGGTCACCGGGCTGGCTGGGCCTATCTGTTTTGGCTGTGCAGGGCAAGAAATGCCGATCGGGTAGTCGAGCGCGCAGCGGCGGTCCGCAAGGCTCTGGCAGGCCCGGAGTATTGGCAGAATCCTAAATCGGCGAAACACCTGGCTGCGGTACCTTAGTTAGTGAGGGGTCGCGGGCGTGGATAAGCTCGGGATGATGAGTTGTGTGTCAGGCAGGGCGCTGATGGGTTTGCGTTGCCGCTCGCAAGCGCCGAGCCACACAGCCCATCCCACACAGAGTACGCCCGCAGAGTACGCCCACACAGTACTCCCTCCCAAGCACATCCCTCTCTTCCACCATCCGTCGGCTGTGGTTGTGTGCGTCCCTGGGTACCGAGTCAAGATGCCCCCTCTTGTTCCTCCCTCTCCCTTCTTCCATACTACTACACCTGGGTGCACACGCCCGCATACTACCCGTCGACTCCACGCGCTCGTCACGTGCTGCGCCATGGTGGGTACATTCCAAGTCGGCATCCTAGGGTAGTGCATAAGCCCGCTTGCTTGCGTGCTTGACAAAGCCACCGTGTACACTAATACTCTGCCTTGTCCAACGTAGAATAAATATTGTATTTTGTCTAAGGAACCGCCAAGTACAAGTCAAAGTCGAGTCCGAAAGTCGAAGTAATGGTAAAAAAGTAGACGACGCGGCCGGTGCTGCTACCTCCTGATCACTCAGCTGCTGCATCAACGCTAAGGACGGACAAGGCCCTATACTTGCCAGCCTACCGGCCCACACACGCTGCTGCTGCCTGCCAGCCAGTCTACCGGCTACATGTTCCTGATATACTACCGACAGATACCTCCAACGCCATGCCTCGCTGGCCCCCTGAGGTCTTGCGTCTACCTGGAGTGCACTCACATCGTTGAACGTAACATACCATGCCCCCTCAGAGCAGTGAGTCGAGCCTTGTGAAAACACTCAAACACGCAGCAACCACCTGTAGCCCACCAATTAGCACTCACATACACTACTATGCAGAAACCATGCACACTTACCTCAAGCTGAAGCTCCTTATCCTTGGACCCATTCACCTCGTCCGTGACAAGTTGGCCCAAGTTGGCACCTATACCCTGTGATCCACCCTGCCGCTTTGCAAAAGGCCACTGCGAGTATTCTGCCAAGAGCTCGTCCACCTGGGCAAACGCTCGCTCCCGCGCCTCATGGCCCAGCGTCGTCAAGGCGTTCTCGAGCACGTTTGCTGCATAAGCTGCACAGACCATGGTGATTGTTCGCAAAACCCTAAACTCCAGTTCCTCGGGAAGAAATTGGCTACCTGGCAAGACGACGGTGCGGTTGGTAAGAACGTTGCGGACCCGGCGTCGAATCTCCTCTTTTGCGCCGCCGTCGGCGACGGGATGTGTGGCCATGTCGAAGAGCAGGAAGTTCTTCTTTTCCGTGCGCAGGATGCCCTTGTCCACAAGCCCTTTACATAGTCGTTCGCGTACTTGCTTTAATTGGTAGCCAATCTTCATCAGGTTCCATGTCTCTCCTATATGCAACAATGATCAGCATCTTGAACACCGACTTCGCTAGCGTGTGTGCTGCCCAACGTACCGCTCATGAGATCAATCCATGAGTTGACACTCATCTTCTCGCTCGACTTCATCATCTTGAGGGCTTCGTCCAAAAGGACCTCGCCCGTCAACGTGTCATCAATCACCTCAATAACCCGGTCTGCAAGCGGGAACCGTCGTCGCGACGAGTCCTTTTGCATGCTCACCCGGCCTCGGAATGCCAATTCTATGACGATGCATCCTCGCAATGCATACGAAATGTTGTCGTTCCAGAAGGAGAGGTATCCCTATTCTCGTGCATCAGCCTTGGGTCTTGCCCCTTTGCCAGCCCCTTCCACGTGCAATCAACCCACCTGCTTGTCCTTGAGCCCCATGAGGATAATCTCCTCCATCAGCGTCAGCTTGGGCTGTTTGCTTCTTTCCACATTCTCACTAATGTCGCGCGGGTCGAATGCAATCTTGTGCCCATTCTCCGAGCTCTCGTAGGACGTTTCGGGGGTGCGATCGTCGATGCGCTTGGGTGCTGGCGAACTGACCCGGCTGCTCTCGTCTTCGCCGTTGCCTGTGGCGCCACCGCCGCCTCCTCTCCGGCGCGTCAGACCAGAGCTCGAAGCCATCGGGGTGTAGTGGTGGTGGAACTAGTGGGGGATTCTGGTGGAAATTATGGGTGATGCTCCTCGACGGACGCAGGGATGAGGACGCTTGGGCAGCGCATGCGCTGTATCGGGCTTTGTGGGACTTTCGGTGTAAGAGGACTGTGGGTGCCAAAGTTGCTGGTCACTGCAATGCAATGCAAACAGTCCAAAGGTGTCGATCGCAGGCCGCTTGTGCAAGCCGTGAGTTGGGGTTGGTTCTCGTGTCACAGTAATCAGCGGACGAGGCCCGGGTCTCGCGTGCCAAGAATAGTTTACACACGCCTCCATCCTCTGTAATCCGCCCTCTAGGCACCACAAACAGACAAGTAGTCATAACATCAGGAGGTGGATAGCGTCAATTCTATCAGAAGTACACTTTGCCGACCCCGGCGACTGTTTTACAAGGAGGCATATATATAGCAATGCCGGTAGAACCGACCACCAAGTCCACATCCATCTTCCCCGACTCAGTACCCAGCTTCTTGGATATCATCTAGTGCGCTACCACAAAGTTAGTATACAATCCATGGAATGCGTACCGAATTGCGACTCACCATCGGGCTGGGCAAGGATGTACTCGACTGCTTGCTTGACTGTGATATCATCAGTATGCCAAATCCTTCCAACATTCCCAGAAATACATACCGCTGTGAATAGCATCAGCTTCCTTGTCGGGAATCTCAATGCTGAATTCCTGCACCACTGTCAGCTTGTTCTTTCGCGTGCAGCCCGCATTGCGACTAACCTCCTCAATTGCCATGACTACCTCTACGGTATCCAGGCTGTCCAGACCGAGGTCGTTGTGGAAGTGGGACTCGGCATTGAGCTGTGCAAAAATAAGTATTCGCCCTGCAAAACAGCCATGCAAAGTGGGAAAGCTACCTTTGAGGTGTCATTGACCTGCGATTGCGTTAGTGACGGGCCCAAAATTCGAGCGCATTCCCATTACCTTGTCAAAATTCTTCAACAGGTCCATTATCCTGCCAGTGACCTCGTCCCGTGACAGACCAGCGCTTGCGGCGTAGCATCGTACGACTTGGAAGTATACGGAGGGGGTGATTTGCTTTGGCTGAACGAAGGAGCTTCGCGCAACGGGGCGAGCCATTGTGGCCTGGCATCGTGGTGCGGCGCGGACAGCGGACCTTGCGGACCTGAGGAGTGCTGTTCGGAACATGTTGAGCGATTTGCAGAGTGCCGTTGGCGAGATAGCGAGGTCGGTGGAGGGTGGTGATGGCGGCGCTCGACTAGAGTTTAGAACTTCAGACTAAAGTTACATTACGTTAGTCAGCCGTCAGGAAGCCTTTGGCAGCATCAATCAAACGGACCTCCAAAACAACAAACAACAACACTAACAGTGTTTTTCAAAAAAGCAAGAATCAGATAGATAGAGTCTGGAACATTGTCTAGTGCACATCTCAGACCTCAGAGTTGCCTCCCAGTCCTCGTTGCCGTCATTGCAATTCTTGGCCAATCGCAGCTTCGGTGTTACAAGCGACCAACCTCAAGTTTCGAACTTGGCGACAACCTCTCCGCATTCGACAGCAACCCACGGCTCGCCCACAACCCCATCCACGCTCACAATGGCCAGCGCAAAGCCATTGACAATGCTGGCACGTAGCCGCCCAGCTGTCACACTCCTCCGCTCACCACACTTCGCGTCCGGACGCCTCCCCTCGCCCGCCACAGTCGCCTTCTTCTCTACCACCCTCTCCCGTGCCGCCACCCCAGCAGGACCCCCGCCGCCAGGCTTCCGATTACCAAACCCCAAGCGATGGGATGAAGGCGAAGGCGCATTGGACCGCGCCGGCAAGTACTTCCTGCTCATAGAGATGTTCCGTGGCATGTATGTCTCGCTCGAGCAGTTTTTCCGACCGGCGTAAGTAAGCCCCTCTGACGGCGAGCTGTGAGCTTGCCTGTAGTCTTTGACCGGTGGAAATCTGACGTTTCGGAAGATACACTATCTTCTACCCTTTCGAGAAGGGCCCCATTTCACCCCGCTTCCGAGGCGAGCACGCTCTGCGACGGTACCCCACGGGTGAGGAGCGTTGCATTGCTTGCAAGCTCTGCGAAGCCATTTGCCCTGCGCAAGCCATCACAATCGAGGCTGAGGAGCGCATGGACGGCAGCAGGAGGACTACGCGCTACGACATTGATATGACAAAGTGCATCTACTGCGGTCTGTGCCAGGAGAGCTGCCCTGTTGATGCCATTGTTGAAGGTATGTTTGTGATGAATTGCAAGATTACAGAACAAATACTGACGAAGCTCAGGTCCCAATGCTGAGTACGCCACTGAAACGCGTGAGGAGCTTCTGTATAACAAGGAGAAGTTGTTAGCAAACGGAGACAAGTGGGAGCCCGAGATTGCTGCGGCTGCTCGTGCCGATGCACCTTACAGATAAGGGGAGTTCTGAACTCTGTGACATCGTTGTAAATATTATAGAAGCGGTTCTACTCGACAACACCAAGCGTTGGGTTTCTTTTGTCAATGCATCAGTATACTAAAAGAACCGCCTTCGACATATACAATGACTCAATCACAGGATTCACGTGGAGCGAATGTACAGGTCGTGTTGCCGGTTATGAAGAGAGCAATCGGTATACCATTTTTTCTTTGATTGAGAGAGCTAGCACATGAACAGCAAAAACAAAGTTCTCGTAGAAAGCATTGTAATATCCAAGACCGCATACTCCATGATATGGTATCAAACGCCAAAATGCTCCCTAGATAGCACGCACGTTACCGCCTCTTTTTTTACCGACGCCCCGTCCATGATCAATATTCGTACAACCTAGATCCTATCGTGCCTTCATAGTGCCCTCAAAGCCTGGCCGCTTGACTTTCTTGCCAGGCTTCTTGACCTTCTTTTTTCCCTTCTTCTGTCCCTTCTCCTCCCTACGCTTCTTGAGGTTCTCCTCACGCTTCTTCTGCTTCGCCGCCTTGCCTTGCTCTACATTCGTAATCCTTTCCTTCCATTCCTGCGTACTCTTATCCTTTTGTTTTTGCTGACGCTTCAGACTCTTCTTGAGAAGACCTACATCGTCGAATACCTTTTCTCCCTGTGCTCTCTTCTTTGCAGCAAGCCATAGCTCCTTCTCTTGGATGTCCTTACGCTTATCCTCGTCGAGCGCATTGATACGGGCTTGCTTCTTCTGTGCAGCTTCAAGGGCTGTCTTGCTGTCTGACTTGCCCTTCTTTTTTCTTGACTGCAAGAACCCAGAAAGATTTGAGTCTAGATGTTGCCCGTCCCAGGCTACATTGCCGAAATTGAAGTTGCGTTCAACCTCTGGTGATCTGGCCGGGAAGATGGAAGGGGAGCCCGAGCCGCCTCTTATGCGTGCTAATTGTTCTTCTGCTTGCCGGCGAGCTTCATCATCCTTTGCTTCTTGACGAAGGGCTTTCTTAGCAGCTTTTCGCTCGGCTTCCTTCTTCCGCCGTGCTTCAATGAGCTCTGCTCGGTTCCGGGCAGGCCGTCCGTCTGGACCGTCAGCCTTCCGTGCCGCACGCATGGCTTCTAGCTTTGCATTCAATCGCGCGCGGAAATTTTCATGGCTCTTTGGATCAATGGTGTAAGGCTTCTTGGCTTTCTTTTGCAACGCCTCTTCGGTTGATTGGGGTATCGACGAGGCTGATGAGCTGGCTGAGGCTACAGAAGCTGTGGAGGAGTTGGAATTGGCAGCAGTGGATGGAGCTGTAGACTGGCCCTCTTCGACAAGGCCGCTGACATCTAGTACTTCGATTTGGTCGTCTTCATGTTCAAAGTCGTCAGCAGCCGCGTCGTCATCGTCTTCTTCTTCCTCAGCGTCATCCTGATTATGGTCCACCTTGGCCTCTTTGGTGGCGACGAGGCCTTCAAACGCTGTCTTTTTGTTCTTCTTTGCCTCCAAATTCTGCTTGTTCTTCTCCTGTTTCTCCTTTCTCTTCTCTCTCCGCTTCTCTGCCTTGGCCGCAGCTTTGGCTTCAGATTTTGACAAGGCCCGTGTCTCGGCAGCCTCGTCGTCGTCATCTTCTGGCTCGACAGGCTGGGTTTTCTGCTTTTTTGCTTTGCTTTTGATTCCCTCTAGGGGCTTCTCCTTTGTGATGTCCATGTCCAGATCGGACGACTCAGCCTCAGAAACCTCTGTGTCGGCCTCACCCTCCAACTCACGTTTTCGCTTCAGCGCATTCTCGTCCATGACATCTTTGGCGCTCTTGTGGGAGGCAGGATCCAGCTTCGCACGCTTGGCGGCCTGTCGTTCTTCGAGGGTTTGCTTCTTTCCTCTCTTTTGCCATTGCGTCTGCAGACATCATATCAGCACGGAGTGGGGGTGCAGGAAGGCAGAGGTGCATACGCTGGTGATACTCTCGTCCTTACCATAGTATTCCTTTGCAGGTATCAAGGACATGAGCCCTTCGAATGCCCGCGCGTGGCTCTTTAATCGCTCCTACAGCTTCCGGTCAGCGGCAAGAAGGATAGATAGGCAGCACTGTCGCTACATACCTCAAGATTGTCCCCCATCTTGTATCAACTGAATGCGCGCGAATATGAGCAAAGTCGGTGGGCATAGAGTGGGCGGGGCGAGTGTGTCGTGTGCGGGCCGCGAAAATCGAGGTTTGAATGTATTGAAGCCAAGATTTCGCAGACACTTTCCGCGCTAGGACCCTTGGTTTCGAGGGCCAATCAGCGGCCGCGAGTTGGGCCTAACCAGAAACAACCTCGCGTGCTCGCGGCTACGGGCTCCTTCACCACCAGCATCGCCAGCAGAGCCATCAGAGCCCTGCGGATTGATGCGCGTCAGCCCGATCCACCTGTCAGTCGCCCTGCGCAGCAATAGGCCAAGACGGCGGCGCTTCTGCTCCAAGTATACGCACATTTAAGACTCATGTCCTTAGCGGGGAGACGCGGCCGCACAGCCACACGGAAGCAAGCACAAACCTGAGCGTTGACTGCTTGTCACATATATCCTAGACAACGCTGACCAGGACTGCAATAACAGTCCTTGTGGCACGCGGCAACACTCTCAAAGCCACTGTCGCACACTCTCCTTCCCCGTCACTAGTGCCTGCCTCTTTCGCTCTCATGGCCGCGCCCGTTGTCGAAGCAAAGTCACTTTCTTCACTTACAGCACTTGCCTTTAACCCACCATCTTACCCAAGGAATCCGACGCATTTTAGGCATGATCCGCTAGTACTGTACATCGCGCGCGTTCCTGGTAGCAGAGGTACGGCCGCCCGATTTTACAAATCAAATGTATTCTGACATATCCAGATGTTTTTCTTTCACCTATGAAACCACGCGAGAAGGTAGTGACCGCAGAAGACATCCAAAGTTCATTGTACTATATCCACGTCAATCAGCCCGAGGATGCTTACCTCGTCAATCCTCCAGAGCTGAGAGGTCCTGATGCTGCAGGCCAAAATCTATCATCTGCCCCGCTGGTTCCGCGGAAAGCGGTTCCAGGATCTTCTAATGCTGTTCCTCTAATGCGAAAACCCGTACCAGGAACCCTGGCTCCTATTGGTAATCACTCAAATAGCTACGATATCAGCGCCGGAAACTTTTCGCAAAGACCAGGGGTACTTGCGCCAGACTACAACAACCCACGGCGTTCATTTGACTCGACCCAACACCAACAGGAAAACGAGAAGCCACCGCCGCTGCCACGTCGGCGATCAGAGAACCCACCACGTGAACCTCCATCACTCACGCTCATCCGGAGAGACCCGGCATCTGGCGCTCAATGGAATGTTGCCCGTATTGAGGATCCTCCCATTGTTGAGATTTCATCTTCAGCTTTGAGAGACCCCACCAACAAGAAAAAATCCGGGGCACCGATGTACATCCAGGTGTTCAATCCTGGATACTCTAAATTTCTTCACTCGAACTCCTCCGACAAACCTCAGCCACCTTTAGTCAGCCGAGACAGCGGCTTCTCTACTCAGTCATGGCAAACGGGACATCCTGGAACAGTAGAATCGCAAGCAAGTGGCCAGGTCGCGAGTGATAACGTATTCCGTCGACGTATTTGGCTGGAAGGCTCACAGCACTTGGGCCATGCATTTGGACACAGGAAGAATAGCTCTTACGACATCAATTACGCTCGGCCTAGTTCCAAAGGTAGCTATACTGGACAGGCTGAGAGACCGTCAATGGACCTGCGCTCTCCGCTCTCGCCTTCATTCCAGGTACATGATGGTCAGACACACGACAGCATTCAGATTTCTGAAAGACAAACAAGTTTTCGTGGCTATGTCTTCACAAGTCCATGGAATGGGCGCTGTGAGTTTGTTACCGGTGTGGGTGGAGGATCTCTCAAGGTAGCTATACCAGCTCTGTCACATTGATACCAAGGAGATTAATTGTTCTACTAGTGTCGCCATATCATTCCCAGACTTCAGGGAGCACCAATCTCAAGTGCAAGTTTGAGCGAGCTCAGGTTTAACCTCCCCAGTGGCCCTAAGAGATCTACAGCTAGAGGAGTTGAAGCACCTAAGCGGTCTTCCTTCTTTCGCCGAGGTCGCCATTCTCGCAATAACTCCACAACATCTATTAGTGTAGACGAAAACAATGAAGACCGAATGGATCTCTCTCTTGGACAGGAGTTTGCAGGAGGAGGTATGGGCGGCAAGCAGGCAAAACTTGGAAAGATTATTCTCGAGGACGAAGGCCTGAAAATGATGGACTTGCTAGTAGCGGCAAACATGGCGCTGTGGTGGAGAGCATATGAGAAGGCCAATGGCGATTCGCGATCTAGAAATGATAGCATGGATCTTTAGCCCTGAGACGTCAGGGCTTCTAACCTTGACGAATACACCAGCTGCTCATGACAATTATTACGTGTCGTAGGCGAGTGGCAAGCTGGAGTGAATAAGGAGCAGAGTTGGAAAGGTGTATAGCCATCTCTTTGCGCTGCATAGCTACGGTGTACCACCGTCTGCTTGGTAACAGATGCTTTGGATAGTTTGACAGCCAGAGTCCATGATTCGTGGCTATTGTATCCACTTTATCTTCTTCGACTACATGTCAAAGTCTACTTGTATCCCCAACGTCTACTCATTCTAGCCCTACATTTCTGCCACCATCTCCACTTTGACCACTAGTGAAGCACATAATTTCTGCCAATCAAGTTGGGCGAGGAAGGCTCGAACTTCAGAGAACAGTTGGCTTGTGCGAGGACTGCATTTTGGCTGAAGTCGTAGCTTCCTTTTATATTCACCTATCGTGGCTTTCATCGGTTACAAGGCTAAACAAACTGTTAAATATCTTCTGTAATGCGTAGCTTCTGACTGTCTTACCATCATTCAAGCAACACTTAGCTTGTAGTGATATCCCTTGTCCTTCTCTTAATCCTCCCACCTAGCAAGCTATCACCATCGATACCTGCTAGCTGTATTGAAAACTTGGCATATTTCCAGCTACTTGCTTATCCGACAGACTTTACGTTATGCTGGTAACCGGCCTCATCCTTGCTCCAATCGCTGCGGCAGCTGTTACACCGGCTGTACAGGACCTCGTTGATCTGAGGAGCCTCATCAATGCGGCGGCGAATTCTATCGGGGACCCTAACAATGCAGTCCCTAGCTTCGGTTTCAGCAGCATAACTGACAGTAGCTCGATGGGAACTGCAGATCTTGTGAACAAAATCACTAGTACTATTTTGAGAGGAAAATTTCAGCTCGACACAAACAAGGTGTGTCTTCACCATACCCATGCCTTTCATGCCTTGATGTGAATTCGAAGTTGACACCCAGAACTCCAGACCGAATGGCTGACTGCTGTAAACACGGTCAATGTCTCTGTTGCTATCAACTCCACATCATCTTCAAATACAACCACACCTACACTGTCCTTGAACGCGAGCGGAGTCATTCCAACCGTCCTTCCGGCCGCAACACTCACGTTCGGTGAGGTAACAAGCGATCTCACAAACCTGTACCTCGAATACATCCAGTCAATTCCCAACCTGAGCAACAGTCTGACAGCACTCGGACGTATGTTCCACCGTGAAATGAACGCTCCCGTCAGCGACGCCATTAGCGGCCTGCAGCTGACCCTCACGGTATTCCAAATAGCGATGCTAAAAGCCAACCTCATCACCTCTCTAGCCGTCCTACGTACAATTCGCGCAAGCAGTGGCCTGGAAAGTGCACAAGCAGCATGGGGTCGCCCACTCAATCTACCAAGCGGCGAAAACGACGATACTTCTACCGAGCTACCTGAGACACTATCGAGCAGCAGGCCATTGGCGGCAAGAGGTCAGCTGAAGAGGCCACCGCCGGAGAATGGGAGGTTCTACACGCATCAGGAGCTTTGGAATAGGAGTGAGACCCGATACATCGAGCGAGTGGCACTGCCATTGATTGTTTGAGAGTATCCTGTAGCCTACGTGTATATTTTACTCTATTTCCCTTGCCTCTCTTGTCCGTAGCTAGTTTGTTAGGTATTAGCTCTTCCTCTTCACCTACGAAGAATCAACTTTTTTTTATCGTAAGTTGTGTAATGACTAATATGGACCACACCTGAAGTAGCTAGATATAGGAATCTTCTTCAGAAAAGGTGCAGTAGTCAATCAAGGAGAGAATTTTAAGAGAGCTTCTTCAGCACTAAAACTTAACTCTTTACTATGATAGATTAGAAATCGAAGAAGAATTGGGTTTGATACTAAATTTTTCTTCAAATATCAGGTATTTCTTCTAGTTTTAGAGAAGGAGAGATTTAAGCTGTCGATCTTGCGAATTCCTTAGTATTGTGGTCGAAGAAGATACTAAGAAAAACCACTGCAATTCACCAACCCTCCATCAATATTATCACACTCAATATTTTTTTTAAATGATCAGAAATATTTTTCAATTCAAGGAACAGATAGATAATGGCGATAACGATAATTCGATATTCGCTAACAAGTACAGCTAAGCTAAGCTAACATGGGATAAGACACAGAAGAACAAAGGGGTTTGGGATATCTTCAAAGAGACGTGCAATGAACAACCAAAAAGGTAATGGAATCGAGACAAGAAATTAATCCATCCGACAATGAGGCAGAAAAAAAGAGAGAGAGAGAAAGAGAGAGAGACAAACAGACAAACAAATAACCAAGATCAAGTGCCAAGCTGTAAAAGAGCAAAAAGCACAAAGTTGAACGAAGGAGAAGAAGAGAAGAAAAAAAAAAGGACAAGAATAAAGCAAGAAACGCAATCCATAACCTCATGACCAAGAAACTAAAAAGAAGAAGAAGAAGAAGAAGAAGAAGAAGAAAAAAAAAGAATGATCCAACACCTAGCACCCCCCCCCTCCCCTCCCTGCCCGCCCTAACTCCTCAAACCCATCCCATGCCCATATATTTCCTATTCCCAATCGCCCCTCCCCTTCTCTTTCTCTTTCTTTCTACCCTTGGCACCAAATCCTTCTAGATCAAAAAAGATGTAGTAAGGAACAGGAAAAGCGCAAGACCAGTTCGGGGAAAAAAAGAATACATGGAAAGCAACAAAAGGAAGAGATCTTGATGCTTTAAGACTCCTGAGACATATGGAAAAGGGTGTTTGGTGTGAAATGTTTCTAAACGGGGGAAGGAAGTAGTGGTAATAGGCGCGGCCCTGTTCGCCCTGATACAACAGTTGTCGAGAAGCTGAAATAAACAAGAATAAAGATGGAAAAGAGGATAGATGGGAAGAGATAGAAGAAAGAAGAGAAGAGAAGAGAAGAGGAGAGAAAGGAGAAAAAGAAGGAGTAAGAGTAAGAATACACCTGATTAAGGCGAATAGTACACATGAATGGAGATGCACTAACTGCACTGTAACATGCTCTTCTTTCTCATTACGATTTCAACGTTCAACAACCCCCCATCGACCATCACTTCCAATGATGGGAAGGGGAGGAACACGCGAGGGACAAGGAGGTAAGTGTATCCTCTTCTTGCAAGCCTCTTTCTCTCTCTCTCACTCACTCTCATACCCTCTCACCCTCTCACACTCTCTCATACTCTCACACACTCTTTCTCTCTCTCTCTCTCTCTCTCTCTCGCGCGCACACACACACACACACTTTAAACCAAAACCCATTCACTCCCTCTCTTGATAAACTTGTCCAGCATAAGTGTCACGTCGGAAAGGACAAAACGACAAATGTAGAAACCAAAGAACTCTGCAGCATGGCGAGTTGACAGTTCGAGTCCAACGTGAGTAGGTGAAGAATGCTTGAGACCTGGGTCTTCGACTTGACGCGCGATTTGATCTACAAAAAATCATGCGATTAGTCAACCATTGCAGAGCAGGATCAAGAAGAAAAGAAAAGACTCACCCAGTATCTGAACCGCATCAAACAAGCGCGCCAACGATCCCATGTATCCTGCATTGGGACCCTCAAAGTTTATACTCGAAATGTCGCGCTTTGCAAAACGTATGCTTGTCAAACTCGTCATGGGAAGGGTAGACATGACAAGCGTATCCTTGGGCACCTCTGTGCTCCTCGTGGTACCAGTAGCCATATTAGCGAGATTGACACCAGAGTTCTTTGACCGCAGTTTGCGCCACGACGCCAGGTATGACTTGCCCTGGGCAACAGCACCCTTGGGTACAAAGTCCTGGCTAGTTGTTTGGCCCTTGGAAAAGCCGTCTGCAGATGCTGCGCCTTCGCCCACGGTAGTTGCATCTTTGAAGAGGATTGATACAGATTGGATACCAACTTCGTTACCGAGCTTCTTGGCTAGTTGAGCCTGTACCTGGTCAAGCACTAGTTCTAGAGACTGCATCTCTTCTAGCACGGCATCTGCATCGTTTGTGTCGACAGCAGCTAGCTTCTGCAGGGCCGCTGTGAGCATGTCGCAGTTGGCAATCTTGTCTTCAACGTTCTTCAGTTTGACCCCCTTGACGCGCCAGACATCGCGAGGAATGAAAAGCTTGGTTGAGAGGTAACCGCCACGGGGGTGCGCGATAGTCTGATAGAAGCATCGCATTAACCAAAATGGCCTCAGCAGATACGAGTCCGGACATGGCTCCAGTGGAATGGGTGCATTCGTAATTGCTGGACTGGGCGAGCCAGCAGAAAAGGGCGAGTGAATATCACTCTCGAATAGATGCATTCCGCCGCTCGGTAGGCCATCAATGTTAAACGTGGGAAGGCTAGGAGTTGGGATAGGCAGTCCTGCGTTGCTAGGTTTCCGTCCGGTGACAGAGAAGGTTGTGCTGAGCGGCGTTCCAATGGATACGTCTGAGCCATCTGGGCTAGACATGGACAAATTCCGCTGCTTCAAGCTAAGCGAAGATTTGTTTTTTCTAATACCCAAGGCTGAGGTTTTTCCGGTTTTGGGGGAACCTGGCGCAAGACTAGGCTCGCTTGAGACACCGTGTATTATTGGCGACGGACCAGGACCAGTCTCAGAAGGACTATACAGTACGGGCTGTGGTGAAGGAGCGGCAAGACTGGTCTGTTGGGTGATTTGCGGCAGTGCAGGCAATTTGAATGTCGAGTCCAGGGAAGGTTTGCTAGTGCTAAATGATGCTGCAGCAGCAGCAGACTTTGGTTGTGCAGGAAGATCAATGGGCACGTCCTTTGCTGGTACGGGCGGTTTCTCAGTATGTGGTGCAGGCGGAATATTGAGCACAGATGTCTCGATCTTGAGCGATTTAGCGTTTTGCCCTGACAATCTGCGGCTTCGCACAGAAGCAGCGTCCTTGGTTGCGGTATTGGGTCGGGGCGTAACCACTGCTGCATCGGTCGTATTGGATGCTTGTGACTCGAGAACTGGGGGCAGTGCAGGCAGAGCACCAGACGGAGCGGGGACCGGGGGAGGAGAATGTGCAGGCGGTGGTTTGGATGATGGGTGGATCACTTCGGTGACAGTTGAGAGTGACGTTCCGCCTGTCGTCCTGTGCGAGGACACTGAACTGTTGTACGTGCTTCCAGAAAAGTTGCTCGAGTCTGACTGCCGTGGCAGCGCTGATTTTGTTTGCAAGTCGAAATCGAAACCATCTAGCATGTACTCTCTGGTCATCTCATCGAGTAGCCTTTCCTCCTCTTCCGCTTCGTCGTTGAGGGTGATTTCGGCAGTTTCGCGTACGTGTGGCAGTGCCTCGTTGCGGATTTGGTTTTCTTTGTAACGATATTTGGCCGCTGCAATAGCCTCTTCGCGTTCTGCTTCTCGTACGCGCTCCTTGGCCATTTCTACGTTTCGCATCTTGGCGGATATTAGATCGGCTGGTGTGGACATGTCATCATCATAAGGTTCGTAGCCGTCGTCGTACGCAGCTTCAACGGCAGCATCGAGCGCCGCGTCAAACTCTGCTTCGGTCTCTCCACTTGGATTCCGTAGGTGTTTTCGGCGTGGTCCTCCCGGAGACATGGAGTGCACCGAAGAGGAGCACGAGGAACCTCCAGATTCGTCTATGGTGTCAAGCCATGATGTTGACTCGTTGCTGTGGACTCGCCGGTGGTTGGACTCTAGTGTCTGCTGTGGTTGCAACAACCGGCCGGGCTCGTCGGGTCTGGATTCATTCTGGCTGTCGAATAGGGGTGATTTTGATCTCCTTGGCGAGAGAGGTGGTGGCATATATGTGCGATCCATTGCTGATTCGGCAACCGAAGAGCGACCAGAAGTAGTCGAAGACCCAAGTCTGGCAGGCGGTGGTTGTAGACTGAATTGCGAGTTTTGCATGCCTTTTTGCACATCACGGATGGCAGTTGAGATGACCGACTCGCGGGGACCTTGGTAGTCACTGCGCAGGGGCAATTGGTGTGAAGGGGGTTGTTCTGGTTCGCCGGCGAAGGAATTTTCGTATACTGAGGCATCGTTTACGATTCGAGAAACAGAGGCAGTTTGTATCACTGCAGGCTCTTCGTCATCGTCCTCTAGTAAGAGCATTGAGCGGTGTTCGTCCAGCGATTCCCCACTCATAGGGCGAGCGGGCAGTGACTTGCCGCTGCTATGGGTGTAAGCAGGGTCAAGTCGACGGAGCTCTTCTATCCGGTTGGTATATGTTACACGAATGGCGTCCAACTTGCGCCTGTCCTCCTCCTGGGAGCTGCGGACCATGACCTGCTGCAGGAGCTTACACGCGTCCTCGTACGCCTCCATGGCGCCCTCAAAGTTCTGGGCATTGTCGAGCAGGACGGCCGTGTTTGCCTTTTGCAGCGCCCGCGACAACATGGTCTTTTTGTCCTTTTCCCTCCGCTCGCGGGCGCGGGGCGGGGTGCCTTGGTAGTGGTCGTCCAATTTTGCGCTGGTGTTGCTTTCACTGCGATTATGATCCCTGCTTGGACTCGTAGTATGGGTTCGGCTTGCCGTTCGGGAATGGTCTTTGCTCTGGCTCGCCGCGTGTTGGCGTGATGCTGTGTGCCTGTGGCCCAAAGGGGTAGTAGCGGCGGCGGCAACTGCAGCAGCAGCAGCGACTGAGGGCCGCCGTGCTGTCGAGGGCTGACCTGGGCCTGACGCGGAGTCGTGCCTTGGGTCAGCCTCGTTGAGAATGGCGGGCGAGGCGAGGGGGGATTTAGCCAGCACCTTGTCGACTCTGGTGCGAGAGGGGGGGCGCTGGACAGGGGGCTGGGATGGGGTGGGTTTGGAGTTAAAATAGTCTCGCGGGGCATTCACGGATTGCAGGTTGGGGGCAAAGAGGCTGGCTGCAGAGGGCGAGTTTGCGGCGGAGCTGCTAGTTGGTGTGTTTGGGTCGTAGACGGTCGAGGGCAGCCTGGGGGGTGCAGTGACCGTGGGCGGGGGGTCGTGGACTGGGGAGCGAGGGCGGGAGCGGCGGGGGCTAGAAGTGGGCGAGCAGGCGTTGGAGTTGTGCAGGTTGGAAGAGCGGGCGGGCGGCGAGGAATGGATGCGAGAGGAGTCGTGCGGGTGTGGTAGGGCGCCATTGGCGGCGCCGGTGGTAGATGTGATGCTTAGCTTGCGCGAATAGCTCGGCTGGTGGTGGTAGTGGTGTTGTTGGTGGTGGTATTGGTAGGGCTGATGGTGCGACTTGCCCTCATGGTCGGCTAACAGGTCAATTGTCTCTGCTACGCCGTTGGCTGCACTCGACCGTCGCCTGGAAGAAGCCGAAGGGGGCGGTGTGGCCCGGCTGTGGGGTTTGGGCGAGGTGTGCGGGTGAGAGTTGGCGGCGTCCTTGAGTGAGGCTGACCGCTTGACCGCTCCCACCGACGATGACTGCCGGCGGTGATGCGACTGCGACTGCGACCGCAACTCGTCTGTTCCTGGCAGCGGCTCTGCTCGCGCCTCTGCTTCGCCGGTGGCGGGCTCGCCCTGGGGGTTCATGGTGGAGAATGGAGCAGCTGGGTGCGTGTCTCAGGCCGAGCCAGCGGTTAATGCACAGCGGATGCGGGCATGGTTGCCCAAGCAGGAACGCGCTCTGGGTGTGCAGAGACAGAGGCGGGCAGGGCGAGAGAGCGGGAGTGGGAGTGGGAGCGGCAGCGTGTGTGGGTGGGCGTGGAGTGGGTGGGTAAGTGTATGTAGTGTGCGTATGTGGGTGTTGGAGCGTCTCTCGTAGGCCTCGTCTCGCCGTCAGTCATCAAGCAATAGACCCCTAGCCACCCACACAGGCACAGGCACACCACGCCAATCCACGCCAATCCACGCCCACCCACGCTCTCTCGCTCGCTCTCACACACAGACGAATGTGGAGCGGCGACGGCCGGCCACATGGCGCCAAGTCATATTCGTACGGCTGTCAGGGGTCCGTGGGCCCAAGCCGGCCTAGCGCACGCCCGTCTCGCTCGACTTGTCGCTGTGCTCACCTCTCTTGGATCTCTCCTCTACCTCGCGCGCCCTCATCAGCCCGGCTGGTCCACCAGGCCATAAGACAAATCTGCCCAGGCCCCAACCAGACCCTGCAAATCCGCCCCTACCATGGCTGACCAGGATTGCGGCCCCGTATTCTAGAAGCCTGCGCCTTGTCCTCGTTGCCAGTCGCCAGTTGCCAGTCCCTCAAGCGCTGACACCCTACTCATGTTCACGCATACATACGTTCATCTCACTGCGTCCTCCACTTTTTTTTTGCCTTGTCCGCACGTCCTGCTGCAATCTCTCGGTCCCGGTTGTCCAACCTTTCCGGTCCGGCCACTGGGCGGAAGGGGGCCCACTCTACGCCTCCGACACGCCAAAAGCATCCCACCACAAAAGTAAACTCCATACCAAAACATTCACACGCGCGCGCTTGCCCTCTCTCTCTCTCTCTCAAATGTCATCATGCCCGATGCGGTTCCTGCTTTCTTCTTCTGCTTCGTCACGAGACCCATGTGACATGCATCTCATCTCTACTCGATTGGTTCATCCTTGTCTTTGTGCCATCTGCTGTTTCCATGGTCATCGTCATCATCATCATCCCACGCTAGCCCCTACTAATACTGCCTCTTCGCTGCCATAAGCTATTTCATGCGTCACCCTCAGCAACCCCATGGCACCGCACCAGCCCAGTCATGCCAACCACTTGTCCTCGCCTATCCTGCCTTGGCCACCTGCCCTCTCAACTCACCCATCCTATTCTACACAACCCGCCTTTACCGTGTCTTCAGTGCAAATCCCCCATCATGTCCTCCTCCGCCTCCAGACTGTCGTCCCATGCAGTGTCCATGGCGTCGCTGTTGTTGCCCTGCCTCTTGTTCACCCGCTTCTGGTTCTCAATGTACTCCTTGCTTAGCGTCATCCGGTAGTCGGCATCCTTGACCTGCTCCGCCAGCTTGTTTGTGCGGACCGTTTGCGCAAATAGCGCCTGCTGCTGCTCCTTCTCGCTCTTGGCCAAGGGTCCCTGTTTCGCGTCCAGGTAGAAGCGTAATACCACCCCAGCTCCCGACTTGTCACTCTCCTCCAACCGCCCATTCAACTGCCCATCCCTGATCAGCCCCTCAATATATTGCGATATCTCCTCCCCCGTAGCCCCGAGTTGTCTCGCAATATTAGACACGGGAATTGCAGAATATGTCCGTGACAGCCGTGAAACATACGTCCTCGTCTGGCTGCTGATAAGCTCCCGGACTAGTCCCGCATTGCCATCCTACATGCTTTTGTCAGCCTTCCATCAAAACATGCTATTGCACCGTTTCAACCCATGTTTCACAACAATCACCTGCATTGCTCTTACCTCTGCCCATATCTCGCCACCCGCTTGCGCCTGAGCCTTCAACTTTGACATGTTGTCCAGCTCTTCGTACGCATCCGCCAGCGCCTCGTATGCCTTCGATGCAGCCTTGATGTTCTTCATCGCGCTAGCGTTCGCTGTCCGTGGAATACTCCCCATCTGTCCAAGTCAGCTGGCGCTTGCTCTTCTCAGTCTCCCATAACATACCTTTCCTTGTACCAGACAGCTCACCAGTACCCACTTTTTGTAAGCCTCCAACATGAGGCCGTTGGCCGTGTTGGCAGAGGGAACCACGAGCACGTGCTCAAGAAACTGTTGCGCCTTCTTGAATCGGCCCAGGCCTAGGTACGCCATGGCACCCAGAACATAGTACTCTTGTATATCCGTCAATCCAACTCGGTCCGTATGGCCAGAGTTTTGGTTGATGTACTCTCCACTACTCGCTACATCCGCACACGGAACAGAGTACTCCAGCCCCTCACGAACCGCGCTTGGAATCTTTGGGGGGAGTGTGTGGATGTAGTTATCCAGGATGGGTTCAGCGGCCGCGTAAGATCGCGTCTCTAGACACAGGTGTATGAAGCTGACGTGGACCGAGGTGAAAGTGCCCGTGGTAGGGTCAAGTCGCATCATGGCTGATCGTATTGGCGCAATGGCAAGGCTCGGCTGGACATGGTCAGCATCTTCTCCTCGTGCTAACCATCGCAACTTGAACCTACTAATCCACACTCACGTGCTATCTCCTCTGTGTACTCAATCAAATTCTTCCACTCTTTTCCCACGTAGCGCAGTTGTATAGGGTCCGCAGTTTCGAAAAACAACACCATCTGGTTCCACAAGTCACCTCCCGGCTGTAGCGCCTCGGGTACGCTCTTCTTCTCCAGCAGGGCGGCGATACGGTTGCGGAGGGCAAAGGCGTATGCCATTGAGTTGACAGCGGGGTTGAGTGTCTATAAAGTTAGCAAGTTTCAATCAAGTGCCTTGAATCATACCCACTACAAGCACATCTTGTGGTGTATCCGCGCCTTTTACCCAATGTGGTGCAGAGACGTTGGACAATTGTGCGACAAAGCTGCGGGCCTTGAGGTCGTAATCCCGCCTCTTTTCAACCTCGGGACTGTCAGACTGAAAAGACAACAGTAAGCTGCTTAGGTCGGCCGACATGGTCGCAGTGGGGTGGAGTAGTTTGGTGGTCGAACAAGTAGCTGAGGCGGCGGGCGGCGATGATGTGGGGTGGGTAGATGCTCTCACTCTTCCTCTCTATCTACCAATATGCTGAGGTACAGAGTGTCGCCTTCTGTTGTAAGCAAACTTATTGTCGCTGCTGGCATACACAAAGCAAACAAGTGGGATGTCAAGAGAAGAAGTGGTAGTGGGACAATTGTATGCAATGTACCTAGTACAGAAGCCGGAGGTCTACAAGCTCCCCGCAAGCTCAAGGCACCCACGCAATGCACGGACGCAAACACCAGAGTACTACTACCCGGTGGCACCGCACTTACACCATGTCAAGTCAACCAAGAGCCACGCGACACAACACCTGTAATGCTCTTATTCAACTCTCTTCCTATCAGACACGAGTCCAACAAAAAAACATGTAAATCATTGCTCATAAAGGTATCACGTACGTCTAGTCATATTAAACAACTCCGACCAATGCAGCCCCCAAATTCCACAATCATAATCCTTATCTCCGCTTCACAACTTCCTCCATCCTCCTAACGAGTACCTTGAGCCCAACACCTTTCTCGCAGTTGTTCTCAAGATACTCCTCCATCTTCTCCCTCAATTCATTCATCCCCTTGAGCACAGGCAGTCGTCTTCCTTCCTCGCCCTCAAGATGCATCAGCGGGTTCAGCAGCAAGTCAAAGCACTCGTGCCAAATCTCAGTCTGCCAGTACCGCTTCAAGTTCTCCTTGATCTTGTACGTCTTGGTCGCGCCTGAGCCCAGAGTAGCACCCCGTTCAGCAACTGCCGAGATGTACTTTCCAAACAGGAGATTGTGCACAATGCCAGCGAGGCCATGGTAGTCGATTTGGTGAGTCCAAGGCCGCAGCTCGCGCATCTCGGCACAGTCGGCCTCGGTCGTGGGCCAATCTGCGATAAACTGCACTTCGGGCTTGAAGGCTTTCATGTCAATGCCCCGACCAAAGTCAATCAGCGAAATGCCCTTGGCAGACCACCCGTCACGCCCATCGCGCTTGTACTCGGAATCCCAGTGCTCATCCTTCTGTAATGCGTCGAACCGTACCAGAACATTGTCTGACTTGAGATCGCCATGTATTATGCCCTTGGAGTGCAGAGCTTCCACTGTACGGAATAGTTCAATAGTGAAGAACATGGCCAGCTGCTCGTCCATTGCACCATTGTCTGCACGAGCATGGTTGACCAAGTCGAGCAGTGTTCCTTGATCGCGATACTCTTCAACTAGATAACACTCGTCCTTGAACACGTGCATCTCGTATGCACTGACAACTGACTCGGCTGCTCGTGACATACCCAGTCGTTGTTTGGCCTGCCGCATAATGTAGAATTCCCACGGCGTTGGCGGATCTTCCATCTTAATTGCCTCCAAAGGTTGACGCTTCAGACCAAACTCACCCTTGTCCATTTGCAAAGGGTTGTTCTCGTCATTTTCCTCTGCTTCTTTACTCTCTACCAGGTACACTGGAGCGAACGCTCCCTTGCCAAGCTCACGCTTCACAACATAAGTCCGCTCTGTCCCAGGAAACTCCAAGGTAGGACATGCCCCGACATTAGCTGCCGTCTTGTCCTGCACATTCTTGCTTAGTTTTGATAGTGCTTTTGTGTACTTGCGAATATCCGCGCCTTTTCCATAGCTTTGCTCGGTGTCGGCATAGTAACCTTCGTAGCTTTCCAATGGGGGTTGAATTTCTTGTAGAATGGCTTTACGGATACTATCGTCGACTGGGTTGCACTGTATGTCCTTGATGATCGGTCCACTAGGCTTGATTACTGTAACTAGAGGCTCTTTTGCAGCCAATGGCTTGCGCTGCGGCTCGTCTAGAGGCTCTTTGGGCAGTGGTTTCGAATCGGTCAGAGCTAGCTTTGCAACTTTACCTGGCCCGTCAATGACTTGTCCTAGAATATCAGAGAAGGGGCTACTGCAGGGCTCCTCATCATCATCCTCCATAATGGCAGGCGTACCCTTTGACCGCGAAGGTGTTTTGGCCGCATAATACTCTTTCTGCGCTACAGCCGTGGCAATACCCAGAGATGACTCAGTCTTTTCCACAATGGGCGTCATGAAGGGTAATCGGTTATTGGCAACGACGACTGGGTCTCTATATGGTCGCATAGCAGGGTTGTAGTCTTCAGGCGGGACAGGAACGAAGCGCGTTGGGAGAGATCTTGGCCCTGAAGGCGATGTAGGAGTGACGACCCGCTCGTCCTGTCGGTGCTCCGATTCGTCATTCATGTTCGATGTTTCGTCGAATGAATCATCCTGAGATTGATCAGAATGCTCAGACTCGTTCCCAGACTCATCTTGCTCGTCATCCTTTTGTCCAGGTTTGATCTCGGTAAAGTCAGACGACTCCGATACACTCTTTGCATCTGTATTGTCTGAACCGCTCTCGTCGTTGTCATCACCATCCTCATCATCTCCGTCGTCATCGTCATCATCACCGTCATGGTTTAGGACTCTAGTGCCGAGCGTGAAATCTCCAACTGTCGTCTCATCTCCATATTCGCTTGTAGCGCAGGATAAACGGCCAGTCCCTGTACTCTCGGCACCACTAGTATAATCATCTTCGTCATCATCGCTACTTTCCTCGCCGCTCTGGGCTTCAGAAACATTGTCATCAGCGTTCTTTAGTGGCTCGTTGAATATATCGTAGATCTCATCCATGGCTTCCTTAGTGTGGAGTGTCATGGTCATTTCGGGACCAGCCTTTTTCCGTCGCACCTTGGACTTTGGGGAATCCAGATTGGCTTGGACTATGCTATGTTAGCATAATACGCACCTAGTAGACCACCACTACTTACTCGTCTGCGTTTCTCCGCGGATCTCCTTGGTTTCCATGACTTTAATCTTCCTGGTCCTGTTGGCACGCTCTTCGCGCCTGGCCTTTTTTGCTGCCTTCGCTTTGTCTACATCAGCTTGCGAGGGTGGCGCATTCTCGTCATTACCCATGTCATCATCAACACTTCCCTTCAACGGTACTGTTTGAGGCTTAGCAATTGGTTCGGGCTCTTGCTTGGGTGCTAAAGGTATGGCCTTGGGCTTGGTTTGAGTAGCAGCAAGTGCTGCTTTAGCATCTTTTCTCGCCTGCTCTTCTTGTTTTCGAATGGCAGCCCAATCGTGATCCAGCCACCCCCTATGTTTAGCTCGCAACTCTTCAAAAGAATACTCTTCAGACATTGGGTCTTCATGATTAGGATACACTTTCTCCAAATCGACAAAGACGACCTCGAGCCGTCCTGTCCTTGGATTGACAGCTTGTTGGTATTCACGTAATGGATGAGAGTTGACGTCTTCGTTACTGAGATTTGATTTGCTCTGAACACATGAACGGCAAAACGCCCACCAATTAGTCCTGTAATCGTAAATATGTGAAGGGGCCGACGCAGGTAGCTCAACTCACCTCATCCTTGAAGATTGTCATTTTAGGAACGCCCGTATTCTTCTTTCCAACCTTCAGAGTCTCACCAGCCCAAGGCCGCGCCTCGTGTGCGTTCTCCTTTTTGCGATCCGCCAGCGATCCAATGTTACCCCAACCTTCGGTGCTGCCACTCGAGGTGGGCTTTGCCGCGTCATCACTATCTGCAAAAATGGCGAGCTTGGCTTTTCCCGAGCGCGATGTGCCTGCAGCAGCCTTTGGCTGAGCCTGTGCTTGTGGGGCAGGAGCGCTTGGTGAGGCAAGAGCAAACGGGTCTACCTTGGCCGCGAGCGCTGGGCGGACAGCGGGCAATGCCGGGCTCGTAGGCTCCTCTGCTTGTTGCGGCCGGCTCTCGCATCGGTGCTGGAACTCACCATACTTGCGAATCAAGCGCTCTGTTGGGCGGGCCCCGCGCTCAATGCCCATGTTGTACACTTCCTCTGCTTGTGAAAAGCGGCCTGCAGACTCTAGCCAGGCGGCAAACTCTTCATAGTACAGCGCAAGCTCCTCGCCAATGTGGTGTCGGGCGAGGTATGCAAAGGTTTCCCGGGGTGCATCTGAGAAGAGGTGGATGTAATGCAGCCAAAGCTTGAGATAGCGGGCGTCGTTTTTGTATTGCGGCGAGGACTGGAACGTCTTTGTTGCACGCTCGAGCAGCGGGCAGAGCTGCGACTGGGGCGTGTTCTGGGCGGAAGGGTATGCGTCCAGGGTCCACTTGACATAGCGATCGTAAACATCGAGGGGGTCGTCCGAATCGTCAATCGCCATGAGCTCCTTCTCGTACTGAAGCCGAGTCGCGCTGTTGGCATCTTGCATCTGTGACGGCGAGGGGGCTTGGCCGGCAGCCGATGTCAGTGGCGGTGTGTATAGTTGGGCGAGAGCTTTGGCGGAGCGGCCGCTGGGGAGCGATTGTATGTTTTCCTTCTGGTTTTCAATCACCTCGAAGTCGATAAGGTCGTCGGAACCCATGGCGCCGGCAAAAGGGAGGGTATCGCAAAGAAAAAGAGAAAAAGGAGGGTATCAAGAATTGCAGGCGGAAGAATCAAAAGTTCCTACCTGGCGTGGGTGTCGTTGGTTGTGCATATGTTTCAGGGCCGGCGGCGGGGCAGCGCATGTGTAAATGCACGCAAGGGGCGCGCTTTCCCTCATCGCTTAACGTTGCCCGGGTAACACTTGGGCCAAAGCCACACCAATGCGTGCTTGTCTTTACTACATGTCCAAATCCGGCTTTATTGCCATTGTACATAGTTCCTGCTACCCCATACTTTTCATTAAATTCTCAACTGCCCGCTTTCTAATCAAAAATCACGCCCAAGCGTCCCTTTGCTTGGTGTGAGTTCATCAGCTCAACCATTTTGGGTACCTCTTCCAGCGGGAACGCTGTCAAGTGCGCCTTGATATTATGTTTTGCAGAAAACTCAATCGCCTCCCTCATGTTGTAACATGCTGTATCTTGGTCAGCTTCCATCATCTAGTTTCAAACAGAAGAAAAAAGAAGACAGGCTTGACTTACTTCCATTGTTCGATCCCTTGACCTTGTAACGACCCATCGCAATATCCAGGCCGTTGAATTCAATTGGCTTCTGCGGAATACCGACCACCATGATGATACCCTCACCAACCTTAACTATCGCTGGACAATCATCGTACGACTTTTTGGATGCTGTAAAGTTGACTGCCGCATGCACACCACCGCCTGTGAGCTCCAGTATCTTCTTCTTGTAATCCTTGTCCGTCATGGAATTGAACGTGTAATCTGCACCACAACTTTTTGCTTCTTCTACAGCTACATCGGTAATATCAATGCCAATGACTTTGTGGCCCATGGCCTTGGCATACTGGATACCCATGTGCCCGAGACCACCACAGCCGATGACTGCAAGCCAGGACCCAGCAGGTAACTCGCAGTCTGCGATGCTGTGGTATGCGGTTACGCCAGCGCAGAAAAGAGGTGCTGATGATTTAGGATCCACTGTTAGATTAAAGTTAGCACTTTGCCCTCACATTTATCTCCTCATTCCCAGTCGTTATTGCTTGAACGGGACATGAACTGACAATTCTCGGGTAAAACGATGGCCTCCCTTGCATCCACAACTGCATACTCAGCAAAATACCCATCAGCACTAAAACCCTGTATCTTGGTCTGCCCCGTCGAGCACCAGATGTTATGGACGTTCTTGCAGGAATAGCACTCGAAGCAGGAGTCGACGGCGCAAAGGAAACCCACTGCATCTCCCTCTTTGAACTGCCTAGCTACTTCTCCTGATCCGGTCGTAACGACCTTGCCCGTGCCTTCATGGCCGATGGTAACAGGGTTCTTGCCGAGAATAAGGCCCTGTTCATTGGGCTCGAAAAGCATCACATCAGAGTGACAGAGAGATGCACATTGCATCTTGATGAGGAGCTCATGCTCGCGGGGCTGTGGGATAGGTACTTCATTGAGGTGGAGCTTGTTGTCTCGCGCATCATATTGCTGCGCTCGCATAGTCTTTTGTTCTAGCGTAGAGCTCATGTTGGATGCTTTGTTCGAGCTGAAGACAGCAAATGGATTGTGACAAGTGGTAATGGGATGGAGCAGGAATATGTAAGCAGACTACTCCAATATCAGCAACTCACAAGATGCAAGTCTTCTGGAATTGCTGCGCCGAGAAAAAATGGACACGTTGTGCAGTGGAGCCATTTCTAGTTATGCTCATGCCTTGACCGGAAATGGTCAACCGCCGCACAATAGTGGATTGGAGGAGAATTCCCGAACGTCTCAAGGGTGAGGTGAACCCCGCGATACTCAGTCCGTGGCAACATCCAAATCAACATGCACGTCACCGACATGGGAATAGTGTTTCTCGGAACGATCCATGCATATATTGTCTACTACATAGAATTATGTGGCTCGAGTGCCATTACAGAAAGAACACATCTAAATCGAAGATATACAAAAACAACATGTGCTGAAGAGACTGCAAACCGACGCGCAAAGACTCTGCGAAACATACGAAATAACAAAGAAAAAGGGTATCAAATACGGCTTCCAGACAAGCCAAAGGTGCGCTCCAGCCCCGCATCTTGGCTCAGCATGCTCCATCATACAAGGCCGACCAGCCTCCGAGCCATACCTGGGGTTGGGGCAATGCATCACTGCCCCTCTGCCACAGTCCCCACTCCTACTCGGCTATTAAGTCTTACATTCTCTTTTCGTATAACGATGGCTGTCCTTTGCAATGTATATGCATCGGTCTGCCAAATGGGTATCCATCTTTTTCAAACGTCGCAGCAAGCAGGCGTACCATCGATAGGTCACCCACTTCTATCGCACCCAGGGTAGGAACCTGGACCAAGAAGTCTTCTTCTTCTGCCCAGGCACCTTTTTCCCTAAGTTCGCCATGTACAAAGCGTAACTTCTTTCCATCCTCTCAAAAGCCTCTTGCTTCGCCTTTTCGCATTCAAGCGGGTTGTGATCCCAATCTGGGTTGCTCTCGGGTGTGTGGTCACCGTGGTAGCGTGGAGAGACTGAGGGCCAACCAAAGTCGCGAACCAGCATATCGTCGTTGCGCGGGGCACCCATCTCGTACTTTTCGTCAATTGTCGCAAGACTCGACGCGACTGACGAGTTGGATGGGAGCGACATGGTGGTGTATTAATGCTGGCAATGCCTGGGATGGAACGCGTTGGTAGAGCAAACGATGACGACGCTACGTATGTTGCGCGGATGATGCGGGATGGCCTTAAGAAGAGGTCAAGTTGGCTGATGATCGACAAAAAGTGAATAGAAACGAAAAGGAAAAAGTGTGCTATATCATGGCTTGCTGGCGATGTGCTGGACCGGCTTGCTGGAAGTTTGAAGGTATTCAAGACTGGTACATGTGTTGAAAGAGATTATCTAGTCAGTGCGCTGCACTGTGCGTGTCACTGTCAGGGGATCGACCTGTTGTGTGCGCCACGCCCTCATAGGCGTCCGGCGGTAGATACCTAGCCCAATTAATTTAGCGACATTGACTCTCATTCCAGATAGAGAACAGTGCAGCCATGATGCACTGATTGCTGATCATGGCGGTTCCTCCAGATTAGCGTAGACGTCTAGACCAATCCGCCCAGGTTTCGTATTGACTAATAATACTGCATTGCGTCGCTCTGTCTATGTTTTCCGCCAGCCCTCGATACCACCCTCTCTACCGGTGCCGGCTGCTCAACGTCTTGTTCAAGTTGAATGCTGCAGATATCAACGCCAAGTGGCTAAATGCTTGTGGAGTGTTGCCCAACTGCTCCCCTGATCGCGCAATCTCCTCGGAGAAGATGTGTAAATGATTTCCAAAACTCAGCATGCTCTCAAACATCGTCACAGCCTGCAAAAGATACTTCTCGTCGTACGCTCCAGCCTGAATTCGTTAGACAAAGACACACGCGAATATAACAGCGGTTATATAGGAAACTAGAGTGCTTACTCGTGTGAGTGCTTCGACCAACCAGAAAGTGCACATGGAAAAACTGCCTTCCTGACCGCCTACACCGTCATCACTAAGCGCATGGTTGTACCTGAATACCAGGCCAGTGCTAGTTAAGCCTCCCTTTTCAGGAGGTTTAAGTATCCGGTCAAGCGTCTTCAGGAAGCGAGGGTCCGTTGGCGCCATAAAAAAGACCAGAGGCGCTATTAGCACAGCCGAATCCAGAACTTCATTCGACTCGTAGCTCTGGATGAAGCACTCCAACTCGGAGTTGTATCCCTTTTCCATGACTTCTTCGTAAATCTTGTCACGCACTCGGTACCACTCTGCCCGGTGCGGGCACGGGAAGCTCCTCTTGTCCGCAAGGCGCAACGCTCGGTCAAGCGCTACCCACAACATCATCTTGCTATAGACAAAGTTCTGCTTCATGCCACGAACCTCCCAGATTGACATGTCTGGCTCCTTCCAGATGGTGCAGACGTAATCCGCAATCTCTCGAACTGAAAGCCACTGGTCGTACGAAATTGGGCGTCCGAATCTATTAACGAGATAGATTCCATCCATCAGCTCACCGTAGATGTCAAGCTGTATATGGGAGGCCGCTCCATTCCCAATACGAACAGGTTGGCTTGCTCTGTAGCCTTCCAAGTGCGGAAGCTCAACCTCGGGTAAGTCGCTTGCTCCATGGATACTAAACATGATTGGAAGCGCTCCGCAGCGTGCTTTGGCCTCTTTGACGCGCTGGAAGATGTAGCTAACGTAGGCTTCGGCTTCATGGCTAAAGCCCATTCGGAGAAAGATGTATATTGTAAAAGACGCATCTCGCACCCACGAGTAGCGATAGTCCCAATTGCGTGACCCTACACCATGTCAGTACATGCTTCATCACTTCTGAAGGCGACATACCCCCAAAGTCTTCTGGCAAAGAAAACGTCGGTGCAGCAACAATTGCTCCACTCGGCTCGAATGTCAACATCTTCAAGAGAAGCAGGCTCCTCGTAACAATCTCTTCCCATCTACCTGCATACTTGCTTTGCTGGATCCATCTAGCCCAATACTTATGAGTGCTCTGTTGCAACTCAACAACTTGGTTGGTTTCAATTACGTCTGGGATGTGGTCTTCCGCATCGCGCAAAATGAAGGACATAGCCTGCCCTTCGGTCAATGTAAAATTAGCCGTGACCCCATCCCCCAAATTCTGGGGCTCGGATGTCTTCTCAAAAGCAATTCTGGGACATGATGCTTCTAGCTCATCGCCACAGTCGATGGTCACATTCAATTCTAGAGATAGATCTTTAGACTTGAAGATCACGCGCTGTAGGCCCTGTCCCTGTGAAGTCTTGCCCAGGTCGATGATCTCGGTAGTGTGCTTGTCCTGGGCATAGTTGAATGCAGGAAACACCTGTACACTTACTCCGACGGTACCTCGCATGCATTCCACTCGCCTGACAAGCCATTTCTTCAGATCGGGACGCTCGGGCACATTGCCATTATGCTCACTCGTGATGACATTGGCATGGAACTGAGTATCCCATTTCTTATCATTTGGCCTCGGGAAAAAATCCACAACATTCATGACACCCTCTTCCTTCAAGTAGCGCGTCTGGAGAATGTTGCTCGCAGGAAGATACTGTTGTTTTGTGGTGCAAAAGTCGTCGTTTGTTGGGCCTATGGTGAAGTGACCACCCTTCTCTTTATCAAGAATACGACAGAAGACAGAAGGTGAGTCAAAATATGGCCAGCACATGTAATCAATTCCACCATCCATGGCAACCATCGCACAAGTCCGCATGTTCCCGATCAACCCATAATCTTCGATGGGCATGTATCCGTTCGCTGTACGTCTCGAACCTGACCGCTGTAGGCCTGGTCTGTGGCTCTGCGACACCGTCTCTTGCATCTTATCTTCTTTTTCGCTATGTTTTCGATATAGTTCTGTGCCGCTGTTTCTTTCCAAAGGTAAAGGTGCATGAGATGTTTGTGTATCAATGATATCTTGAAGAAGTTTTGCACCAGGGGAACTGGAGTCGTTTATGTCAATGTTAAGTTTTGACATGCCGCTGAATCATCGAGTCGGAATAGTCGGGTTCTTGAGGGGTGTAAGCAAGAAGTTCATGGAAATTTGAGCATGATGGAAGCATCACCGGATTAACCAATGGTGATTAAGTATGACGTCAGATAATACTGCTTTCGTGGTACTACGGTGGCCCCTCTACGTATTTGGACGGAGCACTTGGCGTACCTGAGTCAGCTTAAATACATACACATTTTAGAATTACTGCACAAAATCAGCTGGGATGATGTTACGTTGGTGGTAGCGGCGCGCCATTAGAAGGGAATCGCAGTGCAAACTTCAAAGCAAAGTCACAATTTCGATCATGACTATATCTAGGACAAAGAAAGTTGAAAAGCAGAATCAATATAAGAGCATTAATAAATCCGCAGTAGGTGGAGGAATTTGGAGGTAATGTGAATACATGTACACTCCTTGATGCCAAAATACTTCACATACCACTCCATCACTATCAAATCCTCATATATACTCTCCATACCGGTTGCCATGTTCTCCCCCTACCCAAGCGCCAACTCAACCACCTGCGACCACACAAGAATGTGCACAACATACCAAATCCATTACACACGCTGTAAGCGCAACGGCCACGGGCGCGGGCCCAAAGGCGACCTTCCCTGCACAGACGAACACATGGAAGAATGCAGGAATGCACGAAAGACTGATGATACTTGTGCGGCGCCTGCTGTCAAATATCAATGTATTGATTTTGAGTGCAGAGAACACGGAGGACCGAGTTTATATGAGAAAGAGAAAACCATTAGAGAGTGAGGATGAGGCAAAGGAAGGAGGAGGAGAGGAAATGGATGAAGAAGGACGATGCTAGGAGTGTGATGCAATGTTGTGTACAATATAATAAAGGGCGTTGTTGGGGGTTTGCTTGGTTACTAGATATTGGCCCAAGGAAGTCACCATGTCTCACAAATGTAATAGTATGCTACTGAATAGCAATTTTTGTATTTTTCATTGCAGGGAGATGACAGGCTGCTGGCTTTTATGCCTTTCCATCATAATCCCTCTTCCAGATCTCCTTGAACTTCTCCTTATCCACAGCAAACTCCTCGAGGAAATCCCTCTCAAGGTCATGCGTACGTTTGCCCAAAAGCACCAGACTATGTAGCGGCTTGCCCAGATCCGCTTCACAAAGCTGTGCTAGTGTCCCTGCAACGATTTGCTGGTCTTCTGCTCCTACTCTCGCAACACCAACAGCCAGACTGTCTTTTGTGTACGCACCCTCTTGCTTCACGTCTTCTTCAATTTCCAGCATCTGCTGCGCGCACTGTGCGACTGTCATGTACCGCGGTGGCTCGTAGATCTTGCGTCCTCTAGCCATGTTCTCCAGACTCTGTTCCTTGACCTTGATATCTAGGAGCACGAGCGTGTGCAAGCCGATGGATACATTCTCTTTTATGCGGTCGTAGAATGAGGCAGGCTTCCAGTTGTCGAGGAAGAAGACCATGGATACAGTTTGTCCGAAGTTGTAGAGTTGCAGACCAGTGGTGCCAATGGAAGTGAGAATGCTGGCGTTGGGAATCGAACGGGTGGGAATAGAGAGTTCGCGGGCACGGAGGACAAGGTCAGTATGCGTGGTCGCGCTATGATAATGTTAAAAATGATTCGAATGGCTACCACAATAGACTCCTTACCCAAATGGGTCCCCTACTACAAGGAATGCGACATCAACCTTGTCAGCATCCTTGAGGATATCGTCGCTTGAAGACTCGACCATTTCACGGTCCGCAATGATGACTTCGCGGCCATAGAATGCCTCCTACTGCCGTGAAAATTAGATGTCGAGAACTTTGTCTATTCGCTTCGTCTTCAACTCACAAGCACATCCTTCTCCACCAGTAGTACCGCCGTATATGCCTCGAGATAGACGCGCTCGGCCTTCTTCACAATGTCCAGACCCTTGACAGTAATGTCCTTCTCATCCGCCAGGCCAAGACCCACGAGATACAGCATTCTTGGCGATTCTCGACTTATTTGGTGAATAAATTATTGGTGATGGTGGGGTATGCGGCCAAATTCACAAAAAAGTTGGCGGGGCCCATTTAGCTCATAGGGCTGAGCCCGTTTCGGCCTAGCGTTATTGCATCAGGCCCAGCATCGTTTGAGATCACGCTAGCAGACCGCAAACCGCGTCGGCAACCTGGCCTTCATTCACGCCCACCACCAAACATAGCGCCTGTTATAATCTAATTTCTGTGCCATAGAGCTTTGTTGATTACGCGACACGTCTTATATGATTTCTAGAGTCCTGTGTGCAGAAAGTCAGCCATCATGTCGGACAAGGATAAGTTGGCCAAGTATCGGACGGAGATACAGCAGGTTAGTTCATCTCATTTTGTTGTCCATGTTATCTATCCATTCCGCTGTTTCCCTTTTCTGGAGACTGCATGAGAGAAAGAGAAGGAATATGGGAAATCAGAGTAAATTTCGCTATCACCTACTTTGTTTATCTCATCCATGGATTCCTTTCCTGTTTGCGACAGGTTCCACATGCGCATCGTCAGAATATGGGCTGTCGCTTCGACTGGCAGTTTTTTAAACTGTCTTTTGTTATGTATATCTTATGAAGAAGGCGATTCAAGTACAAGCGACTCGCCCTTCTCTTTCTTTGTATCTATTTGTGCGGGCCAGGGCAGCCCGTTCTTATTCACCTTCGTTCCACTCGTCTCTCACCCCACCCAGCATGTTTGTATCCAAGTTCTGGGTAAAGGTCATCGACAGCATGCCAGAGTCAATCTTGTTTTCCATCTATTTTCCCAACTCAACCTCGTACTACCGCCTATCTTGTAACAAGCCAGTATCATGGCCTCACCAATATCATCCCCATCCCCTCCCTCGCCACCAATGCCTCAAAGCCTGTCATCAGATAACATATTCCCGTTGGAAATTAGCCTTGGCCTAACCGTCGTGTAGATGATGTTCGTCTCTGGTGAGACTGGAGAGCCCTCACCCGAAACAACCACCTTGATCGAGTCGATCGTACAAGACCAAGTACAGCACATGTTGCGTGAATGCACCGCCCTTGCCACCCGCCGTGGTTCAAAATCCATCTCCACCGACGACCTGTTCATGCTTATCCGGCACGATCGCGCCAAAATCTCGCGCCTTCGCCACTTCCTCCAGTGGAAAGACGTCAGACGCTCCGTCAAAGACTCCGACGACAAAGGCGGCGATGCAGGCGCCGACGTCGGAGCAGGAGACCCAGACATAGCCGTTGGCGTAGTAGGCGCAGGCGGACCCGGCGCCGCTCCCGTTGACGCCTCCAAGAAAGCCAAGCGAGCCAAAGTTGATCTCGTCTGGGACGTTCAATCCTTCTTTACCGAGTTCCCCCCGCAAAAAGACGATGTGGAAGACGAGGAAGAAGAGGAAATGAACTACGCGACCTTGCAGCGCCTCAAGAACGCAGACGAGCGAACAAAGAACATGACACGTGAGGAATACGTACACTGGTCCGACTGCCGTCAAGCATCCTTCACCTATCGCAAAAGCAAGCGCTTCAAAGAATGGGCGGGTTTCGGCCTTATCACCGATTCCAAACCC
This sequence comes from Bipolaris cookei, assembly GCA_002286855.1. Lineage (NCBI taxonomy): Eukaryota > Fungi > Ascomycota > Dothideomycetes > Pleosporales > Pleosporaceae > Bipolaris > Bipolaris cookei. The sequence goes on from NRSV01000037.1 coordinate 180,082, forward strand.
TCCGACGACATCATCGATATCCTGGGCTTCTTGACGTTTGAGATTGTCCAGACGCTTACTGAGGAGGCGCTCAAGGTCAAGGATGCAGAGGATCTGTACAAGAAGAACCATGGTGGAGAGCAGAATCGACTTAAGAGGAAGCGGGAACGAGGCTTGTTTGATCCGCCAGAGGAGGCTAGGGAACCGGTGCAGCCGAGCCATGTGCAAGAGGCCTACAGGAGGCTTCAGAGGGGCAACAACAAGGCCAAGGCTATGCTCAACTTTACACGGGCTGTGCATAGAAGCGCCCTGAAATTGGTGAGTAGCCAGAATCACATCGGTACAAGCATTGATGCTAATCTTTTACAGATCTAAACACGAGGCAACACGTGGGAGTTGGGAGTCAACATGGCGTTTACATTAGGCGTTGGAGATTCTTTGATACCCTGTGCAGGCAATAGGTGTGTATTGTGTTACTTGTGAAAGAAGCACTCTGGGGACTTTGTAATCGATCAATCTTATTACTGTCACTTGCTTTGCCTGACCAGTAGCATTGAGGACATATAGCAATGGCACGATACCATCACAAAGGCCACAAACATATTCAGTGGATCAAAGCAGACCAACTCCAAGTTTGACTACTGGTTTCTAATGCCGATGCTCATATCCCTTTTATTTTTGGTACAGTCATAGCATCGAAAATCAGAGAGGGGGCACCCTTGTCGGTCGAATATGCATGGAGAGAAGAGCCCTTCACAGACGTAACATGAAACATGACCGCATATGCCCAGATAAAAAGGAGATTGACGCCCTCCTTTAACCTTGAAAAGACCCACGCCAGGTGTTCGTCACGACATCCATTCTTTACTCCTCGTCGCCCAGCTGAGCCTGGCGCTTCTGCTGGATACGCTCCTGCCTCCTCTCGCGAGCCGCCTTGGTCTTCGCACGCTTAGCGTCCATCTCCTCCTTGATGACCCTCTCGCGGGCCTTCTCGGCCTTGGCCTTGTGGATCTGAGATGTGCGTTAGTTACCAACCATGAACGGGGAATTGACATAGTCATGATGTCATGGTCAACATACGTGTTCAACGAGAGCACGCTTGTGCTTGAAGGTGTTACCCTTGGAGAGGAGGTAGAGCTCGTGGTAGAGGTGCTTGTCGATCTTGCCGGCGGCGCGGTACTTGACGAGGAGACGGCGGAGGACACGGAGACGGCGCATCCAGACGATTTGGCTGCACATCCGTATTAGTCAACGGTTTCCATTGTCCATGATGTCCGAAAAATAACTCTTCGTCCCCATATCCAGCATTAAAAAGGCAACGTGATTGCATACCTTGGCATACGAGCGTCCTTGGTACCCTTCCTCTTACCAAAACCACGGTGTCGGCCAATTCGTCGGGCGGCGTTCAGCTCCCGGGCGCGGGCACGAGAGTGCATGGTGACGGGCTTGGGGATGATGAGGCCATCCTGAACGAGCTTGCGGACGGTCTGGCGGGAGTTGGCGTTGGCGATTTCGCTGACCTCGTTGGGGTCGAGCCAGATCTTGCGCTTTCCGCAACCGACCACGGAGGCTGCGAGGCGCTTCTGAGTGCGGAGGTTGACCCTATGAAACACCCCATGTCAGTATTTTGATCATTTGTGCGGTTGTTGGCGACGGAGGAGGTAGTTGTCGGAAGAGGGGTTCGCCACTGCACAAGCGCCTCAGAGGCACGAATGCGAGGCGCCGTGTGTGAAGCGGGAACGGATTTGCTCTTCGAAGCAGTGCTGAAGGATATTTGTTCGGGAGTCCTTACATTTTCGATGTTGTTGTCGTCCGCGGTCGTTGTCGACTTACCGTTGTTGAAGCTGAGAGGTGCGAGGTAATTTCCAACACAGGTGCGTGATCGCTTAGAGCGCCAAGGCCACCACGTGACCACTAGCCAAATTCCCACCAACACAACGGCGACTAGATGCTCAGCAGGTGTGTCGCATGCATAGCAATGGTTCTGCTAAGCCCATTGAATGTATGCACGTCAATATGCCGGTCACAATTGTGTGGCATAGCCGTCTCTTCAAGCAGACGAATCGGGCAGTAACCACGGGATAAACCCATGCCGCTCAAGTTACGTACTGCGAGAGCATTGCACTGCGCCCACGGGCACCGTTACACTAGAGGTTCTAAGACAAGAGCGCTTGGATGCCTTTTGGGTATCTTGTACTCTATTTCTAGTGGACAAACGCAGACAGTACGGAATCTCTACGTCAAAATGTCTCTAGCCACCAATTGAACATCACACAAGCACGTGCAAATAGCAGCTTGCTGTACGTATCCATGATGATTGATGTGTAGCATTCGGTTGCCCTATCCCTAAACGCCCATGGTACAACGTATAGTATGTCACATTATGAGTCACTTTGCCATCATCGTGCACTAGATCTGAAGGACTTCTTCGCACATGTCCAATTATTCTCGAGTACAAACTCATTGGTAACGACATTAGACGTGCTCAACACTTAGGGTACAAGGGGTTCATTAAGTAGCGAATCGATGCATTCTTACTGCAACTTCAGGTCTTCCTCACTCAGGACACCATAGAGTTTCTCAATCTCCTGCCCGATAACGTTCAAATCGTGCGCGAGTTGTCCAGTCACCAGTGCTGTCTTGGAGTTAGTGGCGATGGTCAATCTCAAGTACAAACGGTAAGGACCCACCATAGGCATACAACAACTCGTAATCTTCGTCCGTAGCAACGACTTTGCCGAGATCCTGCTGTCGAAACTCGAAGACTCTTGCAAGCAACCGATCACGTGTGTGTTCGATGTTGGGTAGAACATCATTGAGCGGATATGCTAGCTTCATAGAGGAGGCCATGACTGTCACTTGTTAGCATTCAACTCCAATTACGACCTAGTATGAAGCTCACCTGAGAACAAATGACTGATACGCCAACTCAGCTCTGTCCACTCTTTCTTTGTATACCTCAGAGCTTCCTTCTCACCATCCGACGCTTTCAGCTCTCTTAGTATAACCACATTCATTGCGTGAAAACTGTCCAGTAGTCGACTTGTCGCACCAAGGATAATCTGAAAACTCTTATTGGGAAAGGGGCCTCTGAGCTCAAACTCTGCAGCAGCCGCCACACGCAGCGTCTCCAAATGAGATAGATATCTCCGAAGTTCAATCTCCTCGCGTTCAGACATGAACGATTGTGTCCTGCTTGTGTACTCATTGGATTCAAGGACAGTCTTGAGTGGCCCGCGTTTCCATATCAATCCCATCTTGAGCCATAACAAGGACGTGCCTTTCTTGAGCTTACGGCGTGCGGAAATTGGCCAGATTATCCTGGTTACAACAATACCCCAAAGACAACCGACCATAACAGCAACCACTCGATGAATTACAATCTCCCAGATTTCAGGTGAGATACCACCTTCGTCATCGTCATCTTCGTCGTCCTTAACAGAAAGAGAGTAGGCGTAGAGCGCAGAAAGGTTGTACGTCAGCAAAATGAAACGACCCATAGGTCCCTTGCCCTTGCCGACAATGATGTAGAAGCAGAACAGGGAAATAAACCAGCCGAAAAAGCCCAGAAGAAGAGCGTGTTCGTCAGCCGCGATCCACGCAGCGATTGCTAGCACAGCGCCCAGACAGGTACCAGCAAATCGCTGATACCCTGTGGTGTTGGAAGCGCCTATAGTCATAGAGCAAACCAACATGTACGACAATAGACCCCACTCGCCACGCCATCGACTATAATAGCCTCTTGTCGATTGGATAAAGGACCACATGGCCCAGAGGACTGCACCAATGCCAACCTTGACAGCATATTTGAGATCGTCCCTTCTGAAGACGGCAAGCGACGTCCATATACGGTAGGATAACGGCTGTTCGTTCTCTGGCTTGTACGGATCTCCACGCGTCGACTTCCTGTAGATAGGATTGTGAATCTCGCGCGAGCCTCCCACTGTCTGGGGGTCTGTTTCTTGCATAAAATTAGCCACTTCTGAGTCGTCGCCAGAATGACTCTTCTTGTGCCAGGTTTTCCAGAACTTCAGCCAGTTGTAAGTTCTTTGCCGCGGATAGCGATTGACATTGGCTTTGAGCTCCTCAAGAATGTCAAGGAACCCCACCATATCTTCAGCAAAATCAATCAATGACGAACTGAAATACCCGCAGCTTGCGGCAACCTCTTCAAAGTCGGCTGCAACTGCTGCCGAACTTGTCCTAGTTGGAATTTTGTTCGTGTAGATACCGGAAAGAGCCTCTCGTCGTGCGTCCGCGAAGAGAGCCTTCGCGTCTACTAGACTATGCCGGAAGTGCTCGTTGATAGCCATGTTGTACTCTGGCCCAGGTCCAAACGGTAATTCAGAAAGCACTTCACGTAGGGTGTATGCAAGTGATTTCTAATTTGATTAGCAATGCAAGAAACCCCAGGGTTTTGGACTCACCATTGGTGGGCCCAATTGAGCTATGAAGACAGAGAAAATGTCAGCAGGCGTGAGGTTGGACTTCGAGAGATTAATAGATTTGGCTAGCATTTGATTCACCGGATTGGATTCGTCGTCTGATTCAGCAGCCGAGCAGATTGCAGACGCTTCGGAGCTTTCTGGCAGTTCATCGATAGAGGCGAGGATGCTGCTCCGCCTATCCGAATGCCTCAACGTAGGAGAAACCAGCTGAGGACTTTGTGACATGGCCTGTTCTGAGAAGATTGAAGAAGTAACCGTTCCATTGGTAGGCATAGGTTGAGAAGCTGCCTCACCGGGCGCGGGCTGGGCAAGTAACGTAAACTGCGTCTCAGCAGCACTTCGCAATCCACCCAAACTCTGCATCAGTGTCTCAACACATTTGACCAGCCTGGCATTAATCTTGTACTCTGCTTCAGTGCCCAAAGCATAGTGCTCAAACTTGGCTTCTCCAAGATTCTTAACCAGGGCTTTGAACGTCGTTTGCAGCCGATCTGAAGCTTTGACATACGAGTCGCTCTTGAGGTCTTGTTCAGAGCCGGAAAGAAAACTGAGCGCAATGCCGTTTAGCATTTCTGCCATGGCATCGGTGGATTTGATAAAAGTGTCGCGGAACTCGCTGCGCGCCGACGTTGGCTTTACTAGAAGAGATACAGCTGTCGATGCAGCACATCCCATGATGACCATCTTCAGCACCTGCCAGATTTTGACGTAGGAGAACGTAGCAGCCTGGACAGCTCCCTCTTTGGTCAAAATGGTGATGAGGGCGAGGGAAGTCAGAGAGCAGGCCACATTGACCAGCGGATTGCCGAGCCTTTGTTTTGTCCATCCAACTAGCCCGAGACCACCTCCACAGAAGACGATGAGCACTATGACATGACCAACTACTAGAAGGTCGTTGTTCCCAAAGTAGGCCGACACAGCCATGCTGGAGAAGGAGACGACCGCAGCATAGAGAAAGGCAGCAAAGGCAAGCATGACAGCCTCAAGCATGCTACCGGCTGAGCGCGCTGGATGGAAGTAGACGGTGATTGTTGCAACGATGTGTTTGCCGTCGTTCCTACCCAACAGCGCAGCTATGAAGGGGACAAAGGTAGCCAGCGACCCGAGTACATAGGCCAGAGAGCATTTCAGAATGCCGACACCGGTCTGGCTCGTCGCATATGCGTAGCCTTGCCGAAACTTGTACTTGGTCATCTCTACGAGCAGCTCTCTCCTGCTCATCTCGCGATATCTCTCGGTTTCGAACTGGCCAGGAGCGAGGAGAATCTCGGCGGATCGGGTGCGGCGATGTCGAGATCTGCGCAGGGTGAAGGCCTTCTTGACGCGTTCGCCAGTCCTCGGCTGTATCATTGTCGCCGACCGCATCTGTAGCTTATAGTGAGCTATCCATGCGTGCCTAAAGCCCCAAGACGCGACTTACACTGGGTCGCATGAAGCGGCGCTGTGCTGGGCCCTGCGAAGTCTCGCTTTCCATAGTGAGCATGACGTGTCTTAGAGCCCGTTTGAAGGACTAGAGTATGACGAGAAGCAGCATGGAATCTGGCGCTGTGCAGGCGTTGCAAGCGTTGTTGGTGGTGAACCCTGCCGATGCGCAGATGCGATGACGCTGGCGCTAAGGCCGCCAGAGCTACGCGCGTGCCTGTCTATGTACATCTGCGCACGACCTCTGCTCGTGGCATGACGTGGTGAGATGCCCGCTGAGGATCATGTCTCCATAGTGCGCTACCATTCCACTCAGGCGGATACTGTTCAAGAGCTGTCAACCCAGGGGGCCCACTGTAGGAGACAGTCCCGCTCCGATTGGCGCAGGTACCCTTCACTAGCGCCCTCTTATCTAACTTCCTATGCCATTTTATACTTTCGTCTCTATAAAATATGCTCCTCAAGCAGGAACCTAACACAGCCGACTCATACTCTGCCATGGACGAAGAAGAAGACATCGACATAGCTGCAGCTATGGGCTTCTCCTCTTTTGGGGGAACCAAGAAGCGAAAATTCGACCATGAAAACTCACCAAAGGCCAAAGCCGATGCAAGCGGTGCAAACTCCACCAAACTGGGGGTTAGAACGAAGAAAGTTGCTAGCGGAGAAGTGAATGAGCCTGGAGCTTCCGAGTCAAAGAAACCCCCGGCAACAGATTCTGGTCTTGCCAGCTTCCTAGCACATGGCCAAACCCTTCCGGAAACTCCCCTCGGCGCTGCTGATAGCCCTGCTCCGGACGATCAGTCTGCAATGGAAACTATATCATTTGGCGGACCTCCTATTTCGAGAGCAGAACTAAGTGCGCTTCGGAATGGACTTCAGAACGAGAATGGGGACACGGCTTATTTTCTACCAAGTTTCGTTGAGGATCCTTGGGCCAAGCTCGGAAAAGGCAAGAGTGGATGATGTAAGTTTGGAGAATTAAAGAATATTAGTAGTTACTGATATGTACACACAGAATGCAAAATAACTGCACAAAACAGGTTATTGGCAAGATTGCACCAGAGGTTTGTAGCATCTCATTGAAGATGTTGAATTTGCTATGGTGTTCTACCGAGTATTGTTGTAGAGCGACCAGGGTCTAAAATCGACTAAAAGTGGTGCTTCTTGAGTGCTTGCGCACATCGACGTATTCAGATCACTGCGCTTGTGTCAAGACTAGTGTATATCGCACATCCATTAGGGCAGTGCGAGCTATGGCCGCGTTTTCTTGGGCTGGAAAAAAGCTGAAATCATTCATAACGTACCAAACGGTTGAAAGACATTGCTGAGAATTGATTGGCATTAGCTTATCGGCAAATTGACTAGATCAGTAGTTGTGCAATTCAAAAGCTGTCGAATAGCATATCAATCAGATCCATTGGTGGTCGCTGAGAGCTAAAAGTCGCAGTCATTGGAAAGACATTACCACTAGTATCTCCTGTCCGACACCACTCACTGACGAAGAACTGAAGAGCACATTCTGGGCCGTCAGAACGTCCGAGTAAATCGTACATGTGTAATTGACATAACCTGAACCCAAAGCTTGTGAAACCCAAGTATCAATAAGATAGGAGTGGGGAATGGGAAATGCTGCTGCCTGGTGCCGCGCAAGATGTTGTACACTCCATCTAGAAGCACACGAGATTAGACTGGACTCAAGCTGTTGGTTGAGTTGAATTCAAGTTCTCGGCCCTCCGGGTAAGTGTTCATGTAGGGCAGACGCTGGGGCGAGGGGTACAAGGGTGACCTAAAAGTAGTTACCATGCGCAACTCACATGGGCGGCATTGACAGCCGTGCCATACGATTGGCTCGTTCCGCGCCGTTGAAGCGCCAGTGTAACGCCTTCCATAGACAAAGGGCTCGGATGGTACAATGTGCAAGGACATAGCATGCAAATCAAAGCCGGTGGTCCTGGGAAGAGAGACGAGCTAGGTGGGATCCCTCACCGCCACTTATTGCCGTGCTTGGAGAGCAGTTGACTTGCAGCATGGGAACGTCTGGGGAATATGCGTGCGAGAAGCAGTACGATGTTACGCAAAGCAGACATGGCACCTAAGGGCTCGAGACATTGGAGCGCCAAGGTGGAGGTGCAGCAAAGTGCATTGGTCGGGTTGGGTTGCTGTTCGCAAGCATGACGCACCGCACCACCGAGGGGCGGACTGTTAGTTCGGCGGGGCCTTGCTAGTCCCGCATCCTTCTCCACGACCTTCCATGACCATGACTACAAGAAAAAAGAGAACTCGTCGTCCAGTACACGCCCTCTTGCCAATTGCCCGGCATCTTCGTACACGCAATCGTCTCATCAAGCTTCTTTGGGCGCACGCCGCCACTGGTGTCATGCGCTGTCTGATCCTTTGCATCCCCCTCCAGATTGCATGCTCAATGGTGCTGGCAGCTGTCGAGCCAACGCATCAATTTGACAACACTTAGCATGCCCATCCGGCAGCCTACCCATGCATGTACACATCTCCACCGCCGCTGCTTTTACATGGCGTCTGTGTCTGCATCTGCTGCGCTTACTCTGCCCCGCTGCCTTTAGCAATACCTTGGTGCCGGCCATAGACGGCACTGCCTCCAGAATCGCAACTTTTTGCCATTGCAAGCCAATTCGCTCCCCGAGTCTTTTGTGCCGGCTGGAGCTGAGGCCGCTTGTCACTAGTTCCTTGTACGGGCCAATTGGCATCTCAAGCATTCACTATCGCTCCGAGGTATCGTGGATCGGCTGCGGCCCACGTCCAAGAGCCACCGTCCAGCCCAGTCTAAATGACGCTTTACAATCCGGCACCAGCGGGAACCATCCTCAGTGGATGTAATCGTATGCAGCTTTATCACCACAACGGCGGGGTTGCGGTCATCACTCGGCATGAAGGGGTCAAAGCCATACCCCGTTGACCATGATGCTCCTAGCATGCTTGCAATGGAAAGGTATAAAAAGGGTTCCTTTCGCTGGAATTTGGCTTGATATTTCTGATTCTCTATTCACTTCTTTGAAGATATCGTTATACCTTCGTCACATCTGGATCACTGTCTTGGCTTCCCACTTCAACACCTTGATCAACCACCAACTCTATCTGACCACTTGCGCCCTTCGCTAGTACACTACTCTGCAAACAATTCAAGACTACCGAGGAATATAGTATTATCCAACATGGCCTCTTCACAATCATTCTACAATCTGCCTCAGGCATCCTACCCAATCAACATGCCACAAAAGCCCGGATTTTTCTTCCCAGCCCACCAACATGGTTATGGACGCGTGTCAGGCTCACCACCCGAAGCTCCAGACAGCGTTACGACATCTGGTGTACCGTCGTACGAGCCGTCATCCACCTCTAGCAACTATGCTGGCAGTGCAAGCGATTATGAATCTACCAGCGGCGCCGCCAGCGTGGATCTCCTCGATTACATGGGTCGCCGTGTGAACGGCTCTTTCGATCCAATGCCACTAGATCGCAGTCTTGCAAAACAAGCACAAACGTAAGTTTCTGTCTATCAGTGTATTCTGAATCACCCGACTGCGATTAGAGTCGTGTAACTGACATTGTACGCAGGTCCGGTGAACTGAATGCTAAACAACGCGAGCTTTCTGAGTTACAAGCACTAGCTCAGCGCAGATTGGCTGGTGCTCGCATGAGCTTTGCAGACGGAATGAAGGCTGCAAAGGATGTACAGAAGGATTTGCAGTGGACTCAGAAGCGAGTCGAGTAGGTTTGCAATAATAGCCAAATTGAATCACCGAACTAACGCCTCTGACAGCTCACTGAACAACCGAGCGGCACGCAAATACCCAGAGCAATTCCGCACCGCACAAAGCCGGTACCCAGCACCAGTCGATTTCTAAGTCGATTCGACATTTTTCAAATTTTGCTTACCGCACTGTGGATGACACCAATATACGATTTTCGGTTTTTCAAACTATGGGCGGCATTCGGTCACTTTACTATTCCCCAGTACTTTATCGGTTTTCTCTATTTTTAAAAAACGTTCCAGCACCTTTTTCGCGATGTTCGGACTCCAGAAGCAAGCTCGATATTGCGACCTGTCGTTCCCAATTTCCGCTCCACTGTGCTCCACCCTCGGCAGCCGGCCTCGCTGCTTTTAGCGTCCCACATGCCAGCTTTTCTTTTTCAGGAATTGTGACGCGGTTCGGCCCGTTGCCTGATGCAAGTGCTACGCGCCTGCTGGCAGCTAGCGAACGAATCGCGGCTTTTGGATGGCGTTTGGGTCAGGAACGGGGCGGGTAGCTGACGTATCTCCTAGAGGACGGTCGCTTCGCTAGGTGCAGAGTGGGAGCTGGTGAGCTTGCTCATTCGCTTAGAGCTGAAAAATAGCGCCTCGATCCATCCGGGCGGTTTCTGGGCAGCGGGAAAGCGCCTGTTTCATATTTCTTCGTCTACGTAGTTGTGTTTAGGTTGGCGTCATGATGACAACGGGACTTTTTGGTTAACACTGGGGTGAATAGCCACGGGGGGTGTTCCTTGATACGGCCTTTATAGTTTTTGAATCTTACTCACATCGTTGATGTAACGGCTCATGTGATGAATATGGGAAGCCCTTCTCGGTGGGGCAGTCAATCCCCCTGAAGACACGTGAAACCACATACCATTCCATTCCAGTCGTAGCGTGACTGGACGAAACGCACCATTATCGTATATCCTGCTTCAAAAAAGTGGTGAGAGCCGTATATGTACATATGTACGTAGTCGTCAACCCCCGAGGGGGGTGGATATGCAACGTACCCAACCCAAGCATGCACAAGCAACTCATACCATTACTACCCCCACAGTCAAACCAGGTACCTGCCCTGCCAATAGACCCGCATCCCCCCCCCCACGTTTATACCTGCACGCACGAAAAGGAAAAAGAGAACGTCAAGAAGACAGGGTACCACCTCGGAGATTATCAAGCCCGACACTCTCCCCACTCCCAACAACAGCAAAGTCAAACTCTAATGGAAATGTATGCAAGCTTGAAGGTCAAATCATGACTGTATTTCCCAGAAAATAATATCACATATGTTCCATGAAGAGGAAAAATCAAAACCTCTCCACCCTCCTCTTCCTAGCAAGCAAAAGAGGGGCAATTCTGTGAAGTATCCTTCCCTCACACTACCCCTTTCGAGCCTCTTCAGCACCATCACACACCGTGCTCTTCGTCTACGTATACAAGTTCCACGGTAATACCCTTGCCACTTTTTTTCCCTCTCCCCTTTCTCTCGTTAGACACAAGCAGGGGTGGCGGGGGGAAATACTTGTACCAGGCAGCGGAAGCAAAGCGGCTCAAGTACGACGTCAGCTTTTTTGGGTGCCTAAAAGGTGTAGGTGGTGGGGAATGCTTCCTTTCTAGTTCTGTTATTGTACCTTTGAGCTAAATTTAGAGGATTTGATGGGAGGTTTAAAAGGATGAAAGCAGAGCCATTAAGCTTTGTCGTTTCCAATGAAAGGGGCACAGGGAGAGAGGAAGACGTGTATCTTGTATGTACGACATGAAAGCCTCAGGGTCAAGGAACCGCATGTCAGATGTGAGGTTATCGAAAAATGGCCTGACAGTGACGAAATTCGGTATTTTTGAGGCAAACAGGGGGTGGACCGGGTGAGGTAGGGAGGTGTAGGTAGTGCAATGTTGTACGGTATCGGGGGTCTTTCGGGTGCGGTGACGAGAATTGAAGGGCTCTTCTTAATACCTTAAGCATTTTCTCGTATTCAATCTAGAAAAGAAGAAGTTATGGAGCTGTGATTTGAAGATAGTAAATGCGTGGGTATAACATGCATGTCGGAACGGGTTATGTTATAATCTTACGGTTGATTGAACTGCATGTAGAACAGTGATAAAGGTGTGCAAATCAGATGTAAATGACTTCGATTGAGAATGCTTTCTCGACAGGCACAGTCTTTTGTTTGTCACTGACGGCGAAGCTACACGGCTTCTCCATGCAGTGATTGGGTATACATTATAAACCTCTGTCGACACATAAACCGAAGTTACGTTAGGGTGAGAGCAATTGAACACCAGACAAGTACGACGGTTTTAGCCGTCAGGCAATGTTCGGCATAAAATCTATGGACTCTACGAACATGAACTGCCCTAGCTTGACCGTCTATGGATGACCGCAGCTATGCGTGCTACGTGCAAATGCTACGTATGAAACAACCAGCAAGCGTTGTTTAGCCTTTTCAATGTGGCTACAATCCAATTACAAAGCCTTATTCGCTGCAATTGCGCTTGACATGTATCGAGCGAATCGGCCAGGAACATCCTGATCCTGCTTCGCAGTTTCGATACCGCTGAGGATGTTGTCAATACCCACTCCAATCTCCTTGCTTCCAGTAATCTCCTCAATCTCACCGATGGCACGTCGCTGGTCGGCATCTGAGAAGGCGCCGGATTCGCTGAGAACGTTTGCAAGTTCGCCTTGAGTGTTAACATTGGGTACAGCGATTTCACCTTTGAAGCGACCAAGAAGCTGAAGCTGATCAAGCACTGAACGCTCAGTGGTTGTGGCAAACACTAACAAGCGGCGATCCTGAGTTTGTTAGCTTGGTTCCTTACATTTGACTTTTTGCAGCAATATACCTTTGGTGGTACCTTGCTCAGGAGCATCTTCAACGCAGACAAAACAGTGTTGCTAAACCTAGGACCAATCGGTACCCATTCCAGCATCGACTCAATGGAATCGAGAACTATGATGCTCAACGGGCTCTTGTAAGCATCCCTGAATATCTTATCAAGATGCTGCACTTTTTGCGAATCGCCATAACCAATCATGTCTTCAGCCGAAATCAGTTTGATGAAGGGGTAGCCCGAATCCATTGCCATCTTAGCAGCTAATGCAGTCTTTCCAGAACCAGGCGGTCCATGCAAAAGGACAGGTAGCAATGGTGTAGACGCCGAATTTCTGACTTGATTGATGTACAGACGCCCATCTTCCAAGATATCCCTGATGAAGGGCGAAAAGTGGATGATGCCGCGCATAACTCGTTTGCCGAGTTCTTCTTCGGCAACACCAAATAACGGCTTTACGTCGTCAAGTGCAGTTATGAAGTCCTGACGCATGACCCTCATGTTCTCGACATCTGCCTTGACTGTAGTGCCACCCTGGAGATGACGACCAAAGGCATACGATGTTGCTGCCTTGACCAGACCATTCAGTTCGGCTCCCGAAAAGTTCTTGGTAAGTTTTGCTAGCTCTTCAACGTCAACATCCGTTTCCAAGACGTTGTTCTTTCGCATCTTGGTGGTGTGAATCTTCAGGATCTGAGCGCGGCCCGATTCATCAGGCAACGAAATCTCCAAATGGACTTCAAGACGACCAGGGCGCAGGAGAGCCTCGTCGATCATGTCCATTCGGTTCGTCATACCGATGAGAAGAATGTTGTTCAATTGCTCCACACCGTCCAACTTGGACAGCAGCTGGTTGACGACACTGTCACCTACGCCAGTGCCGCCGCCACTACCCGACCCTCTCTGCTTGCAAACGGCGTCGAGTTCGTCAAAAATAATGATGTGAAGTCCACTTTCGTCGCCTTTTTCCTTTTGTTCTTTCTCTGCATCTGCAAACATTTTTCGAATATTCTCCTCGGACGCTCCGACGTACTTGTTCAAAACTTCGGGACCGTTGATGACCTTGGGCTCACGAGCATTGAGCATCTTTCCGATTTGCCTCGCCATCAGGGTTTTACCGGTTCCAGGAGGGCCATACAAAAGCAAACCGCGCACATGGTTGATACCTAGTCTCTCCACAATACTAGGGGGGAAGATGCGGGAAGCGAAAGCTCTCCTGAAGATGGCACTGAACTCGGTATCCAGTCCACCAATGCCCATATCCTCAAACTTGAAGCCCGGCTGAATGATGGAGTTTGCTGCTGCTCGCTTCGCTGACGCTTTGATTTTGAGCTCTGACCGAGCATCCTTGAAGAAGTCGACCTGGGTATGTCTTGTGAGGATACCGCGAGCTCGTGGATCAGTGATGGAGGGCATGTCAGTTTCTTCCTTCTCCATGGATAGGTCTGCAAGCTGTACCGTCCGTACAGACAACCTGAGGGGTATATTTTTTACATCAAGAAGCAGTTGTTGACCAGGAGCTAGGATTTGGTTCTCGAAGCTCTTCTTGAAGAACGTGGCGAGCTCGTCCTGGTCGTATGGTATGTCTGTAGTCTTTCTTGCCGCGAATCCGACTTCGACCTCGAGCGTCCCCAAGTAGGATTTTCCTTGACTTTGACTGAAGTGGTCATACTGCGCCACCGTAACTACCTCCTGAGGACCAAGAGATATGCCAGCCCATGTTCTTTGTGCATCAGTAAGACCGATTTCGCCCGGCGGGCATCCTTGTGTAGGCCGTGCAGAGAGAGCAAAGTTTCCGTTGACGAGGATGTAGATGTCGGAGCCGTCGGGGTTTGGTTGGAAATCTTGAGGAGATACTGCGACCCTGTGTATCTGTCAGGAGGAGCCATGTAAAAGTTGAACCCACAAGATGGCTACGAAGTAAAAGAAATTGAAGAGCATCTTCTGTATACGTACAGATTGCCAAATGCATAAGCATTGCCTCCTGGGCTCTTGATTGGGCGCAATTGCCTCACAGGCCCGCCACCACCACCACCGCCGCCTTGCCTCGCAGGCATACGTTGAGCAGCGGGTGGAGGAGCACCGTATCCAGCCATTCTGGGGTCGTAGTTACGCGATGGCTGCTGTTGTGGGGGTTGCTGTGGCTGTGGCTGTCCATAGCCTTCGTTGCGTGGTGGAGGTCTTGGAGAGCTTCCTGGAAGACCGGGGACTCGATCTCGGTTGAACATTTTGCGACGGAAGTAACGATGGGATTGGTTTAAGTAGGTGCTACTAGAGTATGGCCACGTATTTTCTGTGCGAAGGCAGCAGCACTTGCTACCCAAGCTGTAAGGTAGCTACAATGGGCTGGGAGATGCAAATGATCTGATTGCTGTGCCGTATTGTTGGCGTGGCACGATAATGTGCGTGGGTTGGCTGAGTCTGCCTAATATGTACAACCCAAGGTTCTTTTGTATTAGTCGTGGGAAAATCCAGACTCCGACGCTTTTGTTGTATTTGTTGTATCGTATACGTTTCTGATTACTGGAGTTGGAGCATGGGCCAAGCCACATGCCCCCCCTTCCCCACCATTGTACTATGTGCTTAATTATCTGGCCGCGCCCCTGGTGTACTACAATGGCGTATAGTGAATAGTCCTATCACAACAGTACGATTACTCAATAATACCACGTATTTGTTAGCTGTTAGAAGAAAAATCATGTTAACCGCCTGTGAACGGCGCTGAAGAGGAATTTAGCGTAAGCTTCACATTGACCTGGCTACTGTAGCTACTGTTGCTACTTTGTCTACTTTGTCTGCTTTGTCTGTCTTGAATACTCTAGCTGCTAAGAATGCTAGCTACTCTTGCTGCTCTTGCTACTATTGCTGTTCATTAATGCAAAGGAAATCCCATATTTGTCACGTGACTAGACGCTAGTACGTAGAAGGAGATTCTAATCATCCCGATATAGTGCTAACGAATATGAGCAGAGCTTCTTTAAGCTAATTAGATCGGATCGCTTCTTACAGAAAACACAACTCGGATCGATCATAACATACAGCTAAAGTTACAACAAGACATAAGAAATGTAGCATTCTGACCCTCTTATGTTATGCGCAATTCTGTCCGTGACAATTGTCTGTCACCAGTAGGTTGATTAGTAGTAATTTGGGCTGATGTTGCTAGGGCGTTCTTGTATTCATTGTACTAATGTATCGAGAGCCTCGTGGAGCTGCGTTATTACGAGCACTGTTGCCTGCCTGGCGTAAATTCTCTGTACTATGCCAAGACCTAGCTACCAGCCTCCCTTCGTGCCATCCTATGTGGCACAAAGTACCCAGTTGCCGTCAACAGATATAAAGCCGTTCATATAAATACAGTCAGTTTCATATATGGGCAAATCGTTCTTTTTGGAAAACAGGTCAAGCAGAAGTTAGCGTACCAAATTTTGGTTCTACCGATCAGAGGAAATATTATTGACAGCCTCTGTTTGATTGGCTGAAAATGACTTTGGTACACTAACTTCTGCTTGACCTATTTTCCAAAAAAAAGATTTGCCCCTGTATGCGTGATGGCGTTGGCACTTACTGCCAACGCTGCTCCAACGCGCGACTTACCAAGGGGCACAAGAATAGTATGCAAACAAATCTTTCACAACCCCCTCGTATATCTAATTACAGATTGCAACTAATGTCAAGTTTTTCTTTGCAGTGTGAGGCTAATGTTATATGCAGGTGCCCTTGTATTTGGTTTGTTACGATTCAAGATATAGGATATGCACCAGAGGGTTCCTAGTTAATGGTGCGACAAATGAAGACTGCGTGGACGTATGTTACTAGGATAGAGAATGCAGAAAAGTTAGTTGAGGACTGCTTGGTTTCACGACTTAAGTTCTAATTACGACTACTGTAGTAGGCCAACAATCTGCTTGCGTGTACACGCGCAGCACAACACCAATACAATCTATTTAGAGCGGTAGCTTTGAAAATCGTAAGCATATTATTGTTGGCACCTAGGATGGGCGAGTAACTAGGCGTGTTGAAGCTGTCACGATACTCTTATACTAGATCCAGGAGAGGACAATCCTCAGGGATCCTCCGGGTGTTATGGGCGGAGAGGCCTGTTCGATGAGTATACATTCATCTGTTGTACAGAAAAAGAAAGACAATAAGTAAAACTATTGCACAACACCCATGTCTCATACTCTTGCCTTCTTACCTAATCGTACGCATGCGTAGCTATATGATCTCAGAATCACATAAATTTCTAGTAAAAGGGGCGTAGCCCTTTATACCAGGCACTCCTTGGGCCAGAGAAGCCGTAGGCATGTACACAGAGTGTATAACTTCCATCTAAACCCTCAGAAGAACTCTAAGAATTTGTCTTACTTTAGACTATTCCACCTCTTTACCTATAACAGATGCATGTAATAAGACTACTGAAGTAGGGGTAGTGATTTTAGTACGTGGCGTGAAACAAGTGATAGGTTGAATCAATCTCAGACTGACGTATTGATCAGTCTGAAGTCTACCTGCATCGTCGGCGGTTCGCCGACCCACTACTGCTACTTCGAAAACCTTGTTTATAGACGCAGTAGCACAGACGGTAGGAGTGTTATTGAGACATTTATTGGGCACAAATTTGCATAAGCCGATCACGCAGTCAGTCTTGAAATCAAGTGTGGCTGCCCAGGGTCAGATGCGGAATGGTGTGGCGCACGCGCGGGCCGGCGGTATGACGCGCGGAGCCTCATCCATGTTCCTCAACGCGAACGTCAGGTGCATTACAAGTGCGACCACCACACGGTGTCCAGGTTGATTAAGAGTAAGCAAAGGTTGTGCTCATGGATGCAGAATGAACGACGAGGATGACTATGAGAATGGCGCCAGCAAGTACACCACCAAGCACTGGGCAGAGCTGTTTAGCTGACCGCGCGCGCAGGCTCCGCCGAGGACGAGGATGAGCAGGACGACGGCGATGTCATGGACGTAGATGAGGAAGACGATGGAGATGATGCAGACGATGGCGATGGCGATGGCGATGATGACGACGCCGAAGGAGACAATGATAATGACGACGAAGACCAAGACCAGGACCAGGACCAAGATCAAGACGAGCCAGACAGTCCTTCGCAACATCCGCGCGGCAGCATTCCAAATGGGGGAACATCTGGCAGAGGAGACGGCAACCCAGCAGTGACTTTCACATCGCCGAGTCCACATGCCGCAGCAGCAACAGGTGTTCTGGGCAACCTGCCCTTCCGCCCCAGCGTGCGACAGGAAGCCTTGAATACACCCATGTACGACATTATCCCCACCATTGCCGCGCCACACAGTACCTCGATTAACGCCATTACTGCAACACCCGACATGCGATGGGTCTTCACTGGAGGCTCAGACGGTTATATCAGGAAATTCAACTGGGTAGACACCGCCAACGGGAAGCTTGCTCTCACCGTAGCGCAGCGACATCCATTTGTGGACTCTGTCACCAAAGCGGGTGTCCTGTTATCTTACTGGGAAAACGAAGACAGCGCAGGTGGTGCTGAGAGTCTGTCACCAGTCTACTCGCTCGCAGTCCACCACCAGGCCCTCTGGCTGCTCTCGGGTCTGGACTCGGGAGGTATCAACCTACAATCGGTGCGACATCAAGAAGGAACCCGCATTCATACATTGAAGAACCATACATCGGCTGTGTCGGTCTTGACATTATCGCAGGATGAGACGTCGGTGCTTAGTGGCAGCTGGGACAAGACCATCAACGACTGGGATTTGAATACTGGTCAGGTCAAGAGGAGATTCGAAACGAGTGGCGGTCAAATATCCGCCATTGAGCAACGCCCAATGTCTACACTGCCCATACCCCAAGACACTGAAACCCTCCCTTTGGCCAATGGTACCTTTTCCTCGAACAATGCCGCCCGCCCTAGAGCAAACGGAAGCATCCCCAATGGCATCGACACGAAGCCCATGATACCCAAGGAGGAAGGTACCGAGGATGCTCAGGGCTCTCCAGATGACTCGTTGTTCGGAGACAAGGACCAGGACTCTCTATTCGGCGACGGCGGCCAAGAGAACAACCTATCGGCAACACTGCCTTCGTTCGGGGACGATGACGACGAGTTTTCAAGAGCCATAGCAAACGGCATACAGCAGGCAGATGAAGACGCCAACGCCGATTTAGACTTGGTGGACATGGGCGGCCCTGTCCAAGAACCCCAGGAGCCTACGGGTGAAGATGCAAAAGAGCCTACTACAGCGACTGAGGCACTACCAGACACAAATGGCACAGCCGACTCACAGTCAAATGGCGCAGCCAACGGATTGCCTCACGCAGAGGACATTGAGCAGCCCATTAACACATTGGCAAACCAGACTGTGCAGCCGGCATCATCCGAGACAACCTTTGTAGATGCATCCATGGATGGCACATTGCGCATCTGGGACAGGCGGCAACCGAACCCCGTCGCACGTATAACGCCACCGCGCAACACACCTCCGTGGTGCATGAATGCCTGCTGGTCACCCGATGGAAACTTCATCTACGCATGCAGGAGAAACAGTACCGTGGACGAATACAGCCTCCACAAGAGTCTGCGAGAGCCAAGACGCACATTCAGGTTTCCTAGCGTCAGTGGCCCTGTCAGCGCTGTTCGGGCTATGCCTAATGGGAAACATCTCGTATGGTAAGTCAAAACAGAGAGAGAGAAACCCAGTCTCTCCCCCCTCCCTTCCCCTCCCCTCCCTCCGTATTGTGTCACATGTACAACTCTTTTTGCTCAAAAAAGAAAGTCATGCGTACTAACAGAAATGCTCAATCAGCGCCTCATACGACATTCTCCGTCTCTATGACCTCACGCATGAAGACTCTGGTACCAAGACAGGTGCAGCTGCGACGCCCTTTTTCATTGTGCCCGGCCATCGCACAGGCCTCATTTCCCAGCTCTATCTCGACCCCGTTTGCAACTTCATGATTTCCACGGGCGGCAACAGGGGCTGGGAGGGTGCGTCGACAGAGGTTATGCTGGGCTATGAGATTGGCATCCCTTCATAGTAGCCTTGTGTTGCTTGCTCATGATTTAATACCCCCCATGGTTCCCGGCGTTTTGTTTTTCGACTGACCTTGTTCTAAAGTGGAGAAGGGAGGGAGGGAGGAAGGGTTGTGTAGACGTGGTGTGTGGACACGACATTGGCGTCAATGGTTGGGATGGGGCTATTATCATCTTGTTACTTTGCATAGTTGTATGTAATCAAGCGTTTTGATGTTTGAGAAGAAAAAAAAAGAATACTATTCTGATACGGGATGTTCATCATACGTGGCCCGTACGCGCGTACTCTCTTTCTCTCTCAGCTGCTGCTTTTGTATACACTATTCTATAAACTTTTTGTTGAGAGACAGACTAGGACAATGATGTTGTATGCACCAGGATCAAAGTAGGTGGTGATGTTCGCTCAACCAACACGGCTCCCCACCACTTTTTCAGTCGTTCGCCTCGCTAACACTTTTGCATGCACATATCTCATTGCGCCATGCGGGGTTTAATCAATCATAAGCACTATTTTCTTTTTGGTATGCGACAGGATCTTCGATTTGGCTGGTTTCGCTCTTGTCGCTTCTGTCGCTCGTTGGCTGAATTTCTTCAAAAGAAGAAGAAATTTCTGCGACACCATACGTGCAAGCACGAGATCCCTCTCGATTGCAGCGATGCTATTAAGTCGTTTGTTCCCTGATTTTTTGTTGAACCTGACGATCGCGGTGTTCGGGGACTTGTTCTTTTGCCAACCGCGTGATGACTTCTGTTGTTCACTGAGAAAAAAAAACAACCACTAGGATGAGTCAAGATGGGGTTGGCAATTGGGGTGCTTGAGCGTGCGCTTGCCTGTGCCGACCGTAGCGCAGGACTCAAGCAGCGGGTAGAGTGACGTAGTCGGTGAGAGCCTCATCAGGCCCTGAAAGGGCGTTGGTCAAAGTGTTGGGCAGTAAGTAGGTACTCTACGCGCGCGCATCCGCAGACAAATGTGGGGAGGTCATGTAAAGTTTGCCTTGCAACTAATTTTTGTCCTTGTGCAGATGCTACAATGCCGACGGGCAGGGACTTGGTAGAATGTAACGCACATCCTACCCCACAGAGCTGCCTCCTGCACAGTCGTTGGGAAAATGTGCCAGGAGATGCACGAGATGCAGGAGAGGCAAGAGATTGACTGGGTGTATCGGCATGCAAGTTGAATCTGGCATCGACTGCCGACGTTTTGGCGATGATTCCACTACGGCGGTGAGCGCCTCGTATGAAACATGCAACCAATGGCGATTCGTGCTCTAACGAAACGCAGGGCAGGATGACATAGAAGAGCCGAATTATATGCCAGAAAAGCGGAGACTAGCCCGAATTATTCCAAGGAACTTGAAAATAGGTATTACAAACATGTAGCCCCACTGCCATGGTGTTGTTGTCGCGGAGCGGCAATGCTGAGGTTTGGGAGACCCTGCTCTTCATTGTAGGCTAGCGACTAGCTCCCGAACGCGGGGCGTCGATCCTGTCGTGAATTAACGCCCAAAGGGCGGTGTAGGGCGGTGAAAGTTATCCCGAAATGCACTCTGCTCAACGACGTTGAGGGGCAGGAGGGCGATTAGTTTTCGTAATTTCGGGAACTACTGCTGCATTGTGCCTGGCGGTAGGTACTAGATGTTTTGTCCGTGTAAAAAAGTCCATCGGTCGATTTAGGTAGACTAGAGCACTAGCGCGCAAAAGCAAAGTGTCACGCTTTGTAAAGGTATAGTCTACCCGAAGTAGTAACATCCGACTCTTGAAAGGTAGTGAGCCATGCGATAGTGATGGCGACAACAAGGTTCAAACCTGGAGGCGGTTAGAGTATAACAGAGATGTGTGTAAACCAAGAGCATGCTAATTTAGAGGCGACGAAGATGGCTATTTCCCGATCCGGCGTTGCCGGCTTCCCATGCCTTCGGCAAAGTGTTTGCTTTTATTTTTACATGGATCCAATCTCATCGTAGCAATCAAAGTAAGAGCTGGACTATCCCAAATGCAAGCGTAGCTGGGATTGTTGCGCGTGCCATTTGGTTAGAAAGAGGATAGTGCCCTGGCAATTCTGTCTACCGAGGCGCTCACGACTGGGATTCGTCCACCTTGCAACGCCGTCAGAGCCGGACAGGCCGCTGAGGTGCGCGCGGAGGTGCTCGCCAGAGCTGACGTCGAGATCTTCAGGCCTCCTTTGTTCATCTAAGCGAGTGGGAAAGCTTGAAGTTCACAGTTGCTGGAATAGGCGATGGCGCGCCGTCAGGCGGTAATAGGGTCCAGGTGACGCAGGAATGGGTGAGATGGACTGCTGAGTCAAGTATTGAGCCACAGGTCAGCCTGGCGCGCTAAACGACGATGCACGGCTGTGTATGAAAAAAAAGTTCATGGCAACGCGGCGATGGTCGGATGGTGCAAAAGTTGCATTTTTGACAATGACGTAGTTTTGAGCAGTGTTGCGCACTTGTGAGGTGCCCGGCGGGCCCATGGCGCTGCATGCGGGCAAATGGGTATCAGGTCTCGAGGGGACCTAAGAAAAGTAAGGCCGGCACGAGGCCGGGTGGGTTAGAAGATGCAGGAATATAGCAGAGAAGCGAATATCGAGATTGGCGGACTAGAAGTGGAGCCAAGGCTGGAGAGCCGCGATATCCCAACATGTCATTATCATATGGTCGTGTATTAGCAAACGACTATTTTGGTGTCCGAAGCGTGTGGCGAATGTCATGGCAGGAAGAGGTCAAGTGCAGGACATGGTGTATTGGAGCCGCATCAGCTGGAGGAGGCACTTGGCTGAAACCAGGCGCACAATGGAGGGAGCAGGTATTGCCAACCCGCGCCGTGACTGGCGGCGTGATGGTGGTGGTGTCGGCTGCAGGCACCGAACGAAGGTTCACGCAGCCAGCCTCGTCATGCTCGTGAGGGAGGGGAGGGGGGACGCGTAGTGGAAGGTAAAGGCAGTCGGCGGGGCCAGAGAGGGTGTGTGAGAGGACGTGTGGCAGAGCCGAAGCAGGCAAGGTCGAGTGAGGCTGAGTGGGAATGGAACGGTGGTGGTGGTGGATGGATGGTGGGTGGTGGATGGTGATGGCATTGTGGGTGTGGGCACGAGCAGGGCCCCGCTGGTGGTGCTTTTGCTCCACCATGTTGTAAACGATTCTTCGTATGCTCGCCGCCCGCTGTGACGAGTACTTGCACACAGTACTGTGCCATTTGCACGATCGCGCTGGGCAGTCTCAAGCCCTAGCTCGGCCTCTGGCGGGTCGCCGTCGGCATCGCGATCGACAATCCTGCATTAACGGCCGTGTCGTCCGCAACATCCAGTGGCCAATGCACGCGTGCAGGCTGCAGGTCATCCCTCACCGCGATGGTGTGCCACCAACCATCTCATGTGGCCCGTCAGCCATCACTTTGCCTGTCAGCCATTCCCCATCGCCCTGGAATCCTTGCCTTTTCTGCCCACGCTGCACCAAGCTTCTCTCCCTCTCGCACGCTAATGCAGCCCGCAGCCATATGCACTGCACCTGCAGGGCTCCTCTTGCGGCACCACATCGCGGCCTGTCAAACATAAGTACTCCGCCCATCCCCGACAGGACGCCATTCACCATCCGGCACTCTTGCGGAGGAAACACCACAGGCCCATACTAATCATCACTTCTCTGCATTTGCCTCCCTCCCCCTTCCCCCATCCCCCCAGGCACCATCTCCGTCCCCATTGTCCCCCCAGGCTGCACTGCGACTCCGCCTTCCTGTGACTCTTCCGAGACGTGCGCCCAAGTCACGCATACACCTCTTGTGTGTGCCCCGTCCAGCTGCTCCGGCTACAAAAACACCTGCTTGCGCCCCCAGCTGCGAGCCCTCTGCAACGAGTGCTCTCACGCTGTTCCTTTGACCACCACCGGCACGGAGCCGGGAGGACAAGATTCTCTGTCACGTCGCCTTAGTCAAGGTTGAAAAAAGTTCAAAGCCCCCACTACCACTCCGCTTCGCTTGCCTATTCCGATCCATCAAGGACGCCCTATCAGCCATGCCTTCCTATCTCCGCTCCAACCCTCGTGCCTACTCCTTCCCTCCATGGGTTGAGACGTCGGACGACGACTCCAGCCATCTGCCCGACATCGACGAGGATCCCTTTGCCCACTTCATCACCCCCATCACCGACGCTGAGGATCCCTACGAGCTGTCTCTGAGCGCCGGCATCGACGCCGACGAGGGACCACGCACAGCAAAGACTACAAAGTTCAGGTCCAACGTTGCCGGCAGGTGGGCTCGCTATGTCAAGCAGAATCACGCCCCACTCCACAACGTCTATCACGTGCCAACCATCTACGAGGAGGACGAAGAGTCCTTCATGGGGCTTGACGACGAACGCTTAAACGACACACCCCACGTGGTATCTCAGCTTAGCCCATCAAGGATCAGCATTGCTGAGCCAAGTCGAGGCCGTGCCCAGGACCTTGCTGCTCGCAAGCAACAGAATCGTCGCCGCTACTCACGTACACTATCCGGCCATCGCCATTCTTGGCGAGAACCCAGCCCGGATCTTTTCACTGTAGACGAATCAGAAGAGGACGAGGGCCCTGTGCTCCGTCGCCCAAAAACAAGAAAAGCAAAGGATGGTGCCGAACGCCGGAGGTCATCGACAAGATCAAAGTCAAGAGCAAGGGCAGACTCGGTGACAGACATGTCGAGGTGAACCAGAGGATGGCGTAGCAGGTACCTGCATCAAGACTGAGTAAGAAGAGGCAGTTTGCATATATGACATTTACAGCATCAGCATTAGGGAGCAGCAGGGGGGGTATTTTGATTTTGATTATCTAGCATTGCACGGTGTTGGTGGCTTTTTTGTTTCTCAGCGCGCACGCGCACAGCATAAGAAGGCGTTTTTGGTATACCACGGGACTGTTTTGCCAGGGGAAGTTGCATTGAGGGGCGTTTACTTGTCAGCATTTACACCTATTCTTTTCCAGATTGCGCAACAGAAGCAGCATCGGATCTAATGACCAGATAGAGAGAAGCAAAAAATCTACATGGTATCTCAAGTATACTCTGTATTGCAGTCGACAGGCTTCCCCTCTTTCCAGCGTCTTCGTGCAATTTCGGTGCGCACCACGGGGCACGTCACCCAGTGGACGTCTGACACCGCTTGGGGGGGGGGGGGAAATTCAATCTCCTGATGGCTACACATTTCTGATCAAGGATCCCCCCACCACACCAACCCCCACTAGTGCTGCACGCTAAACAAGTGCAAGGTGTCGTGACCTCACGGCGCAGCCCCCGATACCCTTTTACCCCTCCATCCACCACAAAAAACCCCTTCGTCGCGCGCTTACCGCCCTTATCCTAAACTTACACTGTCTTGCCAGACCAGCGGCACCCAGCACTGTGCACACCCACAAAGCACCCATCGTAATGCTCCACAGATGCTCCGACCTGTCCGCCGGCCGCGCACCTACTTACGACTCCATTCTGCCGCTGCGCGATGATAGCTGCCAGCATAATGCTATCCACCACGACCCAATCATCAACCGCCGACGCGGAAAATTCGGAGATGGAGTATCGCGCCCAGCGCTAGGCGAGCAGATATGAGATCTACCCTTACTGTGTCTCTTGACCTGACTTTGAGCTGACCACTTGTCATGTCCATGCATCCGAGACCCTGCGTTTTCTTTCTCAGTACCATCTCTCTCTCTCTCCTCCCCCCCTCTCCTCTTTCTGAGACGGGCGATCTTAGTCCGTCCAGGAAGGGCAATGCGTGATCACACGGCCATGATGGGCGAGCCGGCGTCGGCTAAGCTAACTATTCTCTCTGAGCAGAGACGAGGCTGGCGTAGTGGTGGGGTAGTCTACGCCGATGGCGGAATTTATGTACTACGCCGTATGTATGTACCAGTACGCCTCACACAGCAGTGCGCGTCCTGTGTGATTTTTTTTGACGAATGAGGGTTGTTGGAAAAAAAGGGCCGAATTGTGGGGGTGGACTACGACTACATTCAATTGCATGTTCAGAAGTGGCTGCATGCAGCAAGATAGACTAGCATGCACTCCCGGTACAAGGCTCAGGTGCGCAGCGAGAGAAGATGGTAGAATCTATGTTTGCATGAGGGTGTGTCCTGGTCTACATACAAAGGATGCGATTGCGCGCAGATGGTCGCGATGACATGCGTAGCGCTGCAACCGCCTACCCTAAGGCGAAACGCAGGGTAAAAAAAGTTTAGGACACTTTACCCCTCGGGCGTATCGCTAACAAGGATCACAGACGAGGAAAGAGATCTACATCCATGTGGGAAAAAAAAGTGGTCTTCTAGATGCATTAGGCAAAGCTGCGATGATTCAGCTAGTGCGTGTTGGGAGGGGACTTGCTATTCATAAGTACATTTAATTAATATTTTACATGACGAAACGAAGATCAAACACGCAATTGCGTTTGCTTTTTGGATTTGCAAAATGGTGCTAGGTGGAATCAGTGTGCGTGCACATGCAAGTATGCGTGTGTGTTGTCAGTGGTATGGATTGTCGTGTTCCAGCAGAACGGATGATATTGTGATTGGTCGGAGCCTTTTCTTGGCTCTCATGACGTCGCTACCCAAAGTAACCCCAGCTTTCTCTCCCTTTCTTCGTAGTATACCCATGCACCAACCTCCCTTCAAACGTCACCACCATCATTCCTAACGCCATCATGCCACGCCTAGACGACAACACACAACAAACCCTGCGCGATGCCGAGCAAGGCATCAAGCGCCACACATTCAACGCCTGGGATAGCTTCAGCAACTTTGCGCTTCGCGATAATGTGCTCGAAGTAGCTGTCGGCTTAATGTACAGTGATAACTTTTTTTTCTTGCAAGGATTTAAAAAACTCCTTTCCTCTCAATGGCCCGATCGCTTGCGCCTCCCCCAGAGTGTGTGTAACCGGTATACTAACATTTGGCCACCTAACCCCTCACAGTCTCGCAGCCTCCTTCACCGCCTGCGCAAATGCTCTCGTGTCCGACATCATCCTGCCTATAATCTCACTACTACCCTTTCTCTCGCGTAACCTCGACGCGAAGTTTGCCGTCCTACAGCACGGCCCAAACTATAATACCTCTATCTCAAACGGCTACAATACGCCGAAGCAGGCGGTCGATGATGGCGCTGTGGTGCTTGCGTACGGCAATTTTCTAGATAAGATTGTAAGATTTATTATTGTTGCGCTGGCGCTTTGGGTCATTGCGCTAGCGTATAGTAGGGGCAGCGGCGACAATATTGTCAAGAGGCAGGTCAAGTGCAAGTTTTGTAGGAAATACATTAGTGAGAAGGCTAAGCGGTGCGTGAATTGTACTAGCTGGACGGATGGTAGAGAGGATAGGTAAGGGGTGTAGAATAGGATTCGAATAGAAGGATTGAAAAAGGTTGGCCACTCAAATAATGCTATTGGTGCGAAACAAAGCACTATGAGATTGATGACTGCATGATAGATAGTCTATGAGCGGGAAAACTAGTGGTGTGGGCAACTTTTCTTGAAGACCAAGAAACAAGAAATACCAGGATACAACACTCTCCTCTACAATATACTCGAACTGCTCCAAGGCAAATCGTACTCTTGGAAACCCACTCACACGTATATTTATACGCATCTCCTTAACCCTCTAGAAAGCTAGCCACAAACTGCGCAACCTCACGCGGCCTCTCCACCATGGGCAAGTGTCCAGCGCCATCTATAACCTTGAGCTCCACGCCCTTCCCCAGCTTATCCGCCATATTCTCCTTCATGGTCTTGGGTAACACACCATCGCCCGCACCCACCAAGAACGCGCCTTTACCCTGATACCCCGCCATCTTCTCCCTGATATCATACTCATGCAGCGCCTTAACCGAGTCACGGAACCCCGGCAGCGAATTCGTCTTCACCATGTCTTTGACACGCTGAATCTTCTTCGCCAACTCCGCATCGTCGTAGGATTCCTTGACGAACCACCTGCGCACTGTCACCTCTGCAAGTTCCTCGCCTACAATGGGCTCCCCAGATGCTGTCTTAAGCCCCTCCTTTTGCGCAACCTCGACGCGCTCGTTCCACGCTTTGGCGTTGCTGGCGGGCGCGAAGGCGTTGGTGTCGCAGCCTATGAATGCGGAGATGCGGTTGGGGTAGGAGAGGCCGGCGTTGAGGGCTGTTGCGCCGCCGAGCGAGACGCCGACGATTGAGGCTGTTTTTGCGCGGAGGGCGTCAAGAAGCGTAATTACGTCCTCTGCGAGGGTGTGCACGGTAATTGGGGATGTGGAATCTACAGGCAGAGTGTTGCGTCCGCGGGTGTTGTAGCGCAGGATGCGGTACTTGTTGTTTGTGAGTTTGAGGAACTCGGTTACGAATTCGTCCCAGATGCCGTATTCGACTAGGATACTGTTTGCGAGGACGAGCAGTGGTGCGTTGGGGTCGCTGGAACCTTCGAGTCGGTAGGGAAGTTCGACGCCGTCTTTTGTTGTGACGAAGCTTTCTATCACTGGTCGTTGCTCCGGCGTGGTATGTGCTGGGTGCGTCTTCACCTTGCCCTCGGTTGTCTCTACGGCAAATGTGTCTTTGCTTGCGAGACTCTGCAGATCACGCTGTGCAGCGCCAAACGTGTAGTATAGCTCATACGCCCTCCTCTTCCGGTCCCTGACCACATCCTTGTATATCTTGTCGCACCACTCTGTTGTGATAGCCGCCTTGAACTCCGGTCCTCCGAGTCCGTTCTGCGGCGCATACTCGTGCAGTGCGAGATACTCCTTCTCTGTCTTGTATCCGCTCTCAAGATCTAGATACGAAGTGACAAATCTCCTTGTTCGTCTCCACCCTGGGACCTTTTGCAGAAGCGGTACATGCTCTTCCTCGTACCACTTCTTCAGCTCCTCCTCTTTGCCTGCGCCATCCTGCAGCGCAAAGCTCACAGCGATCATGACGTTCTTCTCGCTCTCATTCTCCACTTTCTGCAGGTCTTTGAAGTCGTTGCCCTTCCACTCCTTCAGCAGGTCATAGGATCTCCTATCCACGAAAATCTGCTTCATAGTATCCCTCTCCCGTTGCGACTGCACCGGCGCACTACGAAGTTTCAGATACGGCTCCCTCGTCAACCATTCGAGCTCGTCAAAGTCGTAAATAGCCATCCACTCAGGCTTGTCTTTTGAGCCAGGCGCACTCTCGAGATCAGTTGCGCGGTAGCGGAAGCCATTGTTGCAGAATGGCAGGCGGAGCCGGTTGGGACCGTGTTCGTTTTGGTACCTTGGGGGAATAAAGGTTAGATGAGATCTTGACGAAGCAAGAATCCGACTGTCTAAAGGGTCAACTTACCAATCGTGGAATTGTGCTTCTGGCAAACCCTCTTTGGGCTGCATAGTCACGTACAAAATGCCCGGTGTTGACTTGGACGCCATTCTGTCTTGCTAGTGTGGGGTAGCTGTAGTAAGTCTACGATGTTCTTTTTGTCGTTGAACGTGTTTTGACTACACGCAAAAATAGAGGACAGATCTTGAGAAAGATATCACAAGTTTGGTATTGGATTCAGCGAACGTTAACCTAGTCTAAACTACAATGCCGTGGTGCGGACCATGACGAAGTTGGAGGGGGAACGAGAGCTTCTCCGATGTTATTTGCCGGCTGCCGCTAGACTGGGGGCGAAACATTTCCAGCGCTGCCCCTCATTCCTCTGTGGCTGAATATAAATCCGCGAGACTTCTCGCCAGGTTTCCGGGCACAACTTGGCCGCAGCGGAGAAGGTACACTCGACATGCGTCTTTTCCCTGTTTGGCCATGCGAAGCATACGTCAGCTGGAAGTTTGTCCCTCTCATCCTTCAAGGCGCCAAGACATTTCATGGAAGGATGAGAGAATCAAGAATAGATCTTTCCATAGTGCAAAGTGGCATTCGATATTGTACCAAGTTTCCATGGATTGCTATATTATTCATGCTTCGTCATATACGAGCTAGTCGTACCATATGGCATTCATACCAAACCCTTTCTCTCCAATCTCCAACCTTGCAACCCTTGCAAGGAACTCATCATGCCATCTGTAAATCTCAATTCCACCCTTCTCGTCGTCGGTAAGTGCGAGCCACTCATCAGACCAAGGGCACGGAGAGACTGCATTAGAATGCCCACCAGAAGTTGGTGTAGGATTAAGACAAATTTGTCGTTCGATAGCGCCTGACGGGGCGACTTTGAAAGCAGCAATGTAACCGGTGAGAGAAAACGAATTGGACCGGGACGTAGCGAAGAGGTAATTCCCGGATTTGTTCAGGAAACAGACGTCTGACCGGTACATTGTGTCTGCATTGGGGATACCTAAAATGCCTATTTTAGCTGTGAATCTACTAGGCGGTGAGTATAGCGCTTACCAGGAGGTATCAAGGGAAACACCTTGTGAGTGTAGATTGGTAGCTTGGTCTTTGGATCAATCACATACTCGCATAGCCGGTTTCCTCCTTCCATCAAGGCGTATAGGTAGTTGCCCGAGGGATGCATCTCTACCCATCTGGGATGGTCCTTTGGAGCCGGGGCTTCGGTGAAGCCTACCGTTTCTACCCTGCCCTCATTGTCTACCTTCTTGTGACACCACACACGATTCGCCCACATGTCCGCGCTGTAGAGGTAGGTTTCTGAGGGGTCGAAGACCATGCCGTGGATTGCGGTTTTCTCGCAGTATTCGAAATTTTGAATGTTCTCTTTGATGTGTCCGGAGGAGTTGACTGAGAAGATGTTGCCATAGCCAGCGTAGTCGTAGAATGGGTTGCAGTATACGGCATACGGTGGCTTTTGCGCGGGAAGGAGAAAGATGGCGCGTGTTTTTGTGTCGGCATCGTTTGCTTTGGCTGTAATACCTGTCAGCAAGTAATCGCGAGGATGTCCAAAAGTTGCATACGATGTCCGCCGATTGGAAAGCTTCCCGTGTGCACAATCTCGCCCGGACTCTTCACCTCATGTGAACTCCATTTCTTCATTGATGCGCCGTAGATATTCTTCCTTTGATGCTGTGTTGCTGTTGATCAGTCTTTGCCGGTGGCATCAAGGCTCGTGGGTTGTGTGCGTACGTCAAAGGCCATCCAGCTGATCGGTTCATCCTCTGGGATTTCAGTCTTCTTCACCAACTCCAGCTTCAGCGTTTCATCGTCAAAGGAGACCGTGATTATCACACCTGGCGGCGTCCACGTGCCGATCATGAGGTGGTGTTTAACCATATTGAGGGCTTGTTCTTTTCACAGCAGCGACTTGTGTGTCAGTAGTATGGAGGGTACAAAGAAATTGGGACCCCCCGACGTCTTCTACTGTTCCACTTCCGACTACCCACACAATATCGACCATGATGTCGCATAGCCAACTGTCCGAGGTCAGTACCGAGGGCGGGGCACTGGCACTAGCGCCGCTTAGTATGAGGGATAAACGGCGGGAAAGACTTCTTCCACAATAGCTTCGCTGTGATTCGCCAGCCGCCAAAGAACCCCATGGGCCAATCCGGCACTGTGACCCCTCATGCTCCCAGCCCGTCTCAGAGCCGGCGCAGTATGCCGTAGCTACTTCTGACAAGGCTTCATCGCCTGATGTGCGGCTAGACACACGGCGGTTTCTAACAGCGCTCACTCGGTTGGCGCATCCGGGGGGTTCCAAGATGCTATTTATTAAGGTCCCTCATGCCCCAGACGTCAGAAGCAATCCAGCACCATTCTACTCTCCAAAACCTACTTGATAACATATCTTCCCTTGCACATTCACATTTTTAACACAACCAAAATGGACCCAAGCACACAACAAGCGCCCAACCTTGAAAACAAGGGCGGACATCGCTTCGACCCTAACTTCACCGATGCTGTCATCAACGCCATGGGACCCAATGTGCCAGACCGGACACGATTTGTTATGAGCAAGCTGATCAGACATCTCCATGACTTTATTCGTGAAGTCGAGTTGACCAACGACGAGTGGTTTGAGGGTGTACGATTTGTCAACTCCATTGGCAAAACCACCACCAACACCAGGAACGAGGCGCATCGTATCTCCGATGTCCTCGGAGTAGAATCGTAAGAACTACAGTTGGTAGAAGAGTTAGATTATGCCGCTAACTTACTGGCAGACTGGTCGATGAGATCGCCCACATGCACATTAACGAGTCTGGCGAGACACCTACTTCCTCAACGATTCTCGGTCCTTTCTGGTCGCCACACTCGCCATTCCGCCCACTTGGCGACACTATTGTCCGAAACCCCCACCCTGATGGCCAGATCACTCTCATGCACGGCAAGGTCATTGACCTAGACACCAAGAAGGGCATCCCCAACGCCGTCATCGATATCTGGCAAGCGAGTGCCAACGGAAAGTACGATTTCCAGGACCCTGACAACCAGGAGCCAAACAACCTGAGGGGAAAGTTCACCACAAACGAGAATGGCGAGTACTGGTACTACTGCTACAAGCCCACAGCGTACTCGCTGCCTACCGATGGTATGTTGAAAGATAAATCCACACCAAAATGTGAACCTAATTAACCCACCATAATAGGCGCTGCTGGCCAGCTGTTCAAGACCCTCGACCGCCACCCTTTCCGCCCCGCTCACATCCATCTCATGGTTTCAGCAGACAACTACAAGCCTTTGATCACACAACTATACCCCCGCGATGACCAGTACGTCACAAACGACACCGTCTTTGCTGTCAAGGACGATTTGCTTCTTGACTTTGAGCCTAGCAAAGACCCCAAGGCCAAGCTCGACCTGACATACAACGTTACACTTGCACCTTCTGGAAAGAAGTCGACCAGACTTGAGGGCATTCCCAGGCTACCAAATGTGTTTGATGAGCAGAGCAGGTTGTAAAAATCTAGCGTTCGCAGTGTTTGTTATGTAAATGTTGTATTTAGCGGAATTGATGGGATACACCCTGATGAATCAAATCAAAATGAAAGCATTATCAAGACTATTCGCAAAAAAAGCTCCGGACACCGGAAAGCAATTCCGTCATATTTCCGCTCTTTGCATGTGCTGGCTATAAATTCAAGTCCAGTCCCCTTTCATCTGGTAATGATCCTCCGTCAATTCAACTTTTCACGTCCTCTATCTCGTGTCTGCCTAACATACTCACGGACCCTCACTTCGTCTGCCGTACCCAAAATGCGTGTCCCATATGCCCCCAGCGAACCTCCAAATGAAGAGGCGCGTCCGATCTACGAGCGCATCGCCGAGCGACGAAAGCCCCGCCCCCTCATTCCTCTTGATCTGGCGCTCCTCCACAACCCCGCCGTGGCAGACGGCTGGAACTCATTCATCGGCGCCATCCGCACCAAGACCAGTCTCCCGGACACACTCAAGGAGCTAGCAATCAGCCGAGTAGCAATACACAATCACGCAGTGCACGAATGGGATATTCACGCCGCGCTCGCGCACAAAGCTGGCGTCTCAAAACAGGTGCTGCAAGCCGTCTTTGACTTACCTGTGACCAAGCATGGAGTGATGGTGAAGGAGGTACCTGCTGGGTTCAGCAGTGAAGAGTATGCAGTCATGGTATACACCGATCAAATGACGGTTGGGGTACAGGTTGAGGATGAGGTCTCTGAAATGATCAAGCGGGCACTGGGCGACACCATGGTTGTAGAGTTGACGGCCACCATTGCGGCATACAATGCTGTGAGCAGATTCCTGGTGGCATTAGATGTGGGGGAGTGTAATGGAAGGCCCATGAAGCGTGTGGATGAGCTTTGAAGACGGTACACAGCCGCGAAGGAGGACTGTCTATAACACTTAAGTGTCGCAAGATTGTTTTTCTTTTTTTTTTTGCATAGTATGTATTTAGCCAAGGCGCGGGATGACGCTGCTGTCCCTTCCCCAGACCAGACGTAACCTCCACATTTTAGGGAGGTGCCTCGGCTCATCAGCCGTCGCAAACCGAAAGTACATTGTTCAAACATCCCACGACTTTCTCGTCGCTTGTGCCGCTCTTCACACATTCTTTTCTCCTTGCTCTTCTTGGACACAAACACAAACAATGGCGTCTCTAGCCCCCCGTCTCCTCACACGGAGTATCCGCCAGTCGCGCATTCGTCCTACCCTCATCACCACCGCGCAACGCTACGCATCCACAAAGCATCCTCAGAATTTCACACCACCCACACAGTCCGACCTCGATGAGCTCCGCGAATCGGTTCGTGAGTTTACCCGCCGTGAGATCCCAGAGGAAGTTGCAGCGCAAACAGACCGCCAAAATGCTTTTCCCAACGATATGTGGCAGAAGTTTGGTGAAGCAGGCTTCCTGGGTATCACGGCCGATGAGGAATTTGGCGGTCTAGCAATGGGATATCAAGCACACTGTGTTGTCATGGAGGAGCTCTCAAGAGCGAGCGGAAGCATTGGGCTAAGCTATGCTGCCCATAGCCAGCTTTGTGTCAACCAGTTGGTGTTGAACGGGAACGCTAAGCAAAAAAAGAAATACCTACCTGGACTGATCAGCGGCAAGCAGATAGGAGCCTTGGCCATGAGTGAACACAGTGCGGGAAGTGATGTTGTGAGCATGAAGATGATTGCCAAAGAGGTGGACGGTGGGTATTTGCTCAACGGCACGAAGATGTGGATTACCAACGTACGTCTTTTTTTCTCCTCGGAGTAAAGAGACTGATGCTGACGAACATAGGGACCCGATGCCCATACCATTGTCGTCTATGCTAAGACTGTTCCTGATGGAGCTAGTAAAGGCATCACAGCTTTCATTGTCGAAACCTCATCCAAGGGTTTTAGCGTAGCCAACAAACTGGACAAGCTCGGTATGCGCGGTTCCAACACAGGCGAACTCGTCTTCGAGGACGTCTTTGTCCCTGAGGAGAACGTGCTAGGTGAGGTCAATCGTGGTGTCCGCGTACTAATGGAGGGTTTGGATCTCGAGCGACTTGTTCTTTCGGCTGGTCCCTTGGGTCTTATGCAAGCCTCGCTTGACAACGTCCTGCCATACACACACCAGAGGAAGCAGTTCGGCCAACCTATAGCGCATAACCAACTTATACAGGGCAAATTGGCAGACATGTACACAAAGTACAGGGCGTCACAGTCGTTCACATACAGCGTTGCGCGCGCTGTCGACGAGTCGCACGCTAGCCCGAATATCAAGACGCAGGATTGCGCAGGCGCGATTCTATATGCCGCTGAGAGGGCGAGTGAGGTCGCAGCTGATGCCATCCAGCTAATGGGCGGTATGGGATACATGAACGAGGTGCCTGTGGGAAGGATACTGAGGGACGCCAAGCTTTACGAGATTGGAGCTGGAACGAGTGAGGTTAGGAGAATGGTTATTGGAAGGACATTTAACAAGGAATATAAACAGGAAATTTGAAATACTAGCATAGTTTCGTGTAAAAGAGAAATCTAAAAAGTTCAATACCCACTTTTTTGTCATCTTAGTCGTTGTAAGAGCTTTCTTCAATATAGTATGTCCATGACTTCACTCGAAACGTTTTGTGCTTCCTTCCTTACCTCCCAGTTACTCCTTGTGAGACAGTACGTGCACCATCTTCTGGGCTCCACAAGCCAGTCTCTTCGGATTGTTCATGACCGATCATATTCATCAGGCCTCGAACTCATACCCCAGCTTATCCTCTAGGTTCAACAAAGCAGGATTAGTACATCACATATAAACACAGATATCAAACTATTCCTATCTTCGGCAGAATACGCATTACACTTTTGTATACTAGTCAAGGTGCACAATGATGAAAGCGAAGGGATAATGCCCGTCGCTCACCATAGTGCTCGTGTTTCTTACTTAGCATTAACGGCAACGTCACGCGCACGAATGACTACTATATGCATGCTATCAGTACACAATAAAGCCGTGCCAGATCCCCACCCAGTGGATAGAAAAGCGAGACTCCAAAATGGGTTGTACTTCATATCGTCAGCAGCACCATTCACTCACGTCTTTCTATTTTTTCTTAGCTTGCAAATATTACTCTAGCATATAGCGAAGATGGTACGCATAAAAATAGAAAAAAATAGAACATCGTGATAGTGTTACGAAGCTCTGAAGTTGCTAACTTTCTGGCGTGTCATCGATTTTGGTTGGGTGGTGGCCCGTGGAGATTCGCTTTTCTTGACCACTGGGTGTTCTTCTTTCTGTGTCCACAAAATAACAACATCGGCCGAAGTCCGCCGTTTGTGAGACTCCGAGATAAACCCGACAATGAGATAGGTTTAGCCCGTCTTGGTAATGACCTCGGCATACCCCAGGTTCTCCACAATCGGGGCTGGTGCTTGCACTCAGTGCCGAACAGGAACAGTACCTGGACGAACTAACGTCATTGTGGAAGTCGGGGTAAAGACTTAAAGTCTCGGGCATTCGCACGCATTTCAACTCCTTCCTGCACTTCAGATTGAGGCTGAACAATAGGCGAATTGCTGCATGGCCTTCAAAGCGTCGCGCATAACTAACGTGCAAGCAGAAAGTACTCAACATGCCTTTCTATCCTCCACCATGGGTCCCAAAGCTCCCATTCGATCCGCCCGACTCGATACCCATCTCCGACTTCATGTTAGATGAGAACTATGGCCGCCATCCGCTTGGTTATTCACACAATCCTTTTACTTGCGGCTTGACAGGGAAGACGTATGAGAGCCTCGAGGTTCGAGAACGCGTCGACTATCTTGCCCGGGGTTTGTCGAAGGAGCTTGGCTTCGATCCGAACAAAGTTTCCGAATGGGACAAGGTCATTGCTGTGTTCTCTCTAAACACTGTGAAAATCTCCAATCCAGCGCATATGCCAAAGTACTCACATGAATAGATTGATACACTCCCCTTGGCATGGGCCACCCATCGCTTAGGCGGAATCCAGACGCCCGCCAACGCTGTCTACAGCGCCTCCGAACTCGAACACCAGCTGAAGGACTCGCGCGCAAAAGCTCTCTTCACATGCGTTCCTCTATTAGAAACGGCACGGGCGGCCGCTAAGAACTGTGGAATCCCTGAAAACCGCATATATATCCTCGAGTTGCCAGAGAAGATCGCGGGAAAGAGCACGCCCAAGGACAAGAAGACGGTAGATGACCTCATCCGCGAAGGCTCAAAGCTTGACCGCCTACCACCATTGAACTGGGGGGCCGGTGAGGGTGCTCAAAGGACCGCGTTCCTTTGCTACTCCAGTGGCACCTCCGGTCTGCCTGTAAGCAATGACCTCTGATAGCCTTTTGTGATTATGCTGATTCAGACGCAGAAAGGCGTCATGATCTCACACAAAAATGTCATTGCCAATACGCGTAAGATGTCCTGGATGCAGCGAAAGACACGACTCCGTCTGACAATGTTTAGTGCAAATCGCAACTTTCGAAAAGCCGTACCGAGACACCATCATCAACGATATACGAAATCAATCTGACTACACCGAAATGACACTTGGTCTCTTGCCCATGTCGCATATTTACTCGCTGGTTGTCATTTGTCATGCTGGTGTCTACCGTGGCGATGGTGTGGTGGTTTTACCAAAGTTTGAGTTTGCGACTACTTTGCAGGCGATACAAGATTACAAAATTAACTCGCTATTCTTGGTAAGCATAATGTCACTCTAGACGGGCACATGCTGATGGATAAGGTCCCCCCGATCATCATTCAAATGACGAAGAACAAAGATTTGCTCAGCAAGTATGACTTCAGCTCTGTCTGGTCACTGTTCACCGGTGCAGCGCCCTTGGGACAAGAAACAGCCGAGGATCTGCGAAAGATATTCCCTTCATGGAAGATCAGACAAGCGTATGGCCTCACTGAAACGTGCACTGTTGTAGCCTCATCGGCACCGGATGATATCTGGTACGGTTCTTGCGGCTCCATAATTTCAGGTACAGAGTGCAAGATTGTAACTCCTGAGGGTACCGAGATCACCGAATACGACCAACCGGGCGAGCTGCTTGTCAAGTCGCCTTCAGTCGTGCTAGGATATCTCAACAACGACAAGGCCAACCAGGAAACATTCCAGGATGGTTACATGCGTACTGGAGATGAGGCTGTGGTCAGAAAGTCACCTTTTGGAAATGAGCATGTGTTTATTGTCGACCGCATCAAGGAGTTGATCAAGGTTCAGGTACATTTAAATATACCATCTGAGGCGTCTTTTGCTGATTACCGCTTAGGGACATCAAGTCGCGCCAGCAGAGCTTGAAGCCCATCTTTTGACGCACCCCGCTGTCAATGATTGTGCTGTAATCCAGATTCCAAACGAGAAGACTGGGGAAGTACCCAAAGCCTTCGTGGTCAAGGCAGCCTCTGTAGGCTCTGAGAAGGATGACCGCACCCTTGCGCGCGAAATCGAGAAGCACGTTGAAGACCACAAGGCGAGATACAAGTGGATTAGTGGTGGAATTGAATTCATCGATGTCATCCCCAAATCACCGTCCGGAAAGATTTTACGACGAATGTTGAGAGACAAAGAAAAGGAGAAGAGGAGGAAGGCTGGAAGCAAGTTGTAGGAGAGGGAAAAATCTTTGCCACTCTCCTTGGTGCAATAGTGCCATCTGTAAGTGATGAGTTCAGTCTCACTGATTACAATTAGCGCTGTTTAATCTTTGGTTACAGCGGTTTCACCCTGTAAAAACAGTCAGTCTTCGCAATTCGAACATCGTTTCAAGAACCACACTGCCTTACGATCGTACATGCCAGCGTACTAGAAACACATGCGGTAGCGAGAATTTTTGACAAGAGTGGGTCGAGCCCCATTTGTTGCCCTGTCCCCACAACACAACTGCCTACCATTCAAGAAGACGCAAGTGCATTCTGCTCGTCGTTGACGGACCAAGGCGATTCTATCGAGATATTTACAAACTACTCGACAAACTTTCTTCATGCACAGTTCAAACGTGGCTCGGTGGTGTAGTTGGTTATCACGTCAGTCTAACAATCAGTTAGATGCACTGAAGGTCCCGAGTTCAAACCTCGGCTGAGTCAGCGTATATACACATCTTCTCTTCTCTTACCAGGAAAGAGAAGAACATATCTTTTGCTTTTCTTTTTGCTCAGACGAGCATGCCTGGTATTGCACTGTGGCAGATGCCACACTGTTCCCGATCCACTACACCTAGTTCCTGGACTAGGGGAAAAAGAACAACTTTCATGTTCCATGTCTCGATCTTTTTTTTCTCAATGTCAATTTCGCTAGCGATTCCCTTGATACATGACAGTACTAACGCCACAGTTTCTCCATCAGAAAGCAACAACAAGGCTCGGTGGTGTAGTTGGTTATCACGTCAGTCTAACACCCTGTTAGGCACACTGAAGGTCCCGAGTTCAAACCTCGGCTGAGTCAACTGTAATAGCTACTTCGTCGGTAGCGAGCTATCCTTTTTGCTCCTGCAACCGTTTGTGTTGTTGGGGTTTGTTCTTTAGTGTTGTGTGCAAGATTGAATTTTTTTTCCCTTAGCAAGTGGAGACGGAAAAGGCAAAAGCCTCGGCCCACGCAATAACTATGCGAACAGGCTTGGAGCTCGCATTACGTAGAATGTCTCACTGTACCGTAGGGGAAAAAGAATAGTAGCCTGTATCCTCAAGTCGTGTACACACGTTCGATGTAACATGTGAATTTGTTTTTCCCCCTCCAAGAGTATCTATCGACATAGTAGCCAAAACTAGAAAATGGTGTATGATCGATCCGCACTGACCACTAGGGAAAAAAACTAAAATTCGATACCACGAACAACCACTTCACACAGCATCCTTACCACAACCACGACTACTGGCCAACTATGACAAAAAGAATGAGGTCTTGCCCGGAATCGAACCGGGGTTGCCGGAAGGCTTCTGAAAGCAAATCAGAATCCGGAGTGATAACCGCTACACTACAAAACCGTTTCACGAGCTGTGATTGGTTGTGTTTGTTGAGAAGAGAAGAAATTATTATGTTTATAGTTTTAATTTTGACATCATCATAGCAGCCACAGTAATCAAGCAATCTTGCAGGAGTACGGTGATTTTGTGGTTCAGGGTCTTGAAGAAAAGACAGAACAATCCAACGAAGTGGATCAAGTGGAACGCTAAAAGAGGCTGCTGCAGTTCAATTGCAATCTGAGCAAGGATGTGCAACCTTACTACACAGAGACTCACTCTCCGCACCCCACATACTATGTGCATATGCACGGGGGGTGCAATTTATCCAAGAACCGAAGCTATTGGTAGTACAATCACCAGTTTTCTTTTCTGACGCGAATAAGCGCATTGCTTTTTCAAGTCGATGTACCATTCATTCTTTCTGTGGACTATCAACCTATGAACCACCATAATCTCAGCCCCAATGCTCTAGTGTTTCCCACTGCGCGAATGGCTAGTATTGTCGCTATCCAAAGACCTTTCCACGCTTAAGCAAGAACAAAAGTGGATATAAAGCGGATAAAATAAAGAAGCAGAAAAGCAAAGATTGCTATGTTGATAAGCCAGTCAAAGAGGAAAGATGGTGGCGATGAGCTCCTGTTTTGGGTATCAACAGTGTACAGCAGTAGAAGCTGGCTTGCAAAAGAATAATTACAATGGGGAATAGAGATGTGATGTTTGCGCGTGAGCGCGACGGCGTCTATAGCCTTGTTAGTCCGGCCCCGCCTATGATAGTTTGGCCGAAATTCAAGATACAAATGGCTTTAGGGAAACGATGGTAGGAAAGATCTAGTTGAGAATGACGCAGTTCAAAACTGATGACGCCGAGTCGTATGGGTCATTACCCTAATATGAAAAAGAAAAGTGATGGGGCAATAACTGAAAGTTGGAATGCATCCAAACACGACAGACATCAAAGCAAGACGGTGAGAAGAGATCGACCGTTAAGCATGCCCATTACGCATGAACAAATCGTGACCGGGAGTAGCTCCTTTTAGAAGTTGCGGAAAGGATCGTTACCGATGTCGAAATCGAAGAGACCAGCACCACGACTAGACTGATCACGGGTGCTAGTGCTCCACTGGCTACTTCCACGACGACGACGGTGCTGCATGTACTGTGCTCGAGCTGTGCCACTGGCCGAATGCTTTTGATCACCAAGAGCGTTGTCAATAAACGCTTCCATCCGAACAGTGCCCATGGTATCGAAAAACTGTTGACGAGTTGACGTGCTAGCCTCAGAAGTTCGGGAACTCATCGCACCACCTGTGGGGTTGTATTCTGACGAGGGTATTGATGGTGGTACGCCAGCACTATACATGTCGGATGAGCCGTTCGAGTATACCGAGGGTACATACTGGTGAGAGAAACTTCGGAATGGAACGCTTGGAGGAGGCGCGCTTGGACCAGTCGAGCTCCTCTTCCTGCTGTGTTGTGGACCGCGTCGAATAACAGGTGGGCTGGCAGGTCCTTCTTCCAGTGGCTCTTCGAGATCGGGGAATGAAGGCAGACTAGGCATGGGCTCATCCTGCAACGCGTAGCGTGCCATAACCGGGTTTACCCGGCCTTTGGCTAGACGCACTGAATCTTGAACGCGGCTACGGCGAAGTGTCGCGCCTTGGCGATGTTCAGATTCCTCCACTGGCGGTGGCACAGGCGGCAAAGATCCAACATCCGGCATGGGTGCAGTTGAACGGGCAAGGAAGGAAAGCGCGGTCAACCACAAGTAATGGCGCTCACGCGACGTCGTGGTAAATTTAAGAGCGCGCATGGGGGTAAGGATGAGGATTGAGCGGTTGAATAAGGTCTCATTCCTGGGAGGAGGGCAGTTGTCTGCAACATCGAGAACAGACTGAATAATGACTAGGAATATGTCAGCTACACACAAGTTTGAAGAGGACAAAGAACTCACGTTTGCGACCGCTCTTTCCCATCAGTGCAGATCCAGATGTTGGTTGCTTGCTGCTCCAAAGAATTGCTCTCTCATACGGTGAGATCCAAACCCAACGTTTGTGTCTCACACCATGAGTAGCCAGAGAAGCTTCTTCTGCTGCACGGTTGATGTCTGTTGATGTCTCAGGACCGCCAAAGGGCTTCCTCTTGCGAACATACTTCCACATGAACTCTCCAATCATCGATGCTGCAATCGCATCAACAACACTCGTTTGACTGGCTGAGCTGTTGACGGAGCCATTGGCTGTATAGCTTGTGGCTGCAGTGGCACTTGAAAGTTGATGTCGGTGTTGGAAGCCACTAGCACTGACAATATCGCTGGGGAGCGGTGGGATTGAATAAGTGTCGTCATTGCTTGGAGTGGCTGGAAGCGTGGGAGACCTGCTGCGAGAGCGGCTAGCCTTTGTTACAGGAGCAGCGGATCGCACTTTCCGTATACTATCTTTCCTTTGATGCTTCACGCCATACGGACGGCGTCCAGTATACGGACCGCTGTTACGAGGTGTAGGGCTTTGAGAGCCCTCGCTTTTGCTCATCGGTTTGTTGCGCGAGCTGGACCGGGTAGGGACTGGGAATGGTGGCTTGGGCAAATAATTGTTTGATGTTATACTGCCAACACTTCCACTGCGAGTGCGGGCGTGAACTGCAGAGCTGCTCTGTATCATTGCAGATCGCCGGATGCTGGGCTGGCGGCTGATCACTGTACGTTGAACCTTGCCGATCTTGGCCGGTTTCTCCATCGAGCTACGCATTGAAGGCATGTTTACGCTGTTGACAGAATCCACTGATGGCCTGGGGTTTGGCGAGGTTTCCTTGTCTTCTGGCACAGGTGTCGGAGGGTTTACTGGTCGTCCATTCTTCGCATTCCGTGACGATAGCATTGCCGTCGAGTATTGAAGGCCCCTGAAGTCATCATCGCTGAGCCCAGTTTCTGCATCTTCTTCCTCAGACGACGGACCATCGAATCCAGCGAACAGACTGCTTGTGCGAAATGGTCGACTAAGTGCGTCTGAGTGAAGCTGACCCGACAATGGTCCGTTATCGTTGTTTCCGGGATAACGATTCTCCACTCCCCTATCCGCAGCCTCTTCGAGGCGAGCAGTAAGATTTTGGCGAGCTGCTATTTTCGATGTGGGGTGTCCAGGGGCATCTGTAGCTAAGTGTTGGAAATCTTTCCTGGCGACTCCGTCATTATTCGTCTCGGGTGTTCCGGGCTTGGAAGAAATAGCAGAAGGAAGGAGATGCGGCGGGAGCTTGACTGGTCTTTGGTCAATCCTGATGGGTTCGGTCTGCATTGCCGTTGACTGCATTGGGGCTACAAGATCT
Organism: Bipolaris cookei; assembly: GCA_002286855.1. Classification (NCBI taxonomy): domain Eukaryota; kingdom Fungi; phylum Ascomycota; class Dothideomycetes; order Pleosporales; family Pleosporaceae; genus Bipolaris; species Bipolaris cookei. The sequence continues at coordinate 222,650 of NRSV01000037.1, forward strand.
CCGCTTGTCTGTGTCGATACAGTCTTGGTGCCCGGAGGAAGAATAGGAGCTTTAGGTGACGAAGGCGCTGATGTTGGGGCGTGGATGGCAATCGACGGGATCGGAATAGGAGCTGGTGGAGTAGCTCTCTTGGGTACCTCAGGCGCAACATTTGGTTGGATCAAGGTATCTGTTTGTGTGGCTGTGGAGACTAGCTCAACTTGAATGACTTGTGGCAGGAGTGCTTGTTCCGAGGGCACAGGGATCTTAGGGGTAGGCGGCGGGCTTAAAGGCTCAACGGTCTGTACGGAGCTCGATTTCATGACGCATGTTTCAGAGGTGACATGGGATGTTGAGCTGGCGCTCACGGGCACAGAAACCCGCTTCCGACTCTGGTTGGCTTCTATCTCTGCTGCAGTAGATGCGCAGTCATTCAGTTTTATCTGAGGGGAAGGCTCGGTGGTTTGCGACCCCGCTTCCATCATCATCGGCTTGGTCGGGGATGGTGGAGGAGTAGGTTGGACGCCAGTGTCAACATAGAGAGGGCGTGGCGGTGGAAAGACTAAAACGGTATCGCGGGACGTTAGGGTTACAGAGGACTGTTCTGTTTCGTAGGATCCCTTGCGCGGCTCCGGCTCCTCGACCAATGTAGCAGGGCTATCCCGGATGCCATGCTGGGGCTCATTACTTAAGCCTAGGATACGTTTTGCTTTTTCGTCAGGCAACATCGACTGTCGCGACTCCCGCACCCTACGCGCTCTCATCTCATGCTCGGTGAAGTCATCAGAATCAAGCTCCAGCTCGTCCAGTTCCTCCTCCTCCTCCTCGTCAAATATGAGTTCGTCGGCAAGACTCATACCGTTTCCACGAGTGTACCCATCAGCGCTCATAAGAGACATACGGTAATTCCTTCCAATGCTCTTCCAACTGCTATTACTTCGATCCCTGGAGTGGCGTCCGATACGAGTAGATGATCTTCGCTGGGGGGAAGAGCGTACGCTGCCTGCTTCGCTCTCCGGTACACCCGCATCTCCGGCGGCATCTTCTGTATCGCTTGCGACGTGGGCTTCTTCGTTGGCCTTTTCATGCATGGCAATCTCGTCTAGAAGCATCTTCAGCCGAGTCTCGGATACGTGAACCCGTCGTTCCAACGCTCGTTTTTCCCCAGCCCATTCTTCTTTTTCGCGAGCCCACATGTCGTGCACCTTGGTGGAATCGTCATCTTGACTTCGCGTCCTTTTTTCTGCCGCAGTAAGCTTCTGTCGTAGATCAACGTTAGCTTCCTTCATTTTGTCTCTCTCTCCTGCGATCTCCTCCAAGGCGGAAAGGGTTTCATTCTCAAAGTGTTGAAGCTGGCGCTTCGCTACTTTGCATTCCTTGTTGGAGGACGCTAGCTGTTTGGCAAGTGTTTCATTGTCAGATCGGGCTGCATCTAAATTAGCCTCTAGATCATCGATGAATTTGTGTTTTGAATCAAGTTCCCGGCGTAGATTAAGAATCTCCGAGACTAGGTTCGCATGTAATGTTGGGGTGAAACGACGAGGGTCGAGTATTGAGATGTTCTCGTCGTTGGCGGCGTCCCCTGAGCCGAACCCTCGGTCAGGCGGCATAGGAGGCGGCGAACTGCTAATGTTGCTGACTGGTATCTCATGATGAGAGCTCCGTCGTGATAAGGAGTCGTATGGGGTTCCGGCGGGTGTAGGTAATGAACGGCTAGCAGCGAAGGCCTCGCTGTCCGAATAGTAGTCGGTAGACATGTTGAAAAGATTATATCGAGGCAAGAAAACAATTGTCGGGGAGAGGGGTCAGAACCACAACGAAGTGGTGCTGCGGGTGTGAATGGTTCAGCGCATGCCTGTGTCCAAGTCAGAATACGAACAGAAAGGCACGACGGACAGGTTGTCAGGATTTTAGTGACTTGGTTTAGCTCTGTCCCATAAGTACCGACGAGTACCTGAAAGCGGGGGAGAGATCTGCAGAGTCCCACGACACAGTAGCTGCTAACAGCACTGAGGCCTACGTACCGGTTGAACTCGCAACAAAATGGTCGGGTGTCGGATGCTTAGTTACTCGGAAGAAGTACGGGCAAACTTGCAATCGTGTGTGGCGTTGTGACGTATTATGTTGTAGGGACGTTGGTGTAAAAGAGTAGTGTTGACAATACAAGGAGTGCGACAAATGACGTAGAGTAGATCACTCTGGAAAAGAAAGAAGAAAGAAGGTCAGGTAGTGCGTAGCAGGAAGAACGACAAAGAGAGGCTGTGTAATCTGCTACACGACGCGTAAGAAGGATGAGGAGAAGGACAAGTGGGAGGGACGAGGCACAACTTGAGCATTGCATGCACGAGTCGACAATGCATCAGGCTGGGGCAAGGGACGCAGGCACAAGTACGCACAGTCCTCTGGGGGAGACGGGAGTGCCACCAAAGTAGCAAATGAAGATCGCAGAATCAATCAAACCCCATCTGTGCCTATTAAAATTGTTTCGACCTCGGAGCCCGCGAGCTTATGCAGAGCTTCCAACTAGCGCGCACAAGTGACCCTGCAGGCACGCACTTCGTATATCAAGGATCCCCTGTCGCACGAGTCGTCCCGCGCTGTGACTTTTGGCACCTGGTCATTGGCTGCGGCCCTAGGTCTAACGTTCCGTAACATGCGTCCCGCGAAGACGGCCAATACTAGAGCAGGTTACATGTAAAGGGAAATGATGATCCCAGAGTGGTTGGTCGTAACGAATCCAGCTGGGCAACAGGTGTGATTGTGCGCAAAGATGCGCTAGTGAGAGAGAGGCGCAAATGCCTAGCAATGGCTGTTAGCTCGTTGCGAACAAAAGGCCGTATTGGCAGTCATGTTAAAAGGAGACAGGTCGTCATGGCGAGGAAGTGTACAAGAGTGGCAGCCTCGTGTCTGTAGAAAAGAAAAGGCTGGCGTGTCCAGCGGAATCTTTAGCTGAAGTCGGTCGGCGTTCATTCTGCGGTCCGGGCAGGTAGAGGCGCGATAGCGCCCAACTACCCGGCGCGATGCCGTTAGGTTTCAGCTTGCAATTTGAGCATCAATCCTGATACCACCCACGGTTAAATCTTCCCTTGGCTCTACTGCAGCCTTTTCGACTGGCTGAAAAAGTGACTATACATGGCGTTGATGGGGAAGGCAATTGTATGGACAATCAACCTCACCCTATCCATCCGAACACTCCCATGGAGCGAAGCTGCGACATGACTTTCTACTTTGGGATCAAGGGATGGCCGTGCGCGCTTGGCGGTGGTAAAGGAGCCGTGCATGTGTCTAGATCGACAAGATAAATGTCCAACTTGGACCTGCCAGGAGCTAAATATTCCAGGAGCCAGCTTTGCATACACCAAGCATGTAGGTGTGTATTCAACTTCCTGGTCGTCATGCATTCTATGCTGACACGACTCGAGGACAGGATCAGTCACGTCATGTTGCCTGACCTGGAAAACCTTTCGATTAAGCAAGGTCCCGCGGCATAGCAAAGGGATCGCGTTGCCGGCGCGTCTTTGACTGGAGGCTTCTGAATAATCAATCAGCCTTGCAGTGCAGCGCAGTGGAGCTAGTTGTCGTCGATCAATAGTCGTGGGTCCTGTCGAGTACTGTACCGATTCGATATCCAATATAATACGTAGATTGTCTGTATGTCGTCCTGGTCCACCTGCAGGCACGGCGAGTGGACCCGATGTGCGGACGGCTGCAGAATCGCTGCAGGGTACTGTGCGACCGCAACGACAAGGGCGACGGCATGTCACCAAACGGGCCCAGTAGCAGTGTGAGATGCAAGGAGCTGGTCGGGTATGTTTCTGCTTCTCCTTGTGCACCAGGTGTGCCGACGTCTGGTCGGGGTCGTCGGATATACCTGGACGAAGCAGGCAAATAGGAGTTTTGCGTCGTAATCAGCTAGAATTCCTTTGGACCTGGCGCCGTCTAGACACTGCGCCGGACAGGATCGCGTAGAGCATGAGGGGCGGAAGGGATGGTGCCGTGCTGGTATTGCGCCCGGCACGCCCCTCTGGTTGTTGTGCACCCTCTCCCCTGGCCGTTGCGTTGCTAGTGTGAATGTGTGTGTGGTGTGGTCGTGGCTTTCCAGCCTTGGCCACTTGGGCAGGGACGACAGTGCGCCCAAAACCAGGGACCCCGAACCCCCACCACACCCACGTGACTAAATGATCATCGGCCAAAATTTCATGCACACAGTCATCAAGCCGAGCGAAACTTGAGCCAGGTCCAACAATACCGCTGGGAGGAGTTTACGAGGAACGTCATGGCACAAAATGACCAGAATGCGCCAGTGCCGCAGCCCTCTGCGGATATGCCACCCGCCATGGCCGAGGTGAAATCGCAGGCTGTGGATGATCTGCTCAAAGAGATGAACCGCATGCCGCTTTTCATGACAAGCCTGGATGAAACAGATGGTGAGGGTGGCGACAACATGGCCCTTGAAGCGCTAAAGGCATTGGCATATGAAGGCACCCGTGCTGAAATTGCAGAAAACTTCCGCCAGCAAGGCAACGACTGCGCAAGGACAAAACAGTGGTCCAGTGCAAAGGAATTCTACACAAAGGCAATAGCAGCTCTCAAAGGCCCGCAGACCCGTCGAGACCCAGATGCTGCAGGGCCGGGCGTTATCGATGACGAGGTGGATGAGCAAGAGGAAGCAAACAAGGAGAGGTCGATTGCAGAGGCCGTCTACGTCAACCGAGCGCTGTGCAACTTGGAAAAGAGTACGTCGTGCACAAGGGAGCATGCCCAAATGACGGATCAACTAACATAACCCAGAAAACTTCCGCTCTTGCATCCAAGATTGCGTAGCTGCACTTCACATCAACCCATCGAATGTCAAGGCTTTCTACAGATCCGCCACTGCTGGCTTGGAACTGAACAAGCTAGATGAGGCTGCATGGGCCTGCAACCGTGGACTAGCTCTGGACCCCGCCAATGGACCCCTCAAAGCTCTTCAAACCAAGATTGAGACTCGAAAAAAGTACGTAGAATCGGTGGAAAAGGCGCGTCGAGAGCGCGAGGCAAAAGCTGCCTCGGAGCGTGCAACACTGCAACTTGCCCTCAAGAGCAGAAACATCCTTACCCGAAACACGGACAAGGCGCCAGATCTAGAAGATGCTTCGGTCAAGCTGGAAAACAGCATGGATCCTTCTTCGACACTGACATTCCCGGTCATATTGCTTTATCCTATGGACTCGCAATCAGACTTTATTAAAGCATTTTCCGAAAAGGAAAAACTAGACCAACACTTGGACTATATCTTTCCCCTACCATGGGACCAGAAGCACGAGTACACGGTGGAAAATGTAGAAGCGTACATGGAGACGGCAGCAGGCGGGCTAATCAAAGTAGGCAAGAAGATGAGCCTCGGCAAGGTCCTAGGAAGCGGGAAGCCAGAGATCGTCGATGGCCTAGTATCCATTAGCGTGGTTCCAAAGGACAAGACTGCCGGCTGGATCGAAGAGTTCAAGAAACGACAAGGAAAAGCTTCATAGCTCAGGCCATGTAGTGTGCACGTACTTACATAACCCACGGCGCTTTTTTGCCACATGGTCTTCCCTATGATCATCGCCGTTAACGGCCCGAAAATGAGCGCGGATGTATCGCCTAACATACGGAATACGAATTCGGTGCTGTTCCCAAAGTCCGGTAATGAAGGGTTCCTTCAGCGCATGGACAGTAATCATGTGTCACGTAATTGTCATCTCAAAACTGCTCAACTCACTTCACTCCCCTGAACATGTACGTATGTACACTGCTTCGGGCCGCACATACAGATGAGTATGACGTATATGTTTCTCAGTATGCATACGTACTACAATTTGGCTACGGGACGGAAAGAGCACCAAAATAGTCTTGCAAGCAGAAACAATTGTACATATCTGGCTACTGCCCCGTCATCTGCTCCTTATATCTAATCTGATAATACGTACTTGCTTACATAGCCTCAGCCAATCAACCATAGGATTGTCCACCTGTACACAAAATGAACATTACCACATCGGCAAACAATGACATTCGTCAAGTATCTTGAAATCCAAGAAAAAAACGGCTCGGAGCGCACCCATAAGCCTGCTCCAGCCTCTACTATAACACACCGTATTATCCATATCAACCAACCTCAACAATCCCAACCCACGTCCCCTTTCCCATGCCCAGAACCCGGGTACACGGTCAGACGCACCTAGCACAGCGGGGGTCCAACGGACTTGTACCCCCAATAGGACACTGTAGCACAAAACCATAACATACACAAAAAATGCACAATGTGGCTGGGCTGGTTGACCCTATAAGCGGGGTGTGCTATTATCACCATGCATGCAGATTCTAATCAACCAAACTCATTTCAACACATACGCGAACAGAGCACCACTATCTCTCGTACCTCCACAACACGGCAGAGGCAGAGGCAAAAGGCAGAGGACAGAAGCGAACAGACCTTTCCCCCCCTCGATCACCCCTCCCCCCCCCAAAAAAAAACATGGCAACAACGCCGCATCAAACCCGGGCGCTCTTTCCTTCCATCATGTTCCCCTTCATAGCATTCCCACCTCAAAGTCTAAACAAAGCTAAGCGGAACCATCACCTTAAAACCTCCTAGCCCCCCATCCCACCAACCTTCCAATCTAAAGTATATACTACTACTAGTAGATAGTAGTTCGGTAAATCGCATCGCGTGGCACGTCACATAGTTCAACTATGGTTCATGCACAACGACCCGTATTTTCTTAATTTGCGCTTACTACTTAAGTAACGTACATAAGCGCCCGCGCGCACGATGGAAGGGAGGGCTCGCTTATGCAAGGTACGGGTTTTGTTAGCGTTCTCGGGTTTCCCATTTGATATTGGGCAGCCGTTTTTTTCGTGTTCGGTTGCTTTCTTTCTCTGTTTTAGGCCTCCCGTCCGCTTTGTCCGTCTACGCGAAGGGAGAGAGAAGGGGGCAATTTCTGGACTGGGCGCTGATGTCCGATTGCCCTTTTTTCAAAGTGGGGTATAAGGCGAAAAGGATCAGATACACAAAGACGTCAATCTAGGCACGCAGGGAGGCCAGTATTTTATATTTTTTGCATTTATCCGCCGTTGAGGCACAGTACGATCGGCGAACGGGGGTTCAGTCTAAATGGCGGAACAAACATCCCTTGATTGCGCTAATCAATGCATCCGGAGCTGTGAACCGTCTTTATGTAAATCTTATCAAGTTTTTATGTATGTATGAAGAGGGGTTAGATTGGTAAGTGCACCGTGCCACAGATAAAAGTCTGCCTTGAAAAACGCCTTGTCAGCAAGTACCCATGGCTATGACGCCATTTGGTACCTGATGAAGAACCCCGCACACCGACCGATAGCTACAGTTACTGAACTGTGTATGAATGGTTGAACAAATCTACCAAATGACATGGTATAGCATGATACCTGTGAACCCAGCAACAGAAAAGGAATGGAACCACAAGGATTCATACTCGTATACCATCTTGATCATCACCTCGTGCCATGCGTCATCAAGACGTGCAGTGTGGCACGTTTTGTTCCTTCTCATAAAGCTTCTTCTTGCGCGTCATGGTCGCCTTGAGCTCTGCCCAGGCCAGTGGGTGAGCCTTCTCGCGATATGAATGCCATCTATCAGACGACTGCACCACCTCGTCTGCCTTGATTTGCTCAAGGTAGCCCAGGAATCTGTGATCGGAACACTGCAACTGTCGGCGCCCACCGAAGAACAACGTGATTTTGCGGAGTTTGGCATCGCGGAGGATACGTAAACAGTTGATTAGGTACTCGTCGTTGAGGTACCGACGCTCTTCGTTGGACGTGAGGTACGGAGTGTCACGAGGGCAGGCGTCGTCGAATACCCACTTGATATCACGGAGATATTGCAGATTCTCTGGACCGATCATCTTCAGAAAATGCAAGACATCTTGATAACCAATCTCTTTGGGGACCTCCCAAAACGGACAGCGGGTTGCGTAATGGCGATGGAACGAGAAAGTGTTTTCGCCATACAGAATCGAGCAGCCCTCATTATGCACTAGCTTACAGGTTCGGAGGAACTGAGATGACCTCGCAAGAGTCCCAGTAGGACCACTGTTCTTGACTGGAATTTTGAGCATCTGATCGGGGTCTTTCCGTGCAAAAAGACGGCGATAGATGTTATTGCGCAGTTCTGGAGGCAGATCTGTAAATCCCTTGGGGCGCACAGAGACTGTTTTCGCCGGCTCCGGAGAAGCAACGCGGGTCTTTTTCGATTTAGCAGATTTCATCTCGTGCAGGTTGTCCTGCTTGTTGCTCTCTATGAGGGTGCGGTCGAGCTTGACAAAGAGGGGACCATGAAAACCTAGCGGGACGTTGAACTGCAACGTCATCGGCGGGGGCTTCCTCGATTCACGGCGGACACCTTCCTCGATATCGGTCATTTCATCAAGCTCTTGGTTGTAGATGATGGGCTCAAGACGAGGGGATGGAAGGGAGGGACCGCGTTTGCGCTTCTTTGCACGCTCGTTCTTCCTTTTGTTTGCTCGACCACGTGGTTCCATGTCTTCGTCGCCTTCTGCCTCACTTTCCTCTGTTGTAGGAAGGCCGACATCGTCAGCTCCGAAGCTCACATAACCATCAGGTTTCTTGATTTTGCCTGCGCTCTTGCGGATGGGACGGCCGGTGTGCTTGTTGTAGACTGTGGCCTTTGACGGGCTGCCGAGCTCGGGGCTGCTGTCCCGATCACGGGGAGTCACTGGAGAAGATGACCCTGGAGTTTTTGTTTTGTCAGCCATGATGGGAATAGTATAGGCAGCTCTGTCGCCAGCGGAACAGCAATGGCGTGCCAGTTGAGGTTGCGGTTGAGGTTGAGGCGGCAGTTGAGGTGAGTCGGTGTAGTGGGGTGAGTAGGCGCGGGACCACAAACAGTGGAGTGACGCCGCCTGGGGGAGTGACAGTCACTCTGAACGTGTTCCTTCCAATATCACCTTGCTAGTAGTCTTGGCACTTCTTTGCTAGTAGCGGAGGCGCTATGCCATCAAGCACTTGGGAGGTCGTGGGATTGTAGAGTGACAGGCATCCAGCGCGTGACTGGAGGATGGAGGACGACGATAGCATGCCAGGCAGTGCAAAACGGCATAGGTGTGTTTGGATGATATGGAGTTGCCGAGGATTCTTGAATGTATACAGCACGATGGCGTCTATCCATGATTCTTCGCTGTAGTGGACCTGAATGGCGAGGTGGCCACGGGGCCATTGGGTCACGATGAGAGACATAGAGAGACAGACAGAGACAGAGGCGGAGAGACAGAGGAATGGAAAGATAGCAGAGCGAAACAACAGTATTGAATTTGGTATGCTACATACGGGTACAGCAGCGTCGGCAGCATCGCATCAAGTCGGAAACACCGTATTCCAAAGTGCTTCGGGTGTGTGCGATGCCACGACGCATCTACGCAACGTAGGCCGATCATAGAGAATTTCGTCCCCCTAGGTGGTGGGTGCCGGGGCGTGTCAGCAGCTCCCACGTCGACCAGCTTGCGCCGGCCAAGTGAGGATGCGACTGAAGCAAAGCATTCATATCATCTCGGGTTTAGTTACGTGAAGAGAAAAAGAGAGGCGGAGCGACGTGCGACCGAACAGCAAATATTTCCCGCCGGAGAAACGATTTGTCGGCGCCGACGCGCCCCCCACCCCGACCATGCAGCGCCGCTCTCGCTCCGTCATTAAGCGGAGCTCATCGTTTGGTTGCCGCTTCGAGACTACGAGTCCGGCTGCATCGAGGCAATCTTTATAAACTTGCGCGCCACGCTCCTGCCCGCCCTACACAGTTCAATACTCATGGCGTTCCTCAGGCCTATTTGCAGAGCGCCTCTGCGCCAGCTCACTTCTCGTTTCCCGCCTTCAATCGCCCCTCGAGCACCATTGCGACAATGGCGGGGCTACGCTACCACTTTGGATGCTCAGCAAAAGGTGCGTTCTACAGTACATAACTTTAAGATGAAGAGCTTACTGACAAGCATTAGATCCTCTCTCAAGACCTTGAACAAGCAGACCCTACAGTCTACGAAATTATCAACAGGGTTAGTTATTATCTAGCGTCAGGAGCCAGAATGCCCATACTCACAATGTCACCACTACAGGAAAAGAACCGCCAGAAGCACTTTATCAACCTCATTCCCTCAGAGAACTTTACCTCGCAAGCAGTTCTCGATGCTCTCGGCAGTGTCATGCAGAGTAAGTTCCATGCCGCCCTAGCACCACGCTAAGCTTACATCACGGCACAGACAAATACTCGGAAGGATACCCAGGCGCGCGATATTACGGAGGAAATGAGCACATTGACGAGGCAGAGCGCTTATGCCAGGAGAGGGCCCTGAAGACATTTGGTCTCAACCCTGCCGAATGGGGCGTCAATGTCCAGGGTGAGTCAGTCATGATAATAATAATAATTAGCCTAGTTGACATCCCTACACCAGCTCTCTCCGGATCCCCTGCGAATCTCTATGCCTACTCAGCTGTTCTAAACACACATGACCGTATCCTCAGTCTCGACTTGCCCCACGGCGGCCACCTGTCACATGGCTACCAAACCCCGACCAAGAAGATTTCTGCTGTTTCCAAGTACTACGAAACCCTCCCATACAGACTAAATGAGAAAACTGGCATTATCGACTACGAAAAAATGGCTGAATTGGCCCATCTATACAGACCCAAGGTTATCGTTGCTGGCACATCGGCATACAGTCGATTGATTGAATACGAGCGCATGCGAAAGCTGGCAGACGACGTGGGTGCTTACCTACTTTCAGACATGGCTCACATTTCAGGCCTTGTTGCTGCTGGCGTTATCCCCTCTCCGTTCCCTCACTCCGATATCGTCACCACCACAACCCACAAGTCTCTACGAGGCCCACGGGGTGCCATGATCTTCTACCGCAAGGGTGTAAGGAAGGTTGACAAGAAAGGAAAAGAGGAACTGTATGACCTCGAAGGCCCCATCAACGCATCGGTGTTCCCAGGCCACCAGGGAGGTCCCCACAACCACACCATTACTGCTCTAGCCGTAGCCCTGCAACAGGCTTCAACCCCAGAGTTCAAAGACTACCAGCTGCAAGTGCTGGAGAACGCACAGGCTCTCGCACAACGGCTTGGCGACTCAAAGGAAAACGGCGGTCTGGGCTACAACATCGTCTCTGGTGGCACTGACAACCATCTTGTCCTTGTCGATCTCAAGGATCGTGGCGTTGACGGCGCACGTGTGGAGCGTATCCTTGAGCTCGTTGGCGTCGCATCCAACAAGAACACTGTTCCTGGCGACAAATCAGCCATGAAGCCTGGTGGCCTGCGCCTTGGTACACCAGCCATGACCACCCGTGGTTTCCAAGCCTCCGACTTTAAGCGCGTAGCTGATGTTGTGCATCGTGCAGTCGGCATTACCCAAAAGCTGGACAAAGAAGCCAAGAAGAAGGCTGAAGAGAGTGGACGCAAGAACCCCACTAGTGTCGCGGCTTTCAAGGAATACGTTGGTGAAGGTGAAGACATTACTGAGATTCTTGAGCTCAAGAAGGAGGTTGCAGACTGGGTGTCTACATTCGCGCTGCCATGGGACAAGGCCCAATGATGAGATATGACATGACGAAAACATGTGCATGTTTTGGCGGAATTTTTTTGGCGTTTTACTTCCTGAAGTGAAGGCAAGAGGGTTTGTGTGAATGTGTATATATGAGAGGCTTTATTCTTTTCACCGAATACTAGAAAAGTGGCTTGCTTTCAGCCTTCATTAAGCCGGCCCTCTCGCTATAATTCAACATCTATTGAGCGAAATCACATGTATTGTCCGCTCATTCACTCCACTTTTCCTTGTGTAATAGCGATCTTCTTTTGCGTCGTCTTTGATTCTCTCGTCATCCCCCTGCCTGTCTTTTTCGTAACTGTTCAACTGTCTTTCGCTACAATACGTAGCATTCCATTCGTTTCCAAACAACACTTTAGCAAATCGACAAAAAAAAAAACCTGTATCACAAACACTGTAGCTAATCATGTTCGTTATCTCCACACTTCTTGGGCTCTGGCTTTCCATTCTTTACACAGCTACCCTGGTACTCGCGTACGACATTATCAACGTTACAGTAACGACTACATCCACGCTCGTTATATCAGTCTTTGATTTCGCGCCAACCACGCATCTCAGTTCAACATCTCTTATATCCACGATCGCATACTCAAACACGAGTATCCCGGTACTCACCGTCACGCATACAGCAACAACGAACGCATGCCCGAGTACAGAGGAATATCTCACCGTGGATTCCTCGGCCACGAGTATTTTGACAAGTACTACTACGGTCATCGCAACGGGTATAGTCACGTATGAGAAAGAAGGCAAAGAGGGTGATGAGCACGAGTCGCATTCGCACACCGCGCCTCCATCTCAATCTGAAACCGCAAAGCCCGCGTGGATCATCCCCAGCACCGCGGCGCTGCTCTACTTCGACTTCCTAGCCGTGACATTGTTCGTGTGGTGTTGGGTCATGGGCTGGTTCTGGTGGTGGAAGGGGGGTCAAGACCATGATCGTGGGATGGGACAGGGACGGGGGCAAGCATATAGGGCGGGAGAAGCAAGAGACTCAGGTACGAGAGCGCTAGTAAACCAGAATGTAGAGCGGGAAATGAGAAGGTTAGGGATGGTCTGATTATATGCGTAAGAAGAAAAACCATTATCTGTAAGAAGAGTGTGGTGTAGAAATACAGATGAGAAGAAGAGAAAAGTAAACATGGATATCATTCAATATTATCTCTGTTCCACCAGAGAAACCCAACAACAATCACAAAACAAAACTCCCCATTCATCTATATAACAAATCACCCATGCATCGTTTGCCCCCCCGGCCCCCGTTCCCAAAACTCCAACGTCAGTGCACTAAGAAAACAAGGAATCTCCTTCCTGCCCTCTACCCAATAAACAATCTGATCGCGAATCTCACCCGCAAAAACGCTTTGCTCCCCACCACTCACCTTCATGGTTCCGTTCTCCCCATCAAACACAATACTATTTTCGCCTTCCTCATCCGCAGGCTTGAACATGCTGGTAACTTTGACGCGCCCGTTGGGCATAAAGTCGAGTTTCCAACCCAAAATGGATGCAACGGCCTCGCGGAACTCGAGAGATTTGGCGGTCCAGATTTGTTTGAGGCGGACAATTTTTTTGGAGGACGAGGCGAGTTGGGCTTTTAGTTCTTCGAGTTCGTCGCGTGCGGCGTCGAGGGTTGCGAGGGGAACATTTGAGGGGGCTTGTTTGGCGTTTTCGAGTTGGTCGAGGAGTTGGGCGTTTGCTTCGCGGAGAGTGCGGACGGTACTCAGTTTGAGGGCTTCGGCGTCGGCGGTGGGGTTGGATTTTAGTTCTAGGACGCGGGTGCGGGAGGATTCTTTGAGCTTTTTGAGTTGGGTGTGTTGGGCTGTATATTCGGACTCGACGAGTTTCATCTTCTTTTGTAGTGCGTGGAGGTCGTCTTGTAGTTGTCGGTTCTTTCGTCGTAGCTCACCGACGCGTTCCTCATTCTCGTCTGTCTCCAGGGAGCGCTTTTGCCCTGCTGTTGAAGAGACTGGTTTTTCGAGACTGTTGAACTCCTTTTGTAAAGTCTCGACTTCCTTGCGGTATTGATCTACGAGATCCTCCAGCTCTTTTATCCGCTCAGACTTTGCTTGGTCGTATGTATCAGGCTGCATTTCGCGTTCTTCGTCATCAAAGGCCTTTACTTGAGCACGCAGAAACTCGACCTCCTTGGTTGCCAGAGCCTTTTGTCGTTCAAGACGCGCTCGAGCCTTGGCATCGGCGCTGTTTGCTGCACTTGTACTTCCAACTGTCTTGAGCTGCTGGATCTCTGCTTGTAGCTGGGCCTTTTCTTCCTCAAGCGCTTGAATCGTTGCTTCTCTGACCGAAAGTTCTGGCTTGATCTCGCCCAACCGGTTGAGAAGGTCGGTCCTCTCTATCCGCTCTTGAATGAAAGCCCGAGCAAGGTCTTGGGGTGTTTCGAAGAGTACCCCACCGTGTGTCTCGGCTTCAGCCTCCAAGTACGAAGTCCAAGAGTCTCGCTCTTCCTCAAGGACCTGTCTCCGCAATTCCGCCTCGCCCAATTGCCGCTGTAGATCGTCCATCATGCGCAGTTTGTTTTGCAGCGATCTCTTCTCCTCCTCCACGATTTCGATAGCTTTGTGCTGTTTCCGGTATTGCTTCAGCTCAGCATTCTGCTCCCTGGTCAAGATTTCAAGCTTCTTAATATGTGCCACCTGATCAGAGAGCTCCCTTTTGATCACTGCTAGCGTCTCTACATCCCCTGTAATTGCCTTGAGGCGCAAGATCTCGGCCTCCTTCTGTCCAACCTCTTCTTCTTTTTCCGCGAGCGCTCGCTGTGTGTTCTGCAGCGCATTGACTTTGGATTGCAAGTCTGCCTGCACCTCCTCCATGCTCTCCTTGAGCTTCTTGTGTTCGGTCTGCAAGGTGTTGTACCTGTGGTCATTTTGTCGTTGCGAAGTCGACAATTCCTCTTTAACTTCGTCAAACTCTTCTTGTATCGATTGCGCTCTTTCTTGACTCTCTCGTAACCGCCTCTCCAATGCTAGTCGTTCGTTTGCAGTGCGTGTCTGAATTTCGGCCATTTCCTTTGAAAGCGCCTCGTATTTCTTGGCCGTTTGAGTGCTCGAAGCCTCGACTTGCTGGGCCTTTCGAAAGTCTGTGTCGGCGCGGTTCTGGGCGTCTCGCAGCTCTTGTGCATGCTCCAACTTCATCATCTCCTTTTCCTGCTTTGCCGTCTCGAGCTCATATCGCAGCGTATTGAGCTGCGCGCGGAGGTCTTCATTGATAGGATCGGAGGGCACAACCGTGTGCGGCGCATTTTGTGAGGCTCTCAATGTGGTTCGGAAGGTTTCGCGCAGAGGTTCTCGTTTCGCAACTACTGGCGCAAGCGCAGGCTCCTCTTCGCCGGTGAGGAAGTTGAAGGATGGCTGGTTCGTGTTGCGCACAGCCATGGTGGAAATGACCGTTGTTTGTTTGTGCTGGAATTGAGGTGGGTGAAGCTAAGTTAACAGAGATGTGAAACTAACGGTCGCGACTAAGCCATGGGATGTATTTGGGTACCGTCTCTTCGCCACCAGGCTGACACGGGGTTTGGAGAGAGTGGGTGGTGTGAAGTCCTTGTTGTCGCAACGTCGGACGAGAGGGTTCAAAGCACCGCTGTCGGACAGGGCTTAGCGTGTAAGGCCCTCTGTCGCGCGCGCACGTGCTGGTGTTTACTCTACACCACCGCATCACAAACTTGGACATGTCACATAGGGTAGTGCATCTTTACAATCGATTGTTGAACCTAGCATCTCTAGTTATACACGTTGATAGAAACTACAAAATCTACTCTTTCATGTCTTCCCATGCCTTGGAGAAGACATCTTCTTGACCGTCTCTCCAACCCCATGCAATGCAGTAGTGCTGCAACAGCAGCTCAAGTTCTTCCAGCTCGTCGAGAAACTCCAGACCAGCGATGCGCTCTTTCTCTCCATCATCGATCCATCTTCGCCAAATCGTGTGCGTGTCCGCCGCCTTTGCTCCGGTCTTCAGTCCGTAGCCCTGTAAACGTGCGCGCTGGTCGCCGAGTCCGGGGTACGCAATCAATGTGTGAAGGTAGATGTTACGAGTCCGAAGGTTCGAAATCATGGTTTGGCCAAAGGCGTCTTGCGGTAGAATCGGCTCGTAGAGTACAAGGGAAGCAGACGTCGTGGGCTGCAAATAGTGCGTCAACAGCGACAAGATTATTGACTGTACTGTAGAAGGCTGGAGATAGACCAAGCACATTTCTGATAGGATCATGGTTGGCATGCTGGCATCTAGGTTCGGTATCTGAGGTAGAGGCACCCCATCTGTTGGATTGGCCAGACAGCGTAAGTCAAGGGCATGGATGTTGTAGTTATCTGAGTGGTACGAGTCCGAGTTGGAGAGCATATGCAGTAGCTTTTTGTGAAGCAGTGGTTGGCGTTGTATGGCAGCAATCTTCGCAGATGTGTTTGTAGGAAAATCGATTTCGTGATATATCAGTCGCACTTGCGGATAGCGGTCGAGGAGACGAAAGAAGCGTGTGTCAGTGCCAGCACCGAGCGAAACAATCTGCTTTGGCGCAGAAGGGTTGGTGTCGAGGAATTTGGTGACTAGAAGGTCGATGGCTGATGTGCGCACATAGGTTCCTCTGTTTAGCAGCGGTAGCTTTCTTGTAGCTGGTTGTGTTGCGAACAGTTTGGCATATGGGTCGTGAAGATATCCCAGCTCTACACAGCTCACCCTGCTCCCCGCAGCATCTTGATCGGTACTCTTGACGGCATTGTCCAAGATCAGTGCTCGCCCTTCGCTAGAACGTCCCAGTCCGCCTCTTCCAGATCTTCTTCCTCTTTGTGGCCCCCCGCGACGTTGGCCGAGAAGCGTCTTGAGGTTGGGGATTTCGTTTGACGAGGCCATGCTTTCGTGCTCGAGATGGCCGCACTTGGTGGGGTTAGCTCAAGAGCGGCGCTAGGGCTGCTAGTGCACATGCACGCCAAGCCTGAACCTTTGGAACTTCTGGAGATTTCTTTGACGCGACACAACCTTAACCACCATCGCGCCGACGTTCCCCACCACATCCATATCCAATCCCCTCTTCCGATCCCAGAGACCGCAGACATGGACGGCGAAAAGTACAGCCCAAGCTTGATTCGCCTCTGGAGGGTCTGGCGCACCACCAAGGAGATGATGAACGACCGGGTAGGTTGCGCCGTGAGCAATGCCAGACTGCGCGCTGACTCGATTCAAGGGTTACATGGTGGTTGAGGATGACATGACCATGTCGCTCGAGGAATTCTCACGGAGATATGCGCGCGAAGACGGCGAGCCCGAGTAGGCACCACACAGCATCCTCACCTCTAGCTAGCACTAACCCACTCGCAGCCGCTCACGCCTTAACTTTTCCTGCCAGCCCTCCGAGGAAATGATCGCAAAGTATACCGACGCCCCGACCAAGAAGAACCCCAACCCCACTCCCAACATCGGTACCATCTGGGTCGAGTTCAACGCCGACGAGAATGTGGGCATGAAGCAGCTGCGTGAGTACATGGCACATCTGGTCAACGGCTCATTCCACTCAGGAATCATGGTCACCGTTAAGGCCATGACCGGTATGGCTATTCGGCTACTCCGTGGCGCCACAAGCATCACCGACGGTCCCAAAGGCGGCGTAGAGGTCTTTGTCGAGCAGGACCTGCTGGTCAACATCACAAAGCACGAGCTTGTACCCAAGCACGTGCTACTGAGCGATCAAGAGAAGCAACAGCTGCTACAGCGATACCGTTTGAAGCAGACTCAACTACCCAGAATCCAGTCCACGGACCCGGTTGCAAAGTACTTGGGCCTTAGGAGAGGCGCTGTTGTCAAGATTATCCGAAAGTCCGAGACAGCAGGTCGTTATGCTAGTTACCGATGGGTTATTTGAAAAGCAGTCACGAAAAGGTGTGAGGAAATCGACACGGGATGTTGCATATGGCGAGGCGTTTGGCGAAACAGACGGAATTTACTCTTTTTTCTCCCTTCGTATCATCTGCGAAAGGCCAAAGTTTATTCAAAATAAATTCACTTCGCAACCAAAGTGTGTACCATTCGAAGAAAAAAGAGCTGTCGCACAGTGTGATATTGTGCTTTGGTTGACTTTTCCGCCGAAAGAGAAAGAAGGGAGAGATGTAGGCTACGAAAGGACAAGAAGTAGTAACCATGCTAAGAAGGAAGGACACCCAGGAAAACAAGTCGATTATATTAGCTATGAATTGAAGAAGACGGTTAATAATTAGGAACTATTATGCTAAATCATGCTTAAAGCCTTATGTGAGCATCCATTTAGTACAAATAAAAGAAGATGAACTGCCGGACACTGAAATCACCTCAATCCCTCAAAGTACCATTGTCGATGCTACACTCCCTATGACAAACTACAAACCCCCATCGCCTATCTCATCCACGCTCATACAACCCAACTTCACCACCGTCACCTCCTCCCGCTCAAAAGCCACCGAAAACCTAATCAGAGCAGTCAACGTATCCCACACTTCCCTAACACCTATCCCCTTCCTCTTGAACGCATCCTTCAACCATGACCGCGGCACTAATATCTCCTCTCCTTGGCTTCTGTCTACAATACCATGACAATGAGGCGAACTACATCTAGAGCGACGACTTCGACCAGATGCTTCAGACTGCAGGTGCTTCTGAATTGACTTGATGAAATGTTGCGATCTCTTTCTCGCCCAGCCGATTGGACTTGACAATATCATTCTTGAGGGGGCTGTGGAGATCCGCAACGCTTTGTTCAGCATCCAGTTTGTTGTCCATCTTCGCGAGCCCTTTCTTCTCTATAAGCATCAAGTTCTCAAATTCAGATATCAGCACCTCTCGCTTAGTCTAGTAGGTACTGCATAGCTGTTGTGACATCTTCCTGAGCAGGAGTTCAAGTCCTCATACGTTACATTTATTCCTGGGAAGCAATGCTGACTTAAATGACCTCTTTTTTTAAGTCTTTGAAATTCTGCGTAACCATGTGTCTTGTTTACATGGAGTTGATTAGGCATCTCATGAGTGGCTCATAGAACCAAAGTATTGATACCGCGACAGCTAGTTATTACTGGCTCAAGCAAGACGAAAATATACATCATTTCAGATGTATACTCCTGTGTAAATAGTGTCCGGGAGACGATAGTAACTCTACTTGGCAGCACGTCGTCGACGGTTGGGGCTTGTAACTGGACGTATCTATCTAAAACGAGAAACTTGTATGATCTGAACTCATCTACAGACAGAAACTTTTCTATTTCCAATAGCCATTGGCGCGCGATATCGGGAAGGCACACGTCTAGCGTCACAATCGAGTCTATTGCATCGGACCTTTTCGTTATTGGGGACTTGTTGCTTTCATGTAAAACTTTAAATGTGTTCGTATCGAACTCACTTCGAACTCGCCCTGTGGTGATGACAGTCTTACCAAAAATGATAAATCGACTAACATACCACCATGAACACATCGTCCCAGCTCTTCTCTTGCCTTGACTCTCCACCTAGTCTCAAATTGATTGCCTTTTCTGTCTCTGTTATGGCCATCTTTTCCCCAAGCTCCTAGTAGATCATCCATTTGCAAGGAATCCAATTAAATGCCGTACAAGTAGGTCGGGGCGACAGTGATAATGTTACAACACTTGCATTGTTCTACAGTTTAAGTTCTGTAAATAGCCGGGAGGGTGAGTCAGAGACATGATATTGAGAGCTACGTGAATGCGTGTAATCGGCCCGTCAGCTGATGATTCTTAATGAAATATCGAAGGACGCTGTTTGGTTGCGCGCTCGAAAATCACTGCTACTTCAAGGTCCTCGTGTGCAGTACCCACCCCCTTCCTGTTCACGTTCCAATTCAGCCTTGAATCAGGAGGTGCTCAAGGGCATTCGCCGGTACTTCTAAGATGTATTGATTGCCAGGATAAGCATTTTGACAGTGATCTAGATCATTCCAGAGCCCAGGAGTGATCCGAGCCTATTTGAGCTATCACTATGGAATGCACAAGAATGTCGAGGAATGTGAGTGCCTGTGAACATCTTGAAATGCAGTGCTTGCTTGTAAGATCTTCACTAAGCAAGCTTGCGTTAATGTAGAATAGCTGCGAGGCGCCCCGAGCTTTACACGCTAGATGTACGTAGATACGAGATTTAAGTTGGATCTACCGCTTGCACATCATAAGTGGAGGCAAGAATGTTCGGAAGAAACTCAAGCTCAAATCACGTGGACAATTCCGATCTCCATGTACTAATGAAGTCATGCGGTGATAATTTTTGGTAGCTGCTCGTTACTGCCTCTTTTTACACTTGCTTTGGATTACCGGCACAAGATGTGGAAAGCAGAATGTCTACACGCTGAGCATTCTTGCATTGTAGCATTACTAGTGTATGTCCGCTTTTGTAAATGTACATTGGGACACTTAGCTTTGCTTCTTGCTTCATTATGTTTAGGTTCAACCCTTGATATGATAATAGCTCCAGTAGAATTCGCTGCATAAGGTTGGACTGCGTGATGATTTCGGCTTGTACAACCGTAGTCTCTTTTGCAGATTGTTTATGGTGAGCAGTCAAAGACCACGACCGAAAAGCTCTGGAATCACTGATCAGAGCCGAAATTATAGATGATTCGATGAAAGCAGTGGAAATGAAATTTCCAGCTAGATACTGTACGTCTTTCTGAGTTTCATTAGCGATTATGAGTGTAGTGAGAAGAATGCCTTGGAGCAAAAGAAGATCAACACCGTTCAATACACCCTGCCGATTGTTGATATGGTCGCGGAATCGCGGACAGAATCTTTTGTATCCCTAGATGGGATCCTAAACTGAAAGTGTTGTTTAATAAAAGCTTGTTTGAACACTTCGATTTCCGCAGAAAATATATGCTTGGTTGGTATCTCACTGTATCCTGTTTTCCCGAGAGCTAAATTGTGAATATTACATAGAATAATGGCCAGGAAATGCGCTACTAAGTCAATTGGTATGCTTAGCGAAGGTAGGTTGAGAGACAAAAGAAAAAAGGTTGATGAAGTGTTCGGTATTACGTACGCGTCGACGCGTTCGCGATTGTAGAGCGAAAGCACGTGGGTGAGATCCGCCATGTCACTGCCCCGCACCACCGGCTCATAACACAAGTACGTACTTAAACCAATTGTGGGTCAGTGATAGAGCTGGAGTTATAATCTGTTACTAAGCTAGTAAGTCCAGAGCGATAACATGCAGCAGGCTGTTTAAAGGAGGCATAGCCTCAAGACGCTGATAGGTTACCTAGGTGGGGAGGGTATTGGTACGGCAATGGACGAGTCAAGTAGTACCTGCAGCCTGCTTAGCTTGTTCCTTTTTCCACGCCCTTCAGACTGTACACCTCGTATCTTACGTGGCCGAAGTTGAGCAAATACAAGTACCAGTACAACTGCTGCTGACTGCAATTGATTCACTACCACCGCCGCTTCCCGAATACACCATTAGGAGAACCATCATGTCCACCCACGCATCAGCTCCGGTGAATCAGGCCAACACATTCGAGGACCTTAGCGGTATCTCGACTTCAGCTTTTAGCAATCCATATGATGCATTGATTGCAGCCTGTGAAGACGATTCGGTAAGAGGATACCTACATTAGGCCATTAGCATGCTGAGCAGCTATCGTAGGCAAGAATCCAAGAAAAGTACCAGTTACACCGCACCACCAGAAACTCTCAACAAAAAGCCAAAATGCTTCAAGAAGATTTTCCCGGCGTCACAATAGATCAGATTCTTTTGCGAAAGTGCGATCCCACTATTGAACCTGGGTTCGAGGATCCGCGTCACTGCTTCGTTTTCTGGGGGCGGCCAACGCAGAACGTCAAAGACTTGATACATCGAGTGCAGCAAGAGCTACGCACCGTCGCACCTAGTAAGTAACAACCGGTAACTAGTGAGGATAGACAAGCTGACCTACTAAGACCTCTGGCTTATGCCGCGGGACAACCTCCATATCACGGCTTTGGAAGTGACGCACTCAAAGACTGCCCCAGAGATTCAAAAGCTAGTGGATAGTGTGCGAGACAAGATCCCAGTCATGACTGACTACACATATGCTCACCGCGCGCGTCTTATCAAGCCTTTGATTGGCTACGATGCCTCAGCACTGGCTCTGAGCTTCGTACCGGCGGCCGGAGAAGGACTACATGGCGGTCGCACCCTAGAGGACGACAAGTTCACCTACCACCACCTCCGCCGAGACATGTTTTCACTATGCCGCGATGCAGGCCTGAATGTCGAGTCTCGCTATGTCGTGCCCTCAAGCCATCTTACCATTGGCCGATTCATCTATTCCAAGGATTTTGAAAACGAACAAGGCGCCTCCGATCCGGAAAAGATCAAGGCTCTGGTCAGTAAAATTGAAGAGATTAATGACTGGCTCCAGAAGGAGTTTTGGCCGGAGCATAATGACGGAAAGATTCCTGACGGAGGAGAGTTCAATTTGGGACAGGAGAAGGGACTGCACTGTGGCACGGGCACTCTCTGGTATGGCGGTGGAGAAGCGGTACATCGAGGGAAAGGTTATTGACGTGCTGCTGTGAGACAACTAAACAATAACCACAATCACACAGCAACTATATCGAAGTAAAATCCTTTTTCAATATGTTTAAGCAAACTCTAAGTCGAATCTCATTGACCGCCCCTCACCACAACCTTTCCGACAGCGACTGTGCTCACTTTATACCAGGCCGACATGACAGCATTAAGCACATTCCAAACTACCGATGACGCATTGTCGCTAAGCTTGCGGTGAGCTTTATCTGATAGTTTGTGCAGGCGGGGGCGGGTGGATAACATAACGATTGCTCCACACTGCGGACTAGAGCTTGGTTTGGGTGTAGGCGAACAGCGAGGCTGATACACTTGCAGGCCCGCCGCTCCTCGCCAACAGGCCAATAATCAAGAAAAAACACGGAAAATAAAATGACTGTGGGTCCAGAAGCTCCCAGAAGGACGGGGACGTGATGACAAATTTGGTACTTGTGGGTGAAAAACGCCTAACTCAAGAGATGCGGCAATGGAATATGGGGTTGATACTAGCTAGATGCCCTGGTCACGATCTTGAGCCATGATCCTATTCGCGTCGCACATGAATGACAATGTCGTAGCCATTGCACCGCCTCACCCATCCATGGTAGCTCTCGGCCTTTTACCTCTTGTACCACGATAGTTTCTCTTACTCCCAACCACCTGAGGATTGTCGCAACGCCGTCGTGCAGGCTGAATTTGGGGTTCCAAGCATGCAGCACTGCCTCGTGCGGGGGACACTTGGTTGGCTCAGAGGAGCGCATTTCCGCCCCCATCTCTGCTGTAGCCGCCAAAGCCACCTACCGCATGGTTCGGGCGACAAGGGCGGCGATTGCAGCAAGTATTGTCCAGATTCACACAGCTGCGCCGCAGCCACCTGCCCAATGTTGTTACGGCAAGTCTTTCGATTAGCTAGCTGCCTTAACCAAAGATACATATCATATTCCTTCCAGCTTTTCGCATTTGTTCCTGTTCTACTATTGTTACAAATTATCGAATTAAGCACTCTCTGAACAATGGTCACGCTCCTAAACCTATCGCATACGCTACAATCTATGCAATCGCTGTCAACTAGAGCGGAAAAGCTCGAGGAAGCCGAATCAGCGCTTCCTGGCATCAAGCGCGGCATTGCAATCGGTATAGCGTGCTCTGTATCAGTCGTCCTCATTGCCATCCTCGCTTTCCTGGCCATCAGACGACGGAACCGCTTTCTTGCCCAGAAATTGCAACACCAGACACCGGAAGCAGGAGGTATGGAAGCGCAACCTGGGTTGCAAGAGAAGACTTGGTGGCCGCATGCGCCCCTACCCGTTCTGCCAGTAGCAACGTTACCACCTCCACTACCACCTGTCGAAGCTGACGCTCATACAATCCATGAGCTCGACGCAGGACAAACACCCGAGCTCCATGGCGATACTCGTCCGCAAGAAGTAGATGGAATCAGCAAACCCCAGAGTGCGCCGGAAGAAGCAGAAGAGCTGTACGTGCAAAGGCTGAAGCAATGGAAAGACTGGAACACGGTATCCGAGGCCGATCCCGCACAGCCGAATAACGAAGTGATGCGGTGGAGTGTACCGCTGTTGATGATATCGCCGCCAGGAACCACTCGCGGCGATGTGTCTCCGCTGCTGCGCTCGTCGTGGGATTTCTCTTCGCGAGGCGCCTCGCCGATATCGCCGCCTGCAACCGCCCACTTTCCAGCCGGACACTTGCCTTAAGGCGTGCCCCATGGAGGCCGAGACAGGTACAACCATTTCTCAAGCATGCAAGTGATACGACGCATGTAAAGTATGCTGAGCTAGTAGAAGAATCCCCAGAAACGCCGTTTCAAACCCGGTTTCCCCCCTCCCACCCTCTTCTGGACTTGGAAAAAGTAAAGCTCTCGGGATGCCTAGAAAGCTGGGGAAGCAAGAGAAATTCGTTATATATTCGTAAACCGTTCGCCATCTACGTACGGATTAGGGGGGATTCGGCGATAATGCACGCCCCGCTAGGAGTCAAATTTCTTGACGTCGGACCATTTGAAATCGATGCTGCCCTTGACATCGCTCCTGCTGTTGTTCCTGCTGAACCCAAATTCATCACGGTCACCTGGTTCATCCAGCGGCGCATCGGCAAAGAGACGCTCATGATTTTTCTTCTCTGCGACCGCCACGATAGTGGCATCCGAGCCTTCTAGCTCGGCCACAAACTCTGGGTCGCCTGGAACTTCCACTGGGTCCATGACGGCAGCCAGCTCGGACACTCGTCTTCCAGCTTCCATCTCTCTTATGCTGGGTGCGCCGTATTCTTTGTTTGCGAAGCTGGCTTCGGTATCAGGCGTCGATGAGCCGAGCGAGGCTTTGCTCAATCTGCGCTTTCGTCTGCGGCGTATAAAGAACCACGCTCCTAGGGCTAGTACAAGTAGTGCGAGGGCGACTCCGACACCGATTCCTGCACTTTCTGCCAGGCCGAGCCCATTCCCTGATGACCCCGGTGCTTCTGATGTTCCCGATGTTCCTGGTGTTAATGGCGTTGGCAATGTTGTATATGTCGATGATGGAATAGTACTGGCCAGGGATTCGGTTGCGGTGGATATGGCTGCAGAGACGGCTTGAGCAGAGTTTGTTTCTTTGGGTGGCTGCGGCCCTGGCTTCGGCTCATCATCGTCGTCCTTGTCTCTCACAATATACGAGACACGGTGCGCGAAATTGACCATAGCGGCGGAGATTATGGCTGTAAGATGGGGAAGGCGTTGAGGACAAGGTAATCCTGCAGATAGAGGGTATATTAATGTATGAGATTGCTATGTGCCGTCATGTGACGATCTTGCTGTTTGCATCAAGATTAGTAGTCAAGGGAGCCCCGACCTTTATCGACCTGTTTAAAAACAAGATTACCTTGGGGTTACCCCACTTCCGAACACTGAATGCGGTATCGCACAGGGCGCGGTATACAGCCTGGTGAAGTATACCCAGTAATCCTGGTGCGCAAGCATAGGCATCGACGTGGCGTTCATCGCTCAATTGGACTCGGCACTTGTAGCGCGTCTTGTCGTGGACATAGCCACCTTCTCCTCAGCAAGATTTCGAATTGCTCCATCTTGGCGCCCGAGTGCTCAGCCAGAGTACCTGTGAGAATGCAGCAGCATACCGGAGTGGCTCCGAATGGGTAATTCAAGAGCCTGGGATAGTACTGAGGGGTTACGCGGCGACAGGGGCTTCGTGGCGAGATGGTAGGGAAGTCAAGAATGGGCAGCAACCAGCAGTGAGTAACCAGTCGTCAGGGATAGAGCATGGGGGGCGATGTTCATATCTGAGTTGTCGGGACCAGACTGCTACTACTACTACGTAACTTGCCAGCAACAAGAAAGATAAGCCTGTGGTGATCCTATGCCGTTTGCGAGTGCGAGTGTCGTGACAGACAACGGCTCGGCGCTATTTTCGCTCGCTCTTGGTGTGCTTGCGGAGAAGGCGGATCGGCCATGACGTCCAGGTCAGTGTTCATCAAGTAATACTTGCATCAAGTGGCGTGCGTCAGCTTCACGGCAAGTAGAGATGCCAGAGTGCGTACATGTGTAGGAGTTGTGCTCGAGTGAGTAGAAACTCCGCGTGATGTGTCGCGACAAAGGCTGTGAAGATCGCCTTTACTTTGGACATGGACAATGCCGATACATATACTGGGCAGTTGGTATGTAGTACTTGTATGTAGTAGTTGGGAGGACTTGTACGTATTCGATGCGGAGCATCAGTTGGTGTTTGACAGATGGGTGATGCCGGTGGAGCGGGACGCTTGCCCTGAATCTGGGGTTGGAAGGCGAGTGGAAGCTGACCCTCCCGCTTTCGTCCTGAGGCTTTCTCCAGCCACATAAACACACACCTCACACCTCACTTTGCTCTGCCTGCCAACGCCTTCGCTCTCTTGTTTCAACCATCGTTGAGATACATGGCTAACCTTGCAGTCGCCGTTGTTTCCGGGCGAACCATCGACGTGGACAAGCTCTGACGTACCGGAAACTATCACTTGCACTAACAAAAGAAACAATAAGCCGGTGCTTATAAGCGCCTCTTCCTCCTGCGGCGGTCTCCGTGTCTCTGTGAAAGCTGGTGCGGTTGCCATCCAGCACAAACAAAACAGATGAACGTTTTCTGGAAAGATATCCTGTTATTGTGTAAGAGATCCTATTTTCAAGCAATTTGTGAAAATGGCAACCAGCTCACTAGGCAATTCATCTGATGCCTGGTGTCATTGCCCTGCGACATCTTAATATAGATGTTGTTGAGTACCGAAGGTTGGACGGATGCAGCTTTGCGAAACTTCATTTGTGCAACCCAGCCATCACTCGCCCAACATACGGGCTTGCGGGCTTCTAGATTATGAGCCTACTGCTGGGTCGGTCATCTCAGGGGAATCTGGGGACAATTAACTTTCCTATGCCGCGCTTACATATATCTAGCCGTCCGGACCAGAATTGTAACCACATTCGAAACTTGCAGAGGCTATTTTCTAGTCACTTCCGCCATTACACAATTGGTCGTACATGCGAGTCATTGTTTTCGTCGTCGATCATTTTGGTAGAACATCGAGGATAATAAACCCTGAATACCGCTATTGATGATAGGCGAACGACCTAGGAATCCAGCTAGATGTAACGTCCACTACGTACGCACTGACCCAAGATAACACACCTCTGTACCTTTATGTCAAACGCTCCCCTGAGCCTGCCCTGGCCTGGTCTCTTTGTAGGCACACTGATATCAGTGTAGGATCCACCTCGACTCTACCTACATTTTCCACCAGAGCCAGTTTAGTGCCCTCATACAATGTCAAGTCCGCTCAGTAATGGCACTTGGCTCTATGGTGGTTACGGGTTCGACATCAGCCAGTTCAATCTCCAGGACCGTACCTCCAACATACCCCTTGTCAGAATACCATGTACCATATTCATCGTCTTTGTAATCTTTACTGTTGCTTTACGCATAGTTGCACGACTCAAATACGTCCACAAAATATTCTTTGATGATGGTACGTACACAACAATGCTTTGATTTATCCGCTAACACGATGTAGTTCTCATCGTATTTGCCGCGTTATTCACAGTAGCTCTGGCTGCCGCATGCATCGTGGGTAAGTGGGGTCCCTTTGAAGTGGAGTAATAATTGGTAACACCGCAACAGCAACCACTCACGGGCTTGGTCAACATGTTTGGTTCCTTCCTCTACTAGACATCCTTGAGAAGTTGAAGAGTATTATATTGGTATATGAACTTTTCTTCTTTAACTGAGTACCTCATAAAGAGAGCATGCGTGTGACTCGATGAGACTAACCAGGAGCAGGATCTTTATATTTGTCAGATATTATACGCCTGTGCGATCGCATTGACGAAACTCGCGATTATATCCTCCTATTTTCGTTTCATCCCGGACCAAAAATTCCACACGTGCATGTACGTGACAATGTTCCCCGTTGTTGGCTTGTGGATCACAGGTAAGGCGCATTAATCACCACCTCAACCTATCACCACTGACTCTCCTGTGCGTAGGTGTCTTTGTTACTTTTTTTCAATGTCTCCCGTACTATGGAGCTTGGAATTTCACGATCGAACGCAAGTGTATTGACTATGTCGCCTATTTGTACGCGAGTTCGGCGGTGAACATAATCACTGATATCGCCCTTTGTGTACTTCCTTTGCCTCACTTTTGGAAATTGGACATGTCGCGAAAGCAACGCATCATCCTTTGTATGCTATTGGGAGGAGGTGCAAGGTATGCAGTCCCACGATTCCAAGTTCAACATGTACTGAGTATGAGTAGTGCGTGCATAGTAGGACTGATTCGCATTGGCTTTCTGCACAATCTCCGAACATTGGATTTCACTTGTAAGAAGGCCCTTTTCATTACGAATATTATCTTGGCGTTTGTCAAAGCACCGATGATGTTTCTCGATATCTCCACTTAAAAGATTCATGTCGGCACAGATCAAGAAACAATTAGTCAGACTGACAGCGAGAGAGAAGTGGCTGACTGAGACCTGCAGATAAGAGTGTACCGTGTCTCATATTGAGCGTGAGTGAGTGCAGTCTTGGAATCATATCGGTCAGCATTCCAACTATCCGACCCTTAGCGCGACAATTCTTCCCTGCCGCAATGCGAGGTATCACTTCTCCATCATCGCGAGCCCGAACCCGGCAAATCCGCCTCTCTAGTGTACCTCCCTCTGGAGACAGAGTGCCAATGGATGCAGATGACAAGCAAAAGGTCTCAATATCGTATGGGTCTTCGCGTTCGTAAGGGTCGTGCTCAGCAATGAAACACAGCTGGTTCATGATGCAGAAGGTCACAACTGGGCACCATACGCAGCCTCGTTAAAAGTTCGAACAATCTTTAGACAATAAACTCTTTGTATCTGGGCAAGGATAGTATTTCGTAAATGCGAGTAAAATTGCCGTCCACCATCCAGTCTGCGACAGTTCCAGTCTCGGCAATCTTGCTTCACACTAAGGATTGGTCGTGCATTAGGCCCACACAAGTCGTTCCCCAGCAAGGTTCATTGACGATACACTAAGCATTTACGGGAAACGCTATGAGTTCTCAGCTGAACTGCTAGTCTAGAAGCTTGGCAAAGCATGTCTTTAACACTCCGACGTAGAATCGTTAACCTATTCAGCTGATACGCTAAGGGAGCCAAGCTGTAAGTCTAAATTCCATGGCTTACGGCGATTGGCCACCTAATTTCTGATTGGTCTGCATGCTATCAAGTTATAGACCGCCGGTATAATACCATGTGTGTCGCGGTTGGCCTTAAACAGGCTGAGTTGTAAAAGGGCCGTTCACTTTGCATCGTGGGATGGGTACTATATAACATTGTGCGCCTCAGTATCTCCTTCCGGCAGCCAACCAGTCCGTATCGAAACCAACCACAGGATTCGTACCAAGCAATTTAATCGAGAATTCTGATTGCCATTAATAACACACACCACCAGTGTACAAAACGCTGCACCTCAATCTTTCTCTGTCAAAGACCAACGCCAAAAACAAAATCACCACAAAAACATCACCACAACAACAAAGAAACCCATCTAATCAATGATGAAATTCATACTACCTGCACTACTCCTCGCCACTCTCGCAACATCAACGCCCTCCCCCTTCACCGACGCATCAATCGAACAATGCAATGAAGCCCTCACCGCCCGCGCCGTCCACGCCTATACTGACGCGCACTCGCACCTCGCCGCCCGCTCCAGCAGCAACAACAAGAAAAGCAAAAAGGGTAAAAAGGGCAAAGGGGGAGGTTCGGGCTCCGGCAACGATACCGAGAGCGCGGCTGTGATGAGTTTTGTGCCGTCGATGGGCGCGTTACAGGTGGGCGTTGTGGGGTTCGGAGTGCTCGAGGTTGTGAGGCTGTGGGGGTGAATGGGGGATGGAAATGGGGAGGCTGGGTCGAGGGTAATTTTTCGGGAAGGAAAAAAATAGGGAAAGGGGGGGGGGGTTTGTTTAATTGTTACGAAAGCGAAGGTGCGTGTGATGTTTGAAGGATGGGATTTTTTCTTTGCTATCCTAGATGAATCGGTGCATGGTGCTGGTTCACGGCGATAGGGACGTCAGTGAGCTGGGTATGCGATTCGCGTTACGTTAAAGCCATGGGTTTCTCATCCTGAGTGGCAGATTATACAGTGATTGTGCTTCGCCCATCCCAGGCTGACCTGGTGTTTGTGAAGAGATTTTTCGGTACCGAGATGGCTGAGTCTCATCGTGTGGCGGTGCATAGCTGTGCTGTGGTGGCTGTTCAACTGGCGAAACAGGAAGGAGGCTGAGGCAGGAGGTGGCGTTTTCAAAGTCGGGATGT
This sequence comes from Bipolaris cookei, assembly GCA_002286855.1. NCBI lineage: Eukaryota > Fungi > Ascomycota > Dothideomycetes > Pleosporales > Pleosporaceae > Bipolaris > Bipolaris cookei. The sequence goes on from NRSV01000037.1 coordinate 252,591, forward strand.
GCCATTAGGCTCTTGTGATACGATCCCCTGCTGGTTATCGAATGTTTTTATCCTGAGATTATAAAGCGCTTTATAAGTCCAACATTTAGTATAGTAGAGCACTAGTAACTTTTCACTCTTGTAGGCACTTGAGTCGGGCGAGATGAATGTGTTGTGAAGACTTTCAAAACATTAACATTGGTATCGGTTCAACTAACTTAAGAAAAAGAACAATAGACGCCATGCAATGCAATCGTACGCCCCCTAACGCTGCGCCATGCAGTCCTCGATAAACGCTCCCAAAAAGCACTTTTGTTATTTAAACCCAACGTTTAGATTATACAAAGACATCTGAAATTAAAGAAATTTATTCATAATCTTCTTCCATCCACTGGCAGAGGACTCTTCCCAGGTCTCAGAGATCTCATCCTCAAACTTTCCAGTGTGGATGTCAGCGTCCGCGGGGTTAATGAATTTACTTCGAGTAGTGATCTTGTGTCCGGTGTAGAGGACAGCGAAGAGGATCAAACTGATGTATGCGATGAAGAAATCCTCGGTGCTCCAGGGAACGAATGCCGTGAAACCTTGAGTGATGGTGATGATGGCACAGAAGGTAACACCGTAGATGGCGAGAGGGCGGCCTCCCCAAGACTTGAATGGCAGGGTGTCGCGGTCGATGTTCTGGGCCTTGAGTGCACGCATGAAGGCGATGTGGCAGATCAAGACACATGTCCAGGCGATGAAACCAGCGACGGAGACAATATTCAGGAGCCAGTTGAAGGCTTGCTCGCCGTTGGAGCTGAGGTTCATGTAGGCTAGCAGACCCATGGCGGCAGTTACAGTGGTTGCCCAGTATGGAACTCCACGCTTGCTGGTAGCCTTGAGGAATGCGGGAGCACACTTCTCCTCTGCGAGGCCTACAAGAATGCGACTTCCAGAGTAAACGTTGGAGCTGGCGGCGGAAAGAACGACAGTGAGCAAGATGGCGTTGAAGATGTCGGGAAGAGCGGATACACCGGCGAGTTGGAAGGCGATAACCATTGGCGAGGATCCAGCGTTGGTGTCACCGATTTGAAGGGATTCATTGTCATAGGGTATCAAGATACCGACAAAGAAGATAGTGAAAACGAAGAGGATGAAGATGCTCCAGAAAGTCTTGCGAATGGCCCTGGGCATGGTCACACGTGGGTTGGCTGACTCACCCGCACCAATGGCGCAGAGCTCAGTACCCTGGTAGGCAAACCCAGCTTGTATAAGAACAGCCCAGAAGCCAACAAACTTCGCAACGGCTCCCTCAGCAAGGTACGGGGCGAAAGCGCCAGGCGAGTTCCAGTACTTGAAGCCAATGTAGCCTTGGGCGCCGACACCAGCGTTCATGCAGATAGCGTAAATCCAGAATCCAACAAGGGCAACAACTTTGATCAGGGCAAACCAAAACTCGAATTCTCCAAAGATATCAACTGGCAAGAAGTTCACAGCGGTGATCGGAACCCAGAAGATCGTGATAAAAATGCCGATGCTGAGATCAGAGTTCCACCATTGGATGATGAGGCCGGCAGCTGTGAGTTCGAGCGCATAGGTGATTGACCAAGAAAACCAGTAGATCCATCCCATAGAGAAGCCGAGCGAGGGATCAACAAATCGAGCAGCGTACTGAGTGAATGCACCGGAGATGGGTAGGTAGGTAGCCATCTCAGCCAAGCTGAGCATGACAGAGTAGACCAAGGTACCGACGAAGACATAGGCCAAGAGTGCTCCAGCAGGGCCAGCGGTTGCAATTGAGCCTCCACTGGCGATGAAGACACCAGTTCCTACTGTTCCACCGATGGCGACGAACTGCAAGTGTCGGGAGGATAGCTTGCGCTGCAACTCCTCCTTGGGCGGGGCAGCCTGCTTCTCGACATCGCTTCCTGAGTGAGAAACCGACTTCTCTGACCGCTGGTCTATTTTGGGCGTTATTTGATCAGCAGCAGATGCCATGATGTTGTTGATGCGTCAGCGGTGGACCCGGCGCTTGGGCTTGACGATGGAAAGACAACAACGAAAGAATTGTAATGTATTCGATCAGGATGAAGCGCAAAGAAGCCAGGACCGTGGACAATATTTCAATCAAAATTGATGACCCCAACAGTGGAGTCATCGTGGAACACTCCAATGACCTATCTCGTTAGCCGTCGGCATACTCCACGCTCTGGAAAACCTGTCGACTGTCCAAATTTTCATCCTAGGTCCACATCGGGGGCGACTTGGTTGCATTTGCGCGCAGGATTCAGAGGTTGAACCGTGGCAGTAGCACGATCGAAATTTTCTAGACGGCTACGAGCGGGTCTGCGGCTCCTATTTTGTATCTGGCTTGCACGCGAACGTACAAGTGTGTTGCTTATCTACGGGATTAACGACGGAAATGTGTCTCGCCCAGGTCCCGACGGCTCCTAGCTGGAAAAATCTGCAGTTTAGCTGTGTCAACGTCGGGGAATGCGGTGGCGGCTCAATGCCTTTGGGTTTAGCGTGAGGGCCGGGCCTTTGTCGGATGAGGGCCTTGGCGTTGCGCGAATCAGATGCAACTCTATTCGAACATGATGTTGACTCTGTCACGACATTTCAGGGATATGTTTTCAATCGAATTGACTCACTATCAGAGTTGGAAGTCTGATGAGAATTATTTTCTCACTCAAAATTTTCATGCAACATCCACGGCCACTTCTGATACAATGTTGAGCCTGTCATGTGACGTAATTTCTTGCCTTCGAGCCATGTACTTACAAGCTGGCGACGATGAATCTGACTAAAGAACGCGAAATCTTCCAGCATTTGAAAAAGGGGGGTCCATTATGAGGGTTTCTTTAAGGCGATCAAATTTCAAAATATGCTAATTGTAAAGGTATTTGAGGAATCATTACCTGACCATGTTCCTTCTACGTGTCACAAGATGCTAGGAGCACGAATCCAAAAGCTTTGGGAAGCGTTGGTGAATTGCTACGTACACTATCTGTGAAGACTCAAGACGTTGCGTAAGGAATCAGAACAGAAATTCGTCAACAGAATATATCATGGGTGGCTAGCGTACGTGTAGTACCTCGGTAGCACTCAGCCAATCAGCAGCAGAATCCAGGTGTTATGGCAACCCGGTGGTTACCGTGACACTACGGGATGAACATCTCAGGTAGGCGTTGTTAATAGAGGCCATATGCAGCCTCCACTTTCTTAAGATCTGGAGAACAAGTTAGCTCTTAGTCATAGATTGACTGTAGTGTAGACTAGTCCCCGGATTGTACGGACTCATCCACCCCAGGAAGTGTAGTGCGGCTGGTGCACTGAGGGTGATTCGCAGCCGAAAACTCGCCGCACCGGCCCAACCTGTCGGTGCTTAATCTGGGGATCACTTGGTATCTGCATGTGTTCTGGAGAAACCTGGGGTTTGTGCATTAGTTCTGCTAGCTAAATTGTTTGCGTCCTCATCTCCGATTTGACCATGTCGCCACCATCTCTTCTCAATATTGAATCTTGTTGTAGGAACTTAGTTATCACATGAGCATATAAATAAATTTCCTAATTATTGATCTATGGCTATGTCTATAGTACATGCGGTAATTTACCAACCGACATTTGGCACAGCTAGTCGGTCTACCAGCCAAATATCCCATAGCCCACTCACTGAAGATGTTAACTAGAAAAAAACGATCTTAAATAGGGAGGTTGAAATCAAAATACCCGAGTTAAAATAAATCACAAAGTTAGAATGCGTCCAGTGTGCGTAATTAGAGTAATGTAGCGTTGTGGAGCACGCCTCAGACGAGTCGAAAACATCAATCGTAGATTACACTCAAAACCAGCCGTTGTGATTAGGAGAAAGTATGAATACCTCAATCAGAAGGTAACATACCATATCTGATGATCCCAGTGTTTACAGGGAATGTCTAACGAATCGAATATGGTTAGGACCAAAAATTGGTCGAGTTGCACCTCATTCACGGTCAATTGAATTACGTGCGCTGTATGAAAAACCTCAATTTCATGTCTTCGTTGAGAAAGAGTCCCTTCGACAAGATATAAATATAGGGAAGAAATAGGTTTAAGAGACCACACTGCGTCTTCATGTGCTGTTTCCGTCGACCCCTTTTCCAGTAAGTGTTGAATGAAAATTGGGTCCAATCAATAAATGTAATTGAACCGTAGTGAGGCAGCTAGCTGTCATTCGTAACTCCATAAAGCAGTGCGCTCATTATGTTGAGCTTGGGGTAGCGAACCTACGCTATCAGTGTGGTCGAAAGAAGTGGCATTGATGTTTGCCCGGTGGAAGGTAAGCTGGGCGATCTATGGACACTATGAAAGTGCCGTACTCTGATAGCTGAATATATACATAAGTCAGAATAGGCATATGCACAGGTAATTTTGCTGTGAGTAAATTCATTCATATACTCTACATAATCTACATAACTATGAGCCCAATATGATGATGGTTAGGAAGTGCTCCATTGTACCTGTTACATAATTCGCCAACGGCTGCCATGTCAGACCACATGTACCTCCAACCCCATTCAGTTTCGCTCGAAATGTTCCACGAGTATCCCCGTTTTCGATGGCAACCAAATCGGATGATGGCGGAAATCAATGGATACTGCTGATGTGGGCTTTGTGGTCTGCGACTTTTTGCCCACGCAACACCTTCCACCAAATGATCCGTTGGAAGACGATCGTAATAGACGACACGTAGTTGTTGATGATAAGAATTCCTCAATTCGACCTTGTTGCAGCACAGCTTGGGCATGACCTTCTTTGACGATGATGCAGGAACACAATTGGCCAAGCACTATCAAGTTTCCACGTCGCAAAGCCTCCACCTCCAGATCGTCCACTCCAAGTCTCCTTAGACCGTACGCCACCATAAGGTATGACCCTATCCTCGCGCAGCTGTCTACGCGAGGAAACCTATGACTCGCCCCGGCTGCTCCTGTGGCGTAAGCGCCCAGGATAAAAAGTCTGTTAAGTTGCTCAATTGACAGCAGCCATTGGTCAAGGTGACTATAATGATGAAATTGTTGAGATCCTGCTGCGCTATCCAGGAACAAGATTGAGGCGTGACGTAGATAGGTGCAAGTGAGCAAGGATTGTCAGACTCAAAAGGAGATAGCGTGGTAGACAGGTGGGGCGCAACGTCCGGCTGGACATGCAACGCTCCGTTCCCTCCTCCTTTTGCGCAACGGCCCCTGAGACGGCCCTATTCATGCTGACCACATCCTAGAATGAGTTTTGGGACATTCGAAGCGAAACAACTGTCACAATTAATGGCATACAGTCCCAGGTTACACAGCATGAAGCCAATGGCGCTTCACACCATCCAAAAGTTCAGTGACGCCTGTAAGTGCCTATAAGACCTCATCCTTGCTATACCGCTCGGTTACCGAATCACCACCAGGTTTTACTGATGTCCTACATATTCTTTGAAACTCAGCTCTTAGATCCTATTCGTTAATGGGGCCGTAGCTCCTCTAGCTCCACGCTTCCCATCATGTTCTGGATGCATCCCTATCACCGCACTTGCATGGTTCAATGAGGTGCCGACAGTGCCAGACAGTATTACTTTCGCCACTTTTCACCGTTGTCAACGATCATCTCCCGAAGATCTACCAATTGCTAAAGAAAGAAAATTTACGCTCATTTGATCGTATGATGTGGGTTAATTCTGGGTCTCGCGTCCACATGCTTGACCTTTGGATTCACGAAGGGGTTGACCGCGATACGATTCCATATTCCATATCGCATTGATGCATTCACTAGGTATACAGCCGTTTTTGCCGTGAGCATGGGCTTCGAACAATGCTTTTTGTACAAGTTTGACTTGGTCAAGTTGCCGGAGATGAGTACTATGCGACCTTGTAGGCCATGTACTTAGCCGATTCTCGGCTCCATCGACGTCACCAAGGCCATAGCCACAGTATCTAGATGGTGCCCTGATGCCCTATGAGAGGGCATTGAGAATACCATGATTTCTCTATACGGCTGGCAATACGATCATACATGGCGTACGCATACACTGTGGCAAGGCTACGCGCCGGCGCGCAACCAAAAGATGCTTAATGAGTAAAGAATGCCCTGCTAAATGTCATATCCCTACCGTGTATAGCTAAATGTCCGGCACAGATCTATATTCTGTGGCTATTCACTCTCTAAATGCAAAGAACAGTTTAACCGGCACGTTTCAAGATCAACAGCCCTAATGGAGTCTCCGCACTCGGTAGCAACCAGTCAAGACGATCAACCAGGAATGAAAATACTGGGATGATCTGAGATCAACGTCACTCCTTACTAGGGTCGGATATATCAAGACCAAGTTAGGAGTAAATAGGTGGATCTGTACCTTTATCGTCGACTGATTATGGACGTGCGTTCCCCGTTCCTCTCCTGGCCGATGACGATCGTCTTCCGTGAAGTGGCAATGTCTAATGACGATGAACGCCGCAAGACTTGCGTGTAACTTGGAACAGACCCTGAAAACGAATACATGTATCAAGCAGTAGTCAAAAGAAAAGGTATAAAGAGAGCACGCAAGTCCTCGACAAAAAGACATCATCGCATCCAATTCCACACATTTACAAGCAAATTACAACTTTCACTTTCCAATCAACCAACCAATCAATCAATCAACTTCTTTATCTTAAAAGATATACCAATTCTCTTCCTTACTATCAAAATGCAGTTCTCCATCACTATTTTCGCCTTCGCCGCCACCGCCGCCTTCGCTGCTCCCTTCGAAGAGCGTCAGGCCGGCCTCTGTTCCTCGGGCACCCCCGTCTGCTGCGCTACCGATATCCTGGACCTCGCCAACTTGGACTGCGCTCCTCGTACGTCCCTCCTATCCCTCTATCCCCTTCCTTCAATAGAATTTGTAACTAACACCTTACACAGCTCGCGTCACTCCCGCCGATGTCAACGAGTTCATTTCTACCTGCTCTGCAGAGGGCCAGCAGGCAAAGTGCTGCCTCCTTCCTATCCTCGGCCAGGCGCTTATTTGTTCGGATGTAAACCCTGCTGCCCCTGCTACTTCTGCTGCTTAAGCGCGGATGTTTCCGGCGTGTCGCGAGTAATGTATAGTACCTGGTCGGGCTGTTTGTCGGCTAGCTTTCGCGATTTGTATAATATCTTTTGATTTTTGATTTTTGATTTTTCTCTGGGGACTATAGGGTTGGTAGTGATTCTTTAATTTGAGCTTCACGTGAATACTCTGGTGTTTTGCTTAGGATGTGTCATGCTAGATAATTTGATAGTGTGCTTGATGGCATTGTGTAGAGCACAGTGTCCAGCATGGTGTGATACGTCCTTTTCACTTTGTGAGGACGAATCAATCTAGGAGTCCCGCTGACACATCCAAACTTGGACATAACTTCATCCTTATCAAGATGTGAGAAACACTGAGCATCTTTGATCATGAAACATCCTCCAGATTGTGACATGAAAACACAAGACTAAGGGGGGTATCGTCCAAGTAACGTAACAAAACAAGAAGAGCAGTAACAAGCAGTAAACAGCACTGGAGATCAACAAGAGCAAAACGCTATGAGCAAAAAAACCCACACAAAACACGTATAAGCATCATAACCCAAGAACCACCTAAATCTAAGCATCCAGACCATCCGCATCTAACAACCACTCCACGCTCCCCTACTTCCACGCTTTCTTAAGCGCCCTATACTTCCCCTGTCCATAGTACCTACACAGCGCCTCCCAAACCCTCTTGTCCTCAAACACCGCGTCGCGAAAAAAACACAAGCATGATACTAGTTGTCCCTCGCATCCCAAACACACAACTCATCACATCACTGCATCAAATCTGCCGCTTACTCCATCAGCGACATGGCTTCCCCGAACAACGGCGACATCCACAAGTCGTCCTCGCAAGGCTTGTCGCAGTCGAGAGCCTGGAGGCGGAGGATCGCAGAGGTGCGTTTGAACTCGAGGGTTACGGCTTCGAGGTGTGACTTTACGCATCCTGAGGGTGGGACTTTTGTGCGACCCGCGGGGAGGGCGAGACGACCCATGGTGTAGTGGAATCAGATTTTTAGGGCTGCACGGCCGGGGCTGGAGAAGAAGAATGAGGACCAAGTAAGTGCGGTGAGTTCGGGAGTGGATTTGTTGGACCACTTCAAGTCGTTGAAGTCGATGAGGTTGGGGTCCAGTGGGGTGGATTTGAGTGGCTCGGTAGGTTGCTGCTGGGGTGGTTGTGAGGGTCGTGATGACCTTGGTGGTGGTTCAGATGTTCTGTTGCTCTTTCGATAGGAGGGGTTTACAGGAGTTGATGGTAGGGTATATTTGAAACTGAGTGGAGCAGGAGTAGATGATGTTGTAGAATGTTCCTGCTGCAGCGGTTGTGGGGTCTCTCGAACTGGATTTGCGGGTGCTCCATCGCCTGCAGGCAAGGTGAGTGATGATTTTAGTGGTAGATCAGACTTTTGGGTGGGCTTTCGGAACGAGAAGTTCTTGGGAACGGGTGACATCGTATACGTGAAAGTAGTCGGGGCGTGATCCGGCTACGGAGCAGATTGCTTTTGTTGTGGCGGTGGTAGTGCCGCCAAGGAAGAGACTTGAGCCGTTCTTGTTTGCTCTTGGAGTTGAGGTTTGGCCTCAGCAATAGTTATAACAGGCTCAGGAATAAATGGCGCCACGAACTGTAACTCTCTAGGCAGTCCTTCCAAACCAAACCAGATCGCAAGATTGTGATACCTTCTGATAAACTTAGGCACCCTGCCGTCTGGGTGATGAAGAAAGTCTCAGCCGTATGGCGAGGGCGTCCCAGAAATTAATGATTGATTGTCCCCAGACGAGGTAACCTATAGGAAGACCACTCAACCCATCTGGGAAGAGTGGCCCCAGATGCCCCTTTGCTTCACACAGAAGGTCTAGTATCAGGGAGGCTGAGAGCTCGTATCCCGAGCCAGTGGGGATCATGTTGAGAAAAATGACCATCTGTTTGCTCCTGAATCTTATGTTTCTCTTGGGCAACCCGATTCAGGGCGTTCACCAGTATGGTCTTGGGGCTCGGGGGCTCTGGAAGACGTGGGATTTGTGGAGTGGTTTGTGGAGCGGTTTGTAGAGGAGTTTTTGAAGGAGTCTGGGTACTCGGCGTTTCCGGGAGCGAGGACAATGCGTTGTCCCTAGGTGGGGGTGAAGGGGTGTCGGGACATGGTTGAGCTTGCTCAACTTCCTCATGTAGAGGTTCAGCAGATTCCTGCATCTCAGCAAGATCTGCTTCGATTGTGCCAGTAGGCTCAGCGTCTTCCGCGACCGCCGAGACGCCTTCGTCTGGCCTCTGCACATCCTCGATGATTTCCAAAAAAGTACTGTCTTTATAGAAAGCTGGAGGAGTGTATCGCGGGCGTTTGACGTGAAAGTATTGGCGAGATGGTGCGAGAGATTCGCCTGTCCCACGGAAATGCTCGAAAGGAAAGTTGTATGGCGGGGGGTAAATCGTAGGTATCAATGGGTCCGGGCGTGGCGTTGATGGCGTGACGGGAGACATCGAAGTGAAAGTAGGGGCGATTGGCGTTTCGACTTCAACTGATTGTCTTTCAGTGTCAAATTCTTCGTGATGCTGGTATCCACGGTTGAGCCAACCGTCTTCCAATCCGTCCACTTTGACGAAAACGTATGTACTTAAGGCGAAGAAGGCACCCATTAAGATGAGCCTGGCGATAGTTTAGACAACGAAACTCTCCAAGAAAACTTTGTAGACCTCATCGTACACCCCCAGTACAGGAAGTCTACGACGTCGCTGTAGAAGTTGTAGATCTGAGAGATGAGAGTCCACATTTTGTCGATGACTTGTGGAGTAGGTTCGGGTTGTGTTCTTTCAAAGATATAGATAGTATTTATATGGCAAAAGAAGAGAGGTATGATGATGAATCGTGAGTCGGGATTGCTATAGTCGAAGCAAACTTTGTAGTTGAACGAGGGGTGGTGCCTGGCGGCGGGATCAAAAGCAAGACCTCCAAAGTGAAGGTGAAAGGCCTGTGCTGAATCATTCGTCAACACCACAACAATTTTGTCATTGCTGTACGAGAGTGAAAGTGAAGTGAATGCAAGTAAAAGACTTGGCATGATGTCCGCCACGCGTGTTGGGGCAGTGAACCGCGATGACCAAATTGGCGTTCAAATGGCAATGATATTGGGAAGAAGATACGACTAAGTCAGGCGTGAAGCAAAGCGGTTCGGAAGGACCAGAGGCCAAGAGCGTACTTGAATTCTCCTCGATAAGATCTTACAGTGGGCTGTCAAACGCATCTCATTTCTTAGAGTGACAAACAATGCCTACATCCTCACCTTCCTTCAATCTGCAAATCCAATGCTTTTGCTAGCACATAGAGCATCTCGAGCCTCACGCACGTGACTCCTTGCTCTTTGCCCATCCTAACTGGATTACCTACGATAGCTTCCACTTCTATCCTCCGGCCCGCCTGTACATCTTGTAGCATACTCGGCTCAATACCAGCATTGTTTGGTATTCTAGCTTGCGCCCGCCCGAGCTGGATATCGACCTGCTCTCGTGTGATGTCATGGCCATGTGCGGCTGCGATATCCCGAATCTCCAGCATGACGGCCCGCAGCACTTCAGTGGCTTCTTTTGAGGCCGTCAGAACCTTGGTATCTTTGCTCAATGTAAGGGCGCATATCGGGTTCCAGGAAGCGTTGACCAAAAGTTTGAACCAGCGCTTGGCTTGAACATCGTCATAGAGCTCTGCAGTACCGCCGGCAGATGTTACAAGTTCTGCGAAGGCTTTGGCGTAAGAGTTGGATGAGGAGGATGGATAAGCTCCCAGCTGAAGCTGTTCTACCTCGCCATGTCTGATGATACCTGCTGGTCTCTGGGTTGCGGGGAGATAGACAACCGTGCTGATAATGGGGTTATTTGGGTAGGCCTGTATGTACTCTTCTTCAATGCCGACTCCATTCTGTATGAGGGTAATAGCCGTGTGCCCAGGCGTCACAGCAGGGGCTATCAGCCTGGGCACTGTGCCCGGGATGGCTTTGCTGCAGACAACAATGTAGTCGTAGGGCTCTGGCGACTGGGATGAAGCCTCCCCACAATCGCGGACGACATTGGGCTTGAAACGGATATCGTTGCCGAAAATTGACGAATTAATGATGAAGCCATGCTCCTTAACAGTATCGTAGTTGGAGCGGCAGACAGCCGTTGTGTGGGCTACTTTGCTCAGTAGGTACAAGTAGATAGCCCCGACGCTACCAGCCCCGAAGAGCAGGACCCGTGGCTGGCCTTCTGATGACATGATAGGACGCTGGCGATGGCTGGCGGGCGTATGTAAGGTAAGTATACACAAGCTCGCTCTCAGTGGTCAGAGCTGGCGAGGTTGAAATGCCAGTGCCGTTGTCCTCCCCGCATCCCCGCCGCCCATGGCTGTTGCCGAACAACTCTCCCCTCCCCCTGTCTCCATCTCCCCTGGGATTTCAACAATGCATGAGTAACCCATCTGTCGCAGGTCATCAATGCTTGGCCCAGCAAACGTTCTACTTGGAACATGAGTAAGTTGTTTAACACCGTCTACATACAGAGTCACATGCCAAAGCTGCGCTGTCACCCCGATTCAGCTTGCCCGCCGCCTACGTATGATCGCTTCAGCTGACAACTCCAGCTCCAGCCGCACCCGCAAAAGCGAGATCCCCGCTCCTTAATAGATATAAAATTCAACCATGACCCCATGCATCCAGGAAACTCTCCGCCTAATCCACCGAAAGTCACCCGAAGCAAAAGAACAGAGGTGAATTCACAGCCGCAAAGTGGGACGCCCGAGGTGGGTCGGCCACCCTCATGCAATCTAGCAGGCCACCATTAATTAGTGGAAATAGCCACACACCCTGAACGCCAAGCGATAGAGAGAAATTAGGCCCCCAACCTACACCGTATGCAGTCTTGCATATGCTGGGTACCTCTGTAGCCCCCAAGTCGTACACAAACCAAGCGGTGCCAGAGCCGACACGTCAAATCAACTCTTAACGGTAGCGGTTCGGACCGGTTTCGTTCGCGCTCTCAACATTGCACCAACGCCCTTCCTGAGAGCCCCTCCCTCACCCTCTCGACAATGAAGTGCCTCGCCTTTCTGGTCCTGTACGCCACCCATGTTCTCGCCGCCAGTCAATTAGCCCTCTTCACGGATGAGCACTGCCAACACTCGCTGCGAGGTCTCGAAGGTCCCAATGGCTATCCCAATGGCACGTGTACCGATCTGCGACGCACTGGGACATACGGCAGTTTTCAGGTTGTAGGCCTGGATCCAGGCTGCACTGGTGAGTCGAAGCCATTGATCGTGAATCGGGAAATGCGCATACTGATATAAAGGCGATTTAGTCACCATCTACCAAAATGACACCACTGAGAACATCTGCTCAGGCTACCAAGAAGTGATTCAGCCCATCGATTGCTACAACTCTTCCTTTGTATACTACAGTATCGACTTTTGTGATATCGTCAGCACCAAGTCGCCTACTCCATCTCTCATGGCGCCACCTCCGTCATCTTCGAATTCCTCGGGCATCTCCACAGGCGCGGCTGTTGGTGCTACACTTGGTGGAGTCGCCGGACTGGCAATCATAATCGGACTGATTGCATTTTTCATCTTGAAGAAACGAAGAAAGGCACGGAGAACTCCAGAAGTCGCAGAGTATTCAGCTTCAATGCCGTCCGAGGTAGACGCGAAACACCTCCATGAAATGGGACCAGGTGCAGTCTTGTACAAAAGAGATGCGGCGGTGGAGGTTGAGCAGCCAGCTGCTGAGCTCGAGGGCAGAGAATTGGGGCCTGATGAGGAGTCGAGGACTTTACGCTCATGAGATGTCGATTAATGCACGAGTTTGAGTAGACTTGAACTACCGCCAATGGCTACCTCAACTGGAACAGTGTACTTTTGGAATACTGCTGTGGTTTTATGCTTGGGTCGCATGGACTGGAATTGCCCAAAACCAAAACGGTCTTTAACAACAGATACAGAAATTTTGATGTAGCCATGTTGAGCAGCAGCGAAGCGCTATAATGTAATTACGACTCACAGACGAATGCCCTTGCCGAAAGAGCCATAAACGCAAGTCGACGAGAGGGACAACCATAGTCCATTATTGACATAGACGATATTCCAGCAGCATCTCGCACCGTTGGAATTGCGAGATGTCGCTCCCAACGACATCGACCGAGTCATGGCCCCAAGAAATCCTTACAGGCCAAGAAACCCTCGGCACATTGCCCAAGCCGGGTATTCAGGGACAAGAGCAAGGCGCAGCACAAGTGGATGGGCCAAGGGTCTTGGAGTGATATGACTTTGTAAAGTACATGTGCATGCATGATACGACCCTAATGTTGGTCCCTAGCATTTATCAATTGCCAGATATGTTACTATTGTTGAAAGACACGGTTCAGTGAATGAGAGCGCGAAGGCACTCGTTACCAAAACAGGTTTAGTTTGAGTGTTATAAGTACGAGTAGATTCTTTGGGGCTTTAACGATTGCCTTTCTTCATACACACCTATTGCTTCGACGATGACCAAAAGTCTCACCACCAGTTCCACAAATACCCCAGGGTGTCGAGATCCATAGTGCAGAGGGAATACTCGGAGGCACGGGAAAGAACTTTCATTTAGTATTAGTGTCTTCTATTGTAAATGTGCCTGGAAGCTGTGAATAGTCTTCGCTGGATAATACGCCACATCGCGCATGTCATCAACCGTGTCAAAACTCGGCTGTCCAAGAAAAAGGGTCTCTGCGTATGGCATAATCTCGGTCTTTCTCTGTCCTGTCATTGGTGATCTAGACAAGGTGCAAGGAGAATTCTGCATATTCTTAGCAATTTGATTGGTTTCTTTCTTTTAATAGTGATAGCGGACAATATGCCCGATGTCTTCGACTAATGGCACACTTTTGGGCACATGTACTTACTCGAGCGTATTGGTTTCGCACTCTGAGCAACTTGTTGAGTCAATCTGGGTATTGGTAACAAGGTCTGCTTGTAGATCAGTGTCCTCCGTAGCACACACCGAAACGCTGTGTTCGAAGATAAAGGCTTCTCAAAGATCGTCTTTTGTATCTCGGCGAGAAGCTTAGAGATTGCTATCTGTCAAGAATCAATCACTCATGACTGCTGTTTGCAAACAACTCAGATGACAGTCCGTTCAGGGTAGAATAGAAATTTTTCGTAAATCTTCTAGACATTGTTATCTTTATCTTTCCTCTCCCAGTTGTAGTGTCCATGTAGAGACATTGTGCGAACACAAAAAAGCAACAACCCGATCTTGAGCCTGTGAAATGCTACATTGACGTTCTGCTCATGGGTGTCTCCTACTATAATGCATCATGTTCCATCCACACCATTTCCAAACTCGTTGTGCCAAGCAGTCGGGCGTAGTAGACGGGGGTTGGCTGTTCTTGGACTACTCCCGGTCTCAATACCTAGATGAGGAAGCTCACCCCATGACAGTCACTCTTTACTAAGCCTGCGTCGACTTTACGTTAAAGTAATTAACGTACTCCACCAGTAAGCTGGCCACACCAGTAAGCTGGCCGCCCCACCAAACCTGACGCGACTCTCTGCGTAATTGCTCTACAACAACGTAATAAAATAAGATAAAATTAAGAGATATTATTCTTTAGGAAGCTCTACATGAAGTCCGAGTATGTCCTTGAACGTGGCACTTCGTGCACGTCGGCGGCGCGCGCTGACGTCGCTCACCACCCTGGCTCTGGCCAGCCTCCATCACCACCCTTTCTGCCTCTGCAGCCATCTGCTGAGCCTGTTGGGCTTGAAGCACCCCGCCAGTAGCAATATATTGACGCTGCCGGTCTTGCTTTTGTCGTTGGCGCTGGACTTCTGCACGTAGCTTCTTATTCTCCTCTATAACTATTGTTGCTGATTGCATAGCAAGCTGAGCGCTTTTAGCGAGCTGGCGTATCGCAATGCTTGTTGGGCTCTCTGATTTCCGGCGAAGCCGCTCTTGGAGATAGCGTACCTGCTGCTGAAGCTCTGCTACTGTATGTGGTGTCTCTGTCTGCGCTGCTGCCGCTGGCGCTGCAGCGTTACTATCTGTAGTCGTCTGTGGTGGAGACGGTGTTCTGGCTATGGTAAGCGACGATAGAACGCGATCTGGACAAGGAGGGATAAGGCCTGTCGCTTGAAAACCAGCCTGGATATTCTGCTGCGTGAAAACTATTGGCCGGATCTGTTGGTAGACTGTAAGGAAGTCTATCTTGTCAATGTGGTAGACGCCTTGGCAGGCGAGCTTCTCAATCTCACGCCCGTACGCCCGCTTAAGCGGCGAGAAGCAGCTAACATCAAGCGGCTGAAGAAGATGCGACGTATGCGGCGGCATACAGAGAGTAATAATCTTATTCTCGGCGCAGTACTGGTCGAACTCTGGTGTAGCGTGGCTGCTGTGGCCGTCTAGGATAAGAAGTCGATAGACTCCAGCCGTACGAGCTGCCGTATGCCGATTAAAGTGCTTCACCCACTCTACACCAAGCTGATCAGTCGTCCATCCATTGTCTGAGACGCCGATAGCCCAGTCTAGTGGGAGATTGGGGTACCAGCTGCTCTGGTGGGCCTTGCCAGACAGGATCACTAACGGTGGTAGACACCAGCCAGACGCGTTCACGCACTCGATTACTGTAACCCATTTGCGATTGCCTGGCTGTACAACAACTGCTCGGCCGACTCTGTCAGAGCTTGTAACTACCTTTGACGTTGCAGCGACGCCCATTGCGAATCCAGTCTCGTCAAAGTTGTAGATGTCTTGGTCTAGGACGCCGTACGTCTGGCGCGTCTCTTCTACTAGCTTAAACCAGGCTGCAATTGCGATAGGATCCTCACAGGAAGCGCGCTGACTATGAAATCTTCTAGTCCACTTTGTCTGGAGCTCTGGCTGGTTCTGGATAAAGCGCGATACCCAGTTCTTGCCAACAGGCTGTGGAGGTGGATCTTGGCCGCGCGCAGCGAGTAGAGCGTCTGCCATTCGTCGCACGTCAATGATATGGGGCGGAAAACCGCGTCGATCAAGGTCTAGGATCCATTGCACAAGAGACTGCTCTTCAATAGGTAGTAGCTTTCGGTTGGTAGAGACTATCTCTGATCGTGGCTGGGTACCGTGGAGACGCGTCTGAAGAGTTGACTTTGGTACATCGTACGCTTTCGCGAGACTATAAATAGATTGTTTTGGGTTATTACGATATGAAGCTATAGCAAGACTTATTCTGCCTTCACGAGAAGTCTGTATAGAGCGCTGTCGGCGCGGCATGGTGGTGGTTGTGGAGAGAGTCGCGTCAGGTTTGGTGGGGCGGCCAGCTTACTGGTGTGGCCAGCTTACTGGTGGAGTACGTTAGTAAATAGGAATTACTAAGTACACTGGCCCCATTGTTCAATACCTATCTTTTTCTTGCCCTATGCGGCATGTTCGGCCTCGGCCAATAATCATTATTGTTGAGAATATGCGAGTCCAGTCCAGGTTGGTAGAAGAAAGTTCAGAGCCTGGGCGAGAGAATGGCGCCATGCGGTGGCCAGTGCTGCGCGTGTGCACACAATACACGTTGCCGCGTACGCATAGTAGATGGACAATAACACAGTGGATATGTCGAATAGTAGACGTTAAGACTACCCACCTTGCCACTCCGACTTAGTTACCTATAGTAGTCATACTGCTAAAGGACCTAATTCTAACAATTATTACTTTTAGTTCCAATTTCCAGTAACGTACCTCACAGGCGAGTGGGCCACTTTTGCCAAGCCCCCACCAAAAACCACCACGTTATGGCCCATAACAGCCCACTTTGGCCCTGTATAGTGCAATACGATACGAGATATCATTCAGAGGCTACTTCTGCTACATGCTTGCACGTTCGCGCATTATGCCCAGTCTCATTGCACCGTCCACATCGCCGTTGAGATGGTTCACCCACTTCAGCGCGCACCTGCTTCTTTAGCTTCTTCACATCACTACGCAACCTAAAGTCCTGAAGAGCGGCCAAGCGCGCCCCATCTTCAACTGTCCAGGTCCCCTCTGCCTGAACCCGCTTTCTTTTGTGTGATTTTCGTTGCGTTGCGGCCCTATTTGCTGCCTTAAGCTCAGCTATCTCCTTTTGCGCCAACACCAGCTTATGCGCAATAATAGCTGCCCCCTTTGAGACCTTCTCAAAGGCCTCCACAACAGACGTTGGCGAACTATTCGTATGCCTTTGAATACTCTGCTTCATTAGCGTCGATTGCGACCCTAATTCTAGGGTGTTACTAGGGTTTTGCGACAGTCAGGGCTGGTTGTCGACAGGTAGGGGTGATGGAGTGCGCAACTTGAGGTCAAGGGCGGATATAACCCATTCTGGGTCAAATGGGACCACTCCAGAGCCTCGAAACCCTCCTTGGACACTGCTAGAAGTAAATGAGGTGTCAAAAGCCCGCTTAAAGCAAGGTAGGAACTCTTGTTTTGGGATGTGGCTGATCTGGCTGCGCATGAGTGCTTCGACTTGGCGTCCATAGGCCTGCTTCAAAGGGGCAAAACTGCCCACATCAAGAGGCTGCTGTTGTTGCGACCTTGGGGTAGAGTAGTAGTTTTGGTGAGGGCTTGGCAAAAGTGGCCCACTCGCCCGTGAGGTACGTTAACCACCGTCTTCGACAGTTTGTTTCCTCCTGCCCAAACCAGCATGTTGAGCCGGCCAATCACTATACCCATTTTGATTTCCGACCTGCTAAGACAGTCATCGATGGATCTTTGAGACTGTCCAATCGGGTACGCTGAGCTTTGGCCACCACTAGCGATCTCGAAAGTTTTGGGATTGGGTGCAACGCCGCACTGATATCGCATGCCACTCTCGCCGCGTGCGTTTCCTTTCTTGTTTATTCTCAATCGTTGCATTGCGATTTGTCTCTAGTCCTCCGCAGTCGATGTCTGCATGCTCGCGCACAGTCAGTGCAGTATCACGCTCTCGCGTCCCGCCACTGAAAACACTCTTGCCATTCCTGTACCAAACAACAACCATCCAGCGATGTCAGTCCGCCACACGACCAATTGTCCGCCGCACCATTGCCTCACGATCATACCCGGACAACAGAGATGATGTTCCCTTCGTAGATGAAACCTTACCGCCTCCTGTCGACCAAGGATCTGGAAAAAAGACAACCATAACGAGTACTGAGCGTGCAGCGTTTGAGAAACTGTACAGAAAGTTCAACACTGAGGGACGGCAACAAAAGGAAAAAGATCATGTCGTGGAGCTAGACCAGATAGCTGATGAGTACTATGAGGATGACGAGGAGAACTCGAAGCCGTCTCTGGACCAGATTTTCGATGAGGCTATGAAAGGCGAATCGCGACTCCGGTCAACACGTACGCTTGCTCAGCGGCAAAGAGCGGGTGCTCATTTAGGGAAAGATGCCTCGCCTACAAATCAAACTGGAACAGAATCGGACAATGCACAAAGCAGCAGGAAGAAGGGCTTGGGCTTTGATACGGCACAGCTCAGAGAGATGCGTCTAATAGAGCGAGAGAGAGTTGACAAACTCATCCGCAACGCACCCACCGACCGCGAGCTCTGGCAAATTCTTGACCGCGAAATCCTCACCAAAGTGCGTGCGCTCGATCTGGACAATACCAATCCTGGCGAGAGCAGAACGCCAACCGCAGAGTCCAACAGTAGAGCGCGGACGAAGAGTGCTACACGGCCCAAGTCCATCACCAAACCCGATCCACCCTCTCCTGAACAGCGCATCCTGTTCCAAAACTACCCGCATCATCTCATCACCGCTGTTAGCACTCTCCGCTCAGAGTTTCCCTCTTCACTACTTCCTCTCACCATCCTACCTATAATCAAGAGTCTTGGTCGCTCTTCCCACGTCCTCGGTGCTACAACAACACTCTACAAGCACTTACTTCGTACAGCATGGATCCAACAATCCTCTTTCACCACCATTGATGCTTTACTCACCGAAATGGATAACATCGCCATCGAGTTCGACGCTGATATCCTCGCACTGCTTGACGCCATTCTCAAGGAGAGCAACCAAGCGAGAAGCGGTATTCTTGGGCGAGAGCTACAGTTGGTGTACAGCATGGAGCTGTTCTCTGATGAGATGAGCAAGATTTTGAGATGGAGGAAGACTGTAGCGGAGAGGTTGGGATTGAAGAGTGAGGATGTTAGATTGAATAATAGACTTGTGAGGAAGATCCCGCAGCAGGGAGGGTCTGCGAAGGTTGCTGAATCGCACGAAAATAGGACGAATTCTCAGAAGGTAGAGAAGCAGTGTGATACTGTGACTGCAGCAGAAGGCAGCTCGACAATTAATGATGATGGTAAAGACGACAGCGTATCTGCTGAGGGTTCTGGAGCATCTAGCACTGCTTTCAACGAGGTTAGTGAGGCGACTCCGTTTGCTGAGGGAGACGCAGCAGCCAAAACAGACGGCAAGGAGACGAACAACGTCGGTGTTGAAGACCCCATCGAACAAGAACGCCCCACCGAGAACGACAATGCACCCAGTGAACCCACCAAAATCACATCGTAGATATCATGTACCATAGTGTAAAATTACATCAGCAAAACACAATCACAATCACAATCACAATCCAATTCAGGCACTCCCTGCTTCACCCATGAAAACAACATGTTCATTTAAAAAGGTAACACAGAAACTCCTCTCAACACCCTCAACCCCCCAAAACGCCAACCCAATATTCATATTCATACACCCTAACCCAGCTCCCTCATTACCACTCCTCACAAACTCTCCCACCCTCCATTGTTCACATCGCCCTCCAACCTTCTCGCAATAAGGCTCTGCACGCCGCCCTCAAGCCAGACCTTCCTAAGCAGCGCATCGTACCGTTTCTGATTTAAGAAAAGCTGGTGGTGGCGGCGTAGAGCCGGGTCGACTTCACCGTGCTTGTCGAGATAAGGGGCGACATGCCAGGTACCGTGGTCGAGGTTGAGGAAAAGGACCATGCATTTGCGGATGTGGATGAAGAGACCGATTTGACCGCCACATCTGTGATAGCATTGTCAGTATGGGTTCTGTACCTTTTTCTCATCTTGGAAAGGGGATTGTATGAATAGGGATTAGGAAAACCAAAAGGGGAATAACGGACTTAGCTAAATGCTGATTACAGCCTCCACGGTTCTTATTCGTCATGCAGCATACAGCTTGGCTGCACATGATCTCGCCGCAGAAGAGACACAAGGCCGGGTCTGTCAGTTCTTTGCCAGTCGTTGGGCAGCGGCGGCGTATCGCTTCGTCAGTGAGCGTGTCGTAGTTCTTGGGCAGGCCTACGAGTTCGAAGATTGCGGGGTGCGAGAGTGATATCGTGGGTCGGAGGGGGTTGTTGCCTGCTTGAGCCCATAGCAAGTGTCGTAGCCAGCCACCGGCAATGGATCGGGTGGTGTGGGCTGCGCTTGTGCGCATAGTGAATGAGGCAAAAATTTCATCGAGTGAGGGCAGACGGAGGATGGTGGATAGTCGCGCGAGTTCGGGCTCGTCTGCGCGTTCGGTGGAAACATGTGGTAGATCGATACCGTAGCGGATGTGCATTAGGATTGCGGCTTTGCGCACAAAAGGTACCGCATATGTTGAGACCATGGTGTGTATGAAGTAGAGAAAGTTTGGATCCTTGAATCGTGGAGGGATAGGCATATTGTCGATATCGAGCGAGGAAGGCGAGTTGCCCACATCGGTCACGTTGTAGATGACGCAGATAAGGAAGAGTAGATTGTTCATCTGCTCTGTTGATCCAAAGCTGCTACTGACCTTTTCTGGGTTTATGAACTGTTCAGGATTCGGGAAGAGGAGATCAGAGTCTAGTGACATCTCTTCAGTCGAATGACCCTTTCTACCCAGAGCAAACACAAAAATCACCCGAACAATCTCTGCAAGGTAACACATCCGTATGATGTGGTGAATGTCGAGACTCGCCGCTGAAACGATGCCGACAGCGCATTGAGAGAGGAAAATGAACGGATCCTGGCAAAGGAGAGGTGTTATGCCCTTGAGATCGAAGCTCAACACATCCGGGTCATATATACTGGGATGTCCAACTAGCAACTGACGGAATTGCCGGCGCTGGATCTCAGAAAACTCATTGATAGTCTTGGTTGGACCCTGACCTCGTAGACCTCCAATCGCGATGTATGAAGAGACGCTTTCTGAAAATACACGGAGATGCGTGATCGTCTGCGGAGAAATCCTGTCAATCAGAGTTCCGCGCGGAGCTTCAGACTGTACGCCTCGTTGAGCAATCTCTGCTGCAGCGATCGAGTATCCAAGGGCTTGTGCAAGGGCATCTGTGTGTGTAAAGTCCTCTGAGATAGCTGGTGTGTGCGGGTATGCGAATGAGGACTGAATGCTATTGACTTTCAATGTGTCTCTTAGTCTGTGGTATATCTTGACCAACTCTCCCATGGGAACATCTTGGGTCAAAGCCGGGCTGTTTTGAGTTGGGCCGAATCCTGGTTCAGCGGCTTCCAGAGGTTGCACACCAAGGAAAGCCGGGACCTGGAATCGCGGCGCAAGCTGTGTTGGCGGCTGTGCAAGAGCGAGACCAGCTGTCGGAAGTTGGGGCTTGAGAAGGTCAGGCAGTCGACTCGATACCGATTGGATAAAATTTCGCTCTGCATACTCATAGAGCATCTTCTGGTCATGGGACATATCAGCAGGTACTTTCAACCCCTTTTCCAGGCTCTTGTGAGTCACGACCAGCTGTGACTCGAGCCAGTCGTCGAATGTTTGTTCAGTCTCCAGTACACCGGTACTAGACACCTTCTTTGCTTTCCAGATGATTGGCAAGAAAATGTTGCCAAGGGCTTTGCAGAGTGGGCACATGAACTCCTTGAGCTCAGGCCGTTCAGGGTGGTTCCTGGCAATCTGGCTGACATGGCGCCTCTGAGTTGCATTGAGATATACCTCAAAGCAAGCAAAATGCATGATGTGGCCACAGCCAGTGGTTACCGGACCTGGTGCTACAGAGGCTGGTGGAAATCCCCTTCCCAGTTCTTGCCTTTCACTAGTCACCCGCTCACCCGTGGCCGTCACCTTCTCAATCATGCGTCGGTTTCTGCCCGCAACACCAAATGGTCGCAGGTGTTCGGCGGATCTGTCAAGACTACTTGGAGTCTGTACAACTTCGTCTACCCACTCTGAATCTTCCAGAGGTGTTTGCCGAAGTATCCTGCTCTCGGAAATATACCCAAAAGATCCATATAGTCTCTGTTCGTTGCAGTCCTCTTGACATAATATGCATGTGCCAGAGGGGAATTTTAGTGTCTTTTCTTGTTCGACAAGTCCCCCGGTTTCATCTTCAAGGTCGCTGAAGTCATCTTCACCCCAATCAAAGTCCTGGTTGGCCAAGAATTTGCCTTGCTGCTCTTTGAACGCTGCCATGACCTTCGCCTGTCTCTCGAGAGCTTGCTTCTTCTTCAGCTCCTTAGACTCCTTATCTTGAGGCGCAGGTGAGGCAGTGTCCATTCTATCAGCCGGCATGTTGATTGCAGCAGCAGCAATAATGAAAGAATCTTGCTGTCGCTGCTTGAGCCGATGAAGTATCAAACTGATTTTTGGTTCGCACGCCTTGAAAACCTCGATGTCCTGAAGAGATTTTAAGATTGAAAGGACAGTAGGATGGCCCTGT
The DNA here is from genome assembly GCA_002286855.1 of Bipolaris cookei. Lineage (NCBI taxonomy): Eukaryota > Fungi > Ascomycota > Dothideomycetes > Pleosporales > Pleosporaceae > Bipolaris > Bipolaris cookei. The sequence goes on from NRSV01000037.1 coordinate 275,217, forward strand.
ATTCCCATGATGGCGTTTTGAGTCAACACTGAAGTGACAAACGACTCTGGTGCTTTTTCAGACCATCCATGTTCTGTGCTTTTGTCTTCGAGGATAGCGACAAGAAGCAACTGTAGGACAAATTGAATATACGTCTCCACACGAGTTGCTGGCATGCTTGGTGTAACTTGCACGGCCTTGAGACCATACGCTAGTAGGTAGTAGATTATCTGAGTGAACAAAGGGGTTCTTGTAAAAGCTGACAGATCTCGAAATAGGCCAGAGGGGATTGGTCGAAGTTTCGGCTCGTAGACGATTTCACTTGCTTGCTTCCCGGTTTGCTTAGCAATGTGTGCTTTGTAGATGTTCTCTGCCTCTTCCCTCTGGTTTCGGTTGTATTGGTGAAGATATGGGTCGATCAAGTCGATATATTGCTCTTTCAACTCGAAAGTACCACTGTCAGACAAGCCCTCTGGAGGCCGGAATCTAGTCATTTCTGACAGCACCTCGGGAAACTCGTCTAGGTTCTGAATCCGGTCTGACAAACGTGCTGTCATGTCGGAGAAGGAGAGTGGCTTGAAACACAAAACATGCGCAATGTCCTTACGCAAAGCGACCAGTTGAGACTCGTCGTTGTCTTCTGCGGGTATCAACGAAGTACGCTCGCTGAGAATAATGATCAGCAAGTGGACAAAGTCCTCTACCACATCAATAGCTTGGGTGTCCTCGAATCCATGGTAGCTAGCTTCATATCTCCCAGTCATCCAGCCGACAAGTCCAAAACGATCGACCATGGAAGCTAAGAAAATTGATGGATCACAAAGTACAAGAGCAGACTGTAAGAGAAAGATGTCCCGTTGGTGGGAAACGTCTCTTTGTGATACACTTCGGTATTGAGTCATCTGGTGTCGCAACGTGATGCCGTTCCTGACCCAGATTCCTGCGCGCATCTGTGCCAGCCACGAACATACCCGAAGCGGGAAATCGAACATGGCAAGTAGGTATTCTTCAGGCCTGTGGACAGGAATAGGCGCTACAGCTGGGCCAAGGTCCATCTGTAGTTCGCTGTGAGAAAATAGAAGTAGTCGCAGGATGTCCTCCTGATTCATGCTCCGTGCTCGATCAATTAACCAGGACACAGTATAATGAAGCGCATGGTGAAAGCTCATTGGCTGAGTCGCAACAACGTAGTCAACAATCTTATATGGTTGCCTTGGCGATGACTCGGAAAGGAACTCGAGAATGTCCAAAGTCTTGAACTTGGTCTCTTCTTTTAGTTCGGTCTGATCAAATCGTTTGCGTTCAGCACCTAGCGAATTAATGATAGCAACCTTTGCGGCTGCACGTATTGCACGTTGAATGTTGGTTGGATCTTCATCGCGAGTCCAGGCGAAAGATTCCGCGAAATGTCTACACAGCTTGTTGATCTCCCGAGTGATCAAGGAGGCACTGATCCAAGCTTCAGATTCAAATTCTAGATGCTCACCCACTTGTCGAACGTTAGGACAGATACCTTGATGAAGCTTGACAAGATCAAGGAACTGTAAGAGGTAGCGCGGCTCTTCACGGATTCTCTCCTGGACAAATTCTGATCCGAGCAGATACTTCATATCGAGGAAAAAGTGGTACATGCGACGATTGGTCACGGCTCCTTGCTCGAAGGCTAGTGTGGCTTTTGGATCGACGTTCGAGGGATAGCCAACTTGACGCGTAGTCAGAAAGGTATAAAGTATGGCCATTAGGTTAGTGAGGAAGTTTCCACGCTCAACCACTTCTGACGTGATAGACGGAGTCGTCAACATCTGGAGAGAGAGGTTGATAATGGAGTGGTCCGGCTCGCGGTCCGCGATTAGATAGAGCTGGGCTAGAGCAGTATAGACGCCCGCAAAGCGCAGACCCAGCAAACGCTTGAACTCAGGGATTGTGACGACTGTGCTGATAAAGACATCGCGTATGCCAATACGCAACTGCTTCCACATTCGCAAGTCGTATAAGATGAGATGATCTAGCCGTAGGCGCTGCCACAGATCCTCGTGAGGAGGAGTCCCAGGCTTCTTGCCAAAGTTTTCAGGCTTCTCTAACCAATATTTGGCCGGCCTTGCTGGCCGCAATGTCAATGTCCGAGTATGTGGCGTCTCGGGTACAGGTAACATTGGTTCAACATGGCTGAGTGACGGTGCACCAACTACAGGTTCACTATCGGACTCTGCAGGTGTTACGCTCTGTTCAAGCTGACCACGTTGTGTGTTTTGAGGAGCAGGGGGAGGTGGTGGTGGAGCAGGATAGCCTGCCCTGGCTGCTTCGGCCATTTCGCGTGTCTCATCTGTACTTTCATACGCCCCCATTTCGACGTCACCATCCTCGTCCTGAGCGCCGACCTCGTCAATATCCATATCATCTTGGGCGTCAGCTGCAGGGCCGCCCTCGCCTTCCTCATCCTCGTCATCATCGTCTGAGCCAGTGGTGTCGTCAGTGGCATCAGTAGTCCGCTGTCGCTGAACGCGGATAATCCGTGGGCGCCGTTGTATGGGCAACAGGCCACTGAAGAAGCCATCCATTTCAGCTTCCTTGTCTTCCATTTCATGATCGTCGAGACCATTTTTGCCTATACCCTGATTCGATGCCTCACTACCGACTCGCCAGGGTTTCAGCAGTTCTTCACAAACGGTGCGTCTTAGTATCTGGCTGTCTTCACCCACACTACATCCCGCAATGTCCGAAATCCACTCGATGATGGCACCGCCCATTTGTTCGCGGAACGTATCTCGAGCAGATCGAATTGTGACAGTCAGCTTGATCTCTTCGATGATCTTGGCCATCCTGAGAAGATCTTTGATGTCTGTTCGGTATACGATTGCACTCCGCCCCACGTCGTTTATCTCATAGGCCTTTGCGAGGCCAAATGCCAGCTTCTGTTTGCACGCGCGTGCAACTTGGTCTCTAACATCATTGACCGTATGTTTCTCGTCATTCCATAGCACCAAACAGTATTCGTCGCACTCTTCAGAATGATCTCCAGAAACGTACCATCTCGAAATGAGACGCGAGTTGCGTTCGTCTTGTCTGATCGACTCTTCGCTCTTGGGTAGGCGCAGTTGTTCTGGGGAACAGGAGAAGACATCGATGAGGTAATCTAGCGTTCGGGCGATTGTAATGCGTATGGTCTCGACAAGTTCGTCTGGCAGCATGGTGCCTTCCCTCGCCTTGCCAGCCGCCTTGGACTCATGCTCCGGGTCGACTGAGTGTATGTTGCAGTGTACAGGCCGCACCCACGCCTCGTCGTCTCCGCAGTCGCAGCAGCCAGAGTTGCCAGGTGAGACACTAACAAAGACCTGGTGACCCTCGTGGTCCGACGCATCGAAGCAACGGGCGCATAGAACGCACGTATCGTCGGCCGTGCATGTCTTGCAGCGGTATGTAGCCTCGCCGTTCTTGAAAATGTGCCCGCATGGTTTCCCCCTCGCTGCTGCGGTGTATTCTGCACCCTCTACTGCGCCCTGTGCGTCGCGCAAGCTCCATGGCTTTTCGCCGTTGGTTTGCGGTCCATTTGGGAAGAACAGAGGAAGGAAGTCATCCCGACCAGCAAGTGATCGGAAAAGTATCTCGCGCAACTCACGGTCAGCCGCGAGTTCAAACCGGTAGTTATGTCGCCTTGGCAGTTCGCGCAGCTGTCGACATAGTTCTTGCTCGTGTAACGACATGTACATGGCGCAGCTCCAGGCGGGATGGTGGGGTTGTCAGATGTCCCGCAGACGCGACGGAGGCAGATGTCGTGTATGAACAGGGCAGAATGTGTGCTGGCAGTGTTCAGTGTGGGCCTGCCACGTGAGTGAGGGTTTGCGTGATTGTGATTGCTTGGGTATTTAGGGTTAAGTGGAGGACGGGGTGCGGCGCTATGTCATATGTTTAAGTTTCGAGGTGAGGATCTAGGTAGGGCGGACCCCCGAGGCACGCGCAACGCCACCAGCGAAGGAACACTTGACCCAGAGTCGACTGTCGTTTCACCAGCAAGACGAGACGGGCAGCCTGCGCTATGGCGGTTCCTGCAGTATATGAATGCGCCACTTTGGCCATAGTTTTCGAGTAGAGGCTCCATCTATTTGTATCTTCACTCCCATCGCATATGCATGACCTCTTCTACGCTACCAGATAGCCCTGCGTAAGATGACAGCACCACTTTTCACGACGGTTCAATCACGTCAACTCACGCATGCAGCGGCCTAAGCCCTATAGAGCCAGGGTATCACAGCGCAAATGCACATGACAAAACAAGAGTCGGGTTGCCAACTTGAATTGGTATTTCACATGTTGCAGCTTACACTGCCATGGACTGTGGCCATCCCTAAGAACCGCAAAGAGAAGTCTATATCATGCTCGAGTCGTAGTCTAGTCGCTTTTCCTACTCGTCGTCCTCGGCAGCCTCCATGTATCGGTGCTTGATGTCCTTCCATTGTCGCTGCCAACTGCATTAGCCTACATCACCCTCAATGGGCCATTGGTGTTACATACTCCGCGGTTGACTCTGTCCCAGATCTTGTCTGAGGAGGTGTCGAACGCCCTGTAATTTCCATCAGCTTCCATCCCTTCCGCACTCTCATGTCCGCGTCTTTGCGACGTACAGCTGAAGGCCGAAAGCAGCACCGAAGACGGTGAACAACATGGTGGTGTTGCTGCGGAGGACCGCGCTGTCATCGATGGTCAGTGGGAGTCGGGCGAAAGATATGCGCGAGGAAAGACTTGCTTGTAGACAGTGCCGAGCATCTTCATGTGGCTGTTAGCGGGCGCTCGAGGCTATTGTTCGCATCAATTAACTTACGCCAGACATTTTGGACGTGTCGAAAGGGCTTGGTGGGCTGTTTGGCGGGATGTGGTGGTACTCTGCTGTCGGGGTTAAAGGGCGAGGTTCGTCGACAAGATTGAAGCTCTCGCATCACGGGGATTTACGCTGCGCTAATTGGCTGTTTGCGGCCACTGCTTGGCTCTCTACCTTACTTTGACCCCCCACCACGCCCATCTCCACACTGCACACTGCGAGCAGCTCATACCAACACAACCTAGGTGTACGCCAAGTGCCTTGAACAGACTGGCAACGGCCCTACGAAAGCAATTGATATCTCTGGGCCGTCGCGGTTGTCTTATACCCCTAGGCGCAACTACCGACGCCATGCCTTCAGCAGCCACACCCGCCATTTCAAAGGCTGGCATCACCACATCGGCCACCGGTGAACGCCATATTCCGTCCTCTGTTCGTCCAGATGGCTCCATACGCAAAGAAATCCGGGTTCGCCCAGGTTATCGCCCACCGGAGGATGTTGAACTTTACAAGAACCGTACTGCTGAGGGATTTCGAAACCGAGGCAAGGGTGGCGTGCCAGGTGCTGAGACTATCACCAAGGAAGATGAGACCAGCAAACTGAGCCCTGCTGCAAACAAGAATGCCAAGCGTAGGGAAGCTAGGAAGAAGGCAGCAGCTTCTGCAAGCGACAGCAAGGAAGAGCAGAAGCCTAGTTCTACCGAGAACAAGGATAAGGAGGAGGCGAACCCGGAGCCTGAGAAAGTCGTTGATCCCGAAGCCGAGAAAGAGAAGGAAGCCAAGAAGCTTGCCAAGAAGTTGAGACAGGCTCGCGAGCTCAAGGACAAGAAGGAGAAGGGCGACAAGTTGCTTCCGGAACAGTTTGAGAAGGTCATCAAGATCAACGAGCTAATCCGCCAACTGGATACTCTTGGGTTCGACCCACAGGGAGAGAGGAAGAATAGTGAGACTTGAAGCAAGCCACGCAAGCTGCTTCTTGGAATACTTGTATGGCCACCCCAGGCCTGTTGAACCCCAATACTCTCGCGGATTCGCATAACCACATCTGGGAACCCGCACAATTCAAGATTAATGTGTGCCTTAACATAAGGCCACGTCCTTAGACTTCCAGTACCTCAGCTGGAACATATATCTAACTTGAAAAGGCTCAGGCCCTCTTTCAGTATCTGCTAGCCACCTATTGCACTCAGCGCTCTCAGGTCATGGCCGTTTCAGCCCAAGATCATCGAATGATCCAAACCAAAACTTCTCTGTCCCATGGAGTGCATAGTAATAGGCCTCTTGCGATTTAGCTCGCATCTTATATGAGGCTGGAAAAATGTATCGTAGGATACATTTACAGAAAAGACGAACTATCAAGATTGTTTCATTCTATCACCTGCTCCCGTCTTTCACGTCTTTTGGCCTCTACCTATAATCAACCCGGAAAACTCACGCTCTGGAAAGTCATTAAATTAGTATAGTAACTAATATTGATTCACATTGTGTGAAGCATATCTAGTGCTACTCAATTATCTAGTCACGTGATGATAGTATTCACGTCGACACGACTTGGTGGTGATACTATTACGAGATCACGGCGTCACTTGAATTGCCCTCCCCCGTAGCCTGCCATCAAGATACTGGTGCATCATAAACTAATGGCGATACCCGGCCGTGATCAAGGTCCATCAGTGAAATACGTCTTCTACTTCCTGCGTTCAACAAGTGGAGAGATACCATTGAAGAAAACGAGGCTATCTAAGATCCATCAATACACACCTTTGAAAAATCATTATCACATGACTACCCCCTTTACCTTCCACTTAGTCTTAGCCTTATATGCAGCTCCGCAACAGGCAGCTAAAATGGACCACCGTCGGTGTCTACTTTATAGCCCATGTGATTGACGACAGTAAATAGTTTGAACAAGATTTAGGCAGCAACTATAGCATCAGGTTTATATGAGACACCATTTTTGCCACTACACTCTTCCAAATGGAGTCTCCGTAATTGGCGTAGCGGGGGGCTCAGCAACTTCTCTAGGGGAAATTCATTGTATTAGGATAGTTGTGTAAGCGTTTATGAGTAAAGATATGGAATAATAGGCGGGATGCATGATGAGCGATGAGAGATAGTACGGGGTTGAGATTAAAAAAGAAGGTGACTAGTTCTAATAGGTCACGCTCTAGCTAGGTTTAACAAAAGAAATTACTTATTTATATAACACAAAAGCATCAGAAGAGTAATCAATTGTCTAGTCATGTCTAGTTTCAGCTTTAGCATCTAAGTTTAACCTAGGAATAGGATTCTCAAACAAGCTTTTCTTAAGATGTTGATCTAGTACTATTCTTAGTGATAAATGCGGCCTGGAAAAAAGGTTCCAGTACCTAAAGTGTCAAGAAGTGTGAGGCGTTTTCCCTCTATCCAGTTCACTATCCTCTGAGCGCCTTGGCGAGTGGTAGGGCAGTGTGAATCTTATGAGCGGTCATGTTAGTGAGCACCAACGAGTAACATAGGCGATACTAGTAGCCTGGTTTTGAGGAGAGTTCTGGAGAAGGTTTTTATGTTCGACACTTGCTAGTGTTGTGACCAAAAGCTTAACAGTTAGAAAAAATACTTTTTAGCTAAACCTAACTTACTATAGCCGGGATACTCCTTGCGGCCAGATACTAATCCAGCTCGGATGTGCCGAGTGACCCGGGTGCTATTTTTGCCCAGATGGGAATATAACCTGGATGGCACTTTGATACAGTCGTTAGTGGGAAAATTACAAAGATCTGAGACAGCCATGTCTTTCACACTGAGTAGAAAGGACGGAAATGCTGTACGGGGATCTTGATAGTATTAGCTTTCCAAAGTCGTTATGTTCGAATGTTACAGGCGTGAACTAAATTTGTATTTTTGTGAGCTTGCCAGAGATCTGGGTCTTTTGTATTAGCCTTTGGTCAAGCTAGAGTCTTTTGTACGAACAATATGCTCACAGTCAAAATCAAAGACACAAACTATTACAATCGCCATTAGCTTTGCCTTGTGCTCATTGCACTCTGAAAACATTTATAAAGTGAACCGGAAAGATCTATTCTCGACATTTTGTAGAAGCTGACTCGGATCCTAGCAAAACGACTGTCCCTTCCTCGTCCGCTCACCATAAAGGTCGTGGGCGTCGAACAACTTCAGTTATTTGATACCAGCGACTAGTACAACATTCCATTGTTTGCTTTGGCGGAAGCATTTGAGGGCAGTTCTACGAGGAAGGCCTGTGGCCTCGAGTGAAATTGTGATAACTTTGGCGCTTCGATTCAGTGGGGCTGGACACGCTGCTTATTCGTAGAGAACCTTGTTCAGCTTCCGATTGGGAAGTCTGAAAAACTCAGGTAGGCCATCGAGATCATTGTAACTATATTTCACCGGAAAAAGATGGCGCTTGTCAGCTGGCGACGCGAGTGATTCTGTGGCAACGTACGACCTCTTGTCCAACTAAAGAGAGTACCAGTAGGGATCAGAGACAATTTATATCAAATGTCAGCATGTTGATATGGTATGATATAGTAAGTGCTTCTAGAAATTGGAGAGTATACGCTATAAAACTTATGTGAACAACGCAGCACGTGTAGAATCACAAACATGATGCATTTTACGATCTTCGGGCCTTCGGAAAGTCTTCCGCCTAGTATACTACGTACGTATCATTGAGCGTGGACCGTCTTTTTGCCGAAGACCTCGACGGGCTATTTTCCGGTTGATCACAAAGATTCGATAGCGAAGAGTGATGTGACAGGGATGTGTGGTCCGCAAAATGTTCCGTGCAAGGGCTATACAAACGTCTGGTAAGCTCAGCGCTAGCCGCGGTGGTGCATTACGGCGTTACGTAGTTGAGCTAGTCCAAAACCTTCTCTTAATGACAGTATCCTACTCAAAACTTCTATACTTTTCACATTGAATGTTAGTTTAACTCTCTAATATAGGAAAAGTTTTTTAGTGGTGCAATGATAATTGCTACTTCTTGGTGCCAGTGGAAAGTGTTGTTGCAGCTAAACCATTACACGCACTGACCGCATCTAGTATCTCCAAACATGCCTAGTTAAGAGCCGGTGATGCAATAAGGCGCTGTTCGGTTTCCGAACATATCACCCCAACAGGGATTAAATGCACCAAGTCAAATCGTTTATATTGAAAAGATGCTACTAGTCGTGTTACAAAACCGGTACACACGCGCGCACGCAGAAAGGCATACACCAACAAAGGCCAAACATGGTTCAGAAAAGATTTAAAGTGATCATTGTTGGGGGGAGTGTGGCTGGCCTCACGCTGGCAAACTTGCTACAGAATCTGGGTATCGACTATATCATTTTGGAAGCCTACAAAGACGTTGCACCACAACTTGGAGCGAGTATTGGCTTATATCCTCACGGCTTGCGGATCTTGGATCAGATCGGCTGCTACGAGGATATCTCACAGCTGGCATCACCATTTAGTAATATCACGTCGAGAGATGAGGATGGCAACATGCTATTTTCATTTGACGTAGGTAAACTGATCACAGAAAGGTAAGTCAACAATCGCGGCTAGGATACGAGGCAATATAGTCTACTGACACTGTAGAACAGACACGGCTATGGTGTGCTCTTCCTCAGTCGTCAGCAACTATTGCGAGTCCTATTCAAACGTATTCGGAATAAGTCGATCGTACATACCAACCAACGCGTGGCGAAGATTGAACATACGGGTAGGGGAGTAAAGGTGTTCACCCAGTCTGGGTCCGTCTTCGAAGGCGACATTGTCGTCGGTGCGGATGGTGTTCATAGCAAAGTTCGCTCCGAGATGTGGCGAATGGGTAACGAAGCGTCGCCGGGACGATTTCCGGAGAAGATTTGGCGTGGTAAGCAAGCACCAATTTTGCAGCTTTTATGGTCACTTGATCTAACACGCAGCGTAGAAATGCCTACTGAGTACAAGTGTGTATTTGGCATTTCCAAGTCACCAGGAGACGTCGGCGCTACCAATGTTTGCTTTACACACAAGAAGGATCGCACCATCGCAGTAATGGCTGGGCATGAGAATCGGTTATTTTGGTTCCTTTTCATCAGACTCAAGCAGCCACACTATGGTACAGACCTTCCGCGGTTCGAAAAAGCCGCTGCGTTAGAGTATGTCAGGGAAGAGGCTAGAGATATGATCACCCCCAATCTTTCCCTCGGTCAAATTTTTGAGAATTCTGAGACTTGGGATGCCACGATGGTGCCACACCATGTCTTCGAAGATTGGAGCTGGGGGCGAGTGTTTTTGTTAGGTGATTCTGCGCAGAAAGTGAGCACACAGTATACTCGCATAACAAACGCTGGCTGACTAGACGTTTAGTTTCATATTCTGACCGGTCAAGGTGGCGAGTCAGCCATAGAATCTGCTGCTGTATTTGCCGACAGCATCGCGAATATGCTGCGCGAATCAAAGGGTAGCCCCAACACTGACCAAATTAGCCGCGCCTTTGCTAACACGTATGCGATTCGATTTCCACGTACAAAGACCCTGATTGGTGCGACCATACTACTTCAGCGACTTTTCGCTTGGGAAACGCCCATTTATAGGCTGATAGACAAGTATGTCGTCGGACGCTTCGATCCTCATCCGCTTGTCAACGAGTTGAGCAAGCAGATGGTAGGTGCCCATCGGTCACATCTTTTACCACTACCCGAGCGTCCCCATGAAGTTCCTTACGACGATGAGCTCGCAATTCCATCACGCAGGCGAACCATTTCCACAGCCGTCACCATCGTCGGCTACCTTGGACTAGTGTTCTTCGCCCGCTACATGCTAGGTGTTGTACCTATGGCCGATGGCACCATGGATATTATCGAAACAGCAATCAAAGAAGGCAGGTACCAAGGCCAGGCACAGGATATGCTCAACTTTGACTACGTACCTGTCCTTGGTTCTAACATGAACACCCTGATTGCAGCCTACCTCCCAGCCATCGAGTCCTGGGACGTAAGCTACCGACTACTTACACTGAATCTTGCTTTTTCCCAATTTGTCATCTTTGCTATATGGCTGGTGGAGTCGCTGCGGACGCGCAATTATCTAACGCCAGTCCGCGGGGCAATCCTCTTCTTCGCGCTCAGCAAGGTTTCGGCCATTTCGGTCATGGCGCCCCTGTTTTTCCTAGTCGAATCTCTTTACACTGGAAATCCACAAAGTTGGTGGCCATCGGCACTTCATTCTCGATCCGCCCAGGCAAACGCACTGCTGCCAGCTCTCCTTATTGGGATGCTCGCCCCAACCTTGCTCATGTTTTTCCCATTCCAGGAAAGCAAGACACGACAGTTGATGGTCATAGTTTGGATGTTCTCTCCAGTCTGTGTGTACGTGCTCCAAAGCGTATTTGCTTCCATCACCAATCTGGTTTCTATGAAGGGTTCCGGAGGTTGGAGCAGATCTAAAAAGCCTGAGCGACGGTTGTTTCTCAGCTCACTGATTATCAGTATCTGTGCGCATTTGTACACTATTACCCAGTCACTCACATCAGATAATCCTCAGGCCGCTTTGTTGCGCGTCTTTATTCCACTGCAAGACAATGGCATCCCCACATACCAAGGTCATCACAACATGTTTCGGTGGGACTACTACATTCTCATGGCGTCTGGAGTGCTTTGGTGTTTCATCACTACTCGCAATATGGAGAGAGCAAAAATCATCAAAGCCCAGTGGAGTATGCTTACAGCAGCATTTGCGGTTGGCATCATCACTCTTGGGCCCGCCGCATCTATTTCTGCCTTCTGCCTTTGGCGGGTAAGTAAAATCGCGTAACAAACTTGTTGCGAAGAAAGGATGTGTGGCTGAAGATTGATGGGTCAAGGGCTATAGGAACCAGTGTTATGGCGCAAGGCCTCGCCGCATGTGTAAAGGGCTGCGCTGGTGAAGAAGCTTCGTACGAAAAAGGCATGACTTAGCATAGGAACATGTGTACATGCACAAATTGACTCTCGTAAATTGATTTCTCTCTTTGCTTGTAATATTTCTTTTGCAGAATAATACAGATACAAACTTGTCAGTATCTGGTCTTTTCCCGCATAGGACTAAGACAGCTAGCAGAATTGATTTAGATGATATGCAAACTATTTTGATATGAATTTAAATCTTAAAAATCCTTCGAAACAAGGAACAGATGTACACTCTCAGAATTATAAGATTAAACGGAATTAGGGTCAAGTTCTCTTTCGCATTGGAAAATCAACAAGCAAACTCTAACACTGACGTCCATTATCATTTTCCGTATTCCTCTTTCCAGAATTCAACCCGTCTAGCTCTTGCTTCTGAGAATTGCGATAACGAAGCGTAGCTCTCTTGACAAGGCCGGTTTGTATCCTATTTGACTCTAGATCGCGATGCTTGAAGTCTTCTTTTCTAGGATTACATTCAACAGAAGAGCAGTCGCAAAGGATTCGATATCTGAAGGGCTCTCCAGTCCCATGAGTCTGCATGAGAGTCTTGTAAGCTAGTACAGCAGTGCCCTCGTCTAGCGCGGTAGCCCGATCTTTGTGAGCCAGCAAGACAGTATCATGGGACAACACGGCTTCTCCAACGTCCATATTGCATCTCCGTACTGGGCGGTTGAACTCCATACCAGATTCTTTGTCCAAAACTGTCGTAAGATCGACCAGAAGATGCTGGATGCGACGAATTCGATGATCGGGTACAACGGTTATGATTCCCGGGTTTCTTTCCTTTTCTTTTTGGATATCCCTCTCGTATTTCTCTAAAACTTCGAGTTCTTTTTCATCGGTTATACTCTCCCTCATCCTCTCGTACCCTTGGGGATTATCGCTACCCTCCCATGTAGTCGAGTACAAGTATCTGAAACGACGATAGATGATGCTTTGCAATTCATCCTCGTACCACTCAAATATCTTTTTCAAATCCTTTGATTTTTCGGCTTTTTTCGCTGCAGATTTTTCCGCATAGTTTCTCTGAAACTCGACCCATCCCATTGTGCGTAGCTCAGCCTCATTCCCGTCACCGTCCAGATCTGTAGAGATAGTCATGTGTTCCTGAATACTCAACAAGTCGCCTTCAAACCAACGTATTTCCAGACTTTCGCGTCCTATGTAATGCATTGATATGAATTCGTCTTGGATCTTCCAGAGAAGCCTCTTCAAAACATGTGCCCGTTTGCCTCTTATGTGTGCAAAATATTGCGTCATTTCGCGGATGATGTGTACGCCAGCGAAGTACTGGTCAAACAAAAACGAAGTAAATTTGGGGTTCCAGCCATTACCGTAAGCCTCACATCTTTCCGGGCTATAGTACTTGTCTTCGAGTATATCGTACAGCCAGTTGGCGAGGTCCCAAGATGCGATGAGGAGAGGTACCGAATACCGAGCAAGTGCTTTTCGATTTCTGCGCGATTCCAATCGTCTTTCGTTCAATCCGGACATCCAGGCTGTCGTAAGAGCGCCGCATAGAGCGAGAATTCCCGTGAGAATGGCTGCGATGGAGCTTCCGTCAAGCATCTTATGCTAACAAAGATTACCTACCCTGAAAACGGGGCTTTCATGGGATGATCTATCACAAAAAATTCTAAGAGAAAGGTGAATGAATGCACTAGCAGTACTTGGAGGTGGTATAATTTGAAACCTCCGAGAAGGTCGCAGTGATCGTAGCTTTGTGCAAAACTTGGATGCTTCTAAGTTTATGCAAGGCGCCGCTGTGACTATACAGGACGAATGGTGTCCCTTTTCCTTACTAAGTAGATCCGCGATCCAACCTGTGTTGCTATCAGCTGGTCTGACGAAGCACCTGTGCCGTGTTTGTATTGCAGATCGACTGGTGGATTCACTACAATTGGCTGTTTTTGGTGTTCTGTCTCAAAGCGGAAATGCTTTTCTCCCTAGTCCATGCTTCCGGGCCCAAGATCGATGGAGCTAAACCTACTAACGCGGTTGACGATCTCAAGGCAAGAACAACATAGCTCAGGAACCATTAGATACTAAACCCATGATTGCTGATTTTGTTCATTCAACAGTATATTCTTTGAGTAACCTCAAGGTATGTAAAGTAGCGCAATATTGAATGCCATGTTATTTGGCAGATGCTCAACCTTCTCTGACCATAGTGCTATCTCTACCCTACCGCATTGCTTCATTTTTCAGATGATCCTATTCAAGTTAAATTGATCTCCTATATGCGTGCCTTTCTACAGCATTTTAAGGTATAGTGATTCAGCCCCAAGTGTAGATCAAATAGAGCGCCTACCATGGGAGGTCTGTGCATGCAGCACGCTAGACCTCCAAAAGCGGGCGATGATGAAATCCTATCCGGTTTCAACCACACTTCCTACACGGCACGAACATTGATCCTTACCGCCTTAAGCCACCATCAACTAATCTAGCTGATTTAACACTAAGCGAGTTCAGCTCCGTCATGCTCAGACTGGACGCCACTAGAGCTACGTGTCAGCTCGGCTTGTAACACAAGATTGCTCATACCTCGCAGCGAGTTGTGGGCGTTTGTTTGGGGCTGTAATCTATGATGAATCAGTCTCGATGATTGTTTGCCCGTAGGTTAATATAGAAACTTAGGCCACGTTCTGATGGTGTATCAAGATCAAATCCATCAGTTTAAGTAAATTGTCTGATCGCTCTTCATAATCTAGCAAGCATATTTGCTCATTGACCTTTGATGTCAACTTTCACCAATTGCGATAGTATACCCCTCTCTTTGAATAAACTTCACTAGAATCATAACAAACGTCATATAGCTCATTCTCATACCGCTAGCTGATAAGACACTTCAAAATTCAAATACCAATTTATCAATGTCCATCCTCCAATATCTTATCCTCAGATATTCCTCCCAATCGACAGTACGCAACCAAGTGTTATATCTCGCATCATATTCAACCCAAATTTTTGCTTTTCTCTCTTCTTCCTCATAGATAGGGTTACCCGGCTGTAACCTTTTGGCTTCTTCTATACATCTGAGCATTTCACCCCATGGTGCCATTGAATGAAACTCCCACTCTACACGTAAAGCTTTCGCTTTCATGTAATTGATTTCGGCTTCTTCGTGAATGGAAGGATCGTAATGTGCTAAGAATCCATCAACACGTTGTCCGTGCGTTTTGAGCAAGCCGAAAAGAGCATGGGAGGTATCGCCGATGTACTGATAATTGTCCTCCTCGATACGCTTGTCGGTTAGTGTGAAGAAATGGGCCAAAGTGCACCGGGCTAAGAGGTAGTATGGTTTGTGAATTAATTGGCTCGTCTGGAAACAATTCTGTAAACCGTCGTCGCACAGCTGGCGCACGAATGGAGTGCTGAATCAAACGCGATGGATTAGCTCGAGCCCCTCGGCACAGAATTTGGCGCATTCCACGATGTTTCCTTGATTCCAAGAGGCTTCGGAACTGTAGGCATTTCTTTCGACGTGAACTTGGAAAGAAGCTGGACTGATAGACGGATCCTTCGATACTTGTTGAACAACTTCTGCAGCTAGTGCTTCGTCATCGCAATTCTTAATCTCAAAATTTTCATAAGCGCGAAAAGTGTCTCCCATGTGATTCAGAAACTTCTTCTGGTCGATCGCTGAGCGGGAGTTAAGTAGATTCTTGTAGCTGGTCTCCCTGTCGCACTCTTTCCTCTTTGGGTTGAGCTCCACTACTATATTTATTGGTAGTCGCATGGGAAGCAATCTTCCATTTGGTTCAGGCAGCCTTTTTCAGTAATGCAAAATCCAAATCTCTTGAACATATCCATACAATCTTCCAATAACATGACAATCTCAGTATATTCGCCATTCATCGCTATCTCTCCTGACGAATTATTTTTGCTGTCTAACCTTATACGCATGGTGTGCCACGGGTATGATCTCGGACGCATCTACTCTCGTTCATGGTGGTAGGCGGAATATAGAACAGGTATTGGCGGTAGATGGTCGTATATCATTGAGCGTTCGTTCACGGAGTCGTAAATTTGAACAACGACAAATAAGTTCCTCTCCAACACAATCTTGTTGCCTTTATTGTGGGTTTTTTATTTGCAAGCAGTAGGTTGAGATTCCTAATGAAATGGCATGTTTGCACACCTGTCCATGAGCACAGAGCTGCACACTGTGTAATATCATACGGGCCACGGCGCTGACTAAAAGAACAAAGTATATACTCATAGACTGCATCTCGGATCTCGCGAGGTAGTCCAAGGAATTTGAAGTATTGGCAGGGTTCAGGCATGGCCGAAGAGGTGCGTGTGGCTAGAAACTTTTGACGTGCGCGATAGCGATGTGGTTTTCAGGCTTTGCAGAAAGGTGAATATTTTGTTGAGAGTTAGCGTCATATAGCTTTTCTAAAAACTAGGGAATTGTAGATGTAGCTACTAACCTGTAACATGTAGCAAAAGTCAGCGAGTGAAGTAACGTGCCCGTACCCCACACTGATGCGAAGTCAGGTGAAGCGACCGTCATCCAATCAACTACAGACCGCAGAGAGTACCAGTTCAAGACACTGTAGTGAACGATTTTTGGACCAAGACGACATGATTCAAGTAGCAATCCAAATATGATCTCACTACTTCCCCTTCCTAATCACCTCACCATGCAAAATGCACATCTCACATATTTTGATATGGCCTTGCTAACCTGCTAGCTTGATGGGTACGAAGCAGCATTGAACTATGAATTCAAATCAATAGACACGCTGTAACCTGATAAGCAACTCATATGTAGCTAGTAGTCCGCCCAGTTTGTGTCTGTATCCACTTCCTTCCATTTCCCTGTACCACCATAGCGCTCCCACCATGTCCGCTTATCGAGTGTTGAATAGGAAGCCTCTTTGAGTCTATGCCGGATAAACAATGCAACTATGAGGCGTTGCATAACGCTCATGGTCATGAGCTTCCAGTTCTCTAAATGGGTGCTTGTTGCCAATACGCCATTTTGTCATGGTCGTCTGTGAAACACGATTTGGATAAGGTGACGATCATATAGTACCCAAGTTAAGAGGACTAATGGCTTGCAGACCTAGAGTGTTTCGCTAGCGGTTTCGATATCACTCATGGCTCTCTGGAAGACCGAAAAAACTGGTGTTTGATCTTTCTTAAGAAATGGCATTATACTTCGCTGGATTCAGTGGCCGTGATTGATCTTGACAGCGGCAACCACGCTAACTATTTTCGGCAAGGCCCTTGGCAGTCGCGCTGTGGTCCAACGCGCCAAAGATTCCATACATCAACCCCAGCTTTCGCGCCCGCTGCATCAACACTCCAACTCGAATTGATCGACGCGGCATTGCTGTCGCCTTACCTCAGTCATCATGTACGGCATGAATCAGGCCTACCATGCCCCCGACCCGAGTGCGCAGGTTCCAAATCACCTGGTACGTCTTGCCAAAGCTCCGCGACCGTCTTGCCCAACTAACAGGACAGCTTGCCCATGTTCATCTGATATCGTCGTACCGCTTCCCGACCTTGCCTGGCCTGCAAGCCGCTCAGGCCCTCGAGTATCTCATCAAAGGCCCGCAGATTGTGCGTGACACCTCGCCCGTTGCGTGGACGTTCTTGGCAGCCCCCCCGCCAGATGGCACTGTTATCCTCACCTGGCAGCCCCCGCGCATGGGAAACATGTTTGCATCGGATGGAATGGTCTGGGCCGATCCCGAGAGCGCATACGACATGAATGTGCGCGGCTATGTACGTGTGTCCGAGGTGTACTGATATTGCAACATCTAATGCCGTCTAGACCCTCCAGGTTTTTGTACACAATAGCGGCTACCACTACCCACATGAGCCATATGCAATGCACGCGCGCCACCGCTACAGGATAGCTGCTGGACCTGGTACCATTGATCCTAACCTCTGGCTGGTCCATTATAAGCCGGCAGACCCGCAAAACAGAATTCCAGCCTCTCAGATCCCCATACCGCGCGACGTGCAGACCCAGCTACAGACACGCGCTCAGTTACAACAAGCAGGACCATTGATGCGTAAGGAGTTTATGCTGGTTGACCAGGCCAACTGGCCCAAGGTCGAGTTTGGACAACAAGCCATGAGGGGCCCACAGCCCTACTACAACCCGATGCAGCCAGGTCGACCTTATGCTGCGCATCCGCCTCCGGCCAAACGCCAGCGCTTGCCGACACAGCCCCCGCCTCGCCAGCCGGCGCCGGGCGCAATTATACCGGATAACACACTTGACGAAGAGGAGAATGCCACACAAGATGCGTTTGACTTTTTAACGCCACGCGAAATCAGCTTGTCGCGATACAAGCAACATCACGAATGGATGGAGGAGATTTTCTCGTCACCGTATGCGATTGGAAAGATTGCGCCGATTGATCTTGGACTGGGTCTTATGGGAGAATTGGCTCCACTCACTGCCGGCATTTTGGACGCTCCAGGAGCAGAAAACGTAGAGACGGAAAAAGAAAATTATAAGATCAAGAATTATTACAAGCTAGATGCGGAACAGCTTAAGGACTTTGAGAAGCGTGTGGCAGAATACACAACGAATGAGCAAGCCGAGATTGATAAGATGAAGGCCAACCATGCGAAAAAGACTGCCCAATTGAAGCGCACGCGGACATATATCAAGGCAGAGCGACGATTACGAGAACTATCACGCTCTGCTGAGAGCGAGGGTGACGGTGCGAACCCGGTGGAAGAAGTTGTAGAGGATCTGCAAAAGTCGCTGGGGGTAACATTTGAAGCGAAGAAGGCTGTTGTCTGCGTAGACAAGGGCGGATTCATGGAGGTACAGCAACCGCCTCCTCCAAAGCCGCAGGTGAATGGGGACGGTGGTGAGCAGAGTGCAAACGGAACGTCAGCGGGAGCCAACAACGATGGAGTGATGGAAGAAGATTCTGCAGCAGGACTCCTTGATCAATATGGATCCGGGTCGATATCTGGAACGCCTATTGGGAACATTTCACTGCCTCGATTGTCGCAGCCTCCGAGCCAGTCGCAATCGGCGAACGGGACACCCAACGCACCTCACGGCAACATGAACCAGGCGGCAACGTTTGATCAACAAGACAGCAATCTGGATGTGGGGGCGGATCTACTCGACTTGGACGTGGAGATGTCTGGCATGGCGGGTACCGGGGACAAGGGCGAGGAGTGGGTGATGGTGAATGATCAAGCAGGAAATGGACAACAAGCAAGTGGCAATACCGAGCAAGCCAACATGAACAACAACCAAGCAAGCAACAATGGGGGTAACGGTGGTGCAGCAGGTGGTAGTGGAGGTAGTGGGATTGCAGCAACCAACCTGGAAGCGGATGCCGGCAGCATGTTTGACGGAGCGGATTTTGGAAGCTTCGACAACCTGGACAGTGCGGGGGATGCTCTGGCAGACTACGGACATGACGACAATCTTGGGCTGGATCTAGTGGATGACAGTGCATTTGGCGATGCGTTCCATGGGACGGAGATGCACAATGACAACGGCGAAGGCGAGAATGCGTAGGACGCGTTCTGGAGGTAGACGGGTGTCCACGGTGCTAGTTGGGGAGAGTGGATGCTTGGGTTGTACTATTATTACTACGTTTCATACCAGAGAGGGAAGGCAAAGTGCAGAGAGAGAGAGAGAGAGAGGACGAGTGGCGTAGAGGGCGTTTTGCAGCCAAGGGTTTGTTTATGGCTTGTGTATGGTGTCGTGTATGGGATACGATGGATTATATATTGTGTCTTGCAATTTATTCGATACGAATCGCATTTTTTTTTTGTTGTTCTCGACATTGGGGTGTTTCTGTGAATATGCGAGATACGGAGTTGGAGGAGTCCGTTGGCACGGCAAAGGCCTTAATTGAGTCAAACAACTGCAGTTGCATAAAACGGGAAGAAGAAGACTGAATTCTATGTACATAGCTGCAGCGTTGAGTATATGCTAAGCCACATGGATCCGTGCATTATGCGCGCTGGCCTATGCCAAGAGTTGTCAGCACTGAACTCTTGAGGTAATACCGAGGTCGTTAGTTCGATCCCGATATATATCCCAACAGAGTCGAATGTGGGTTTTGACAAAATGTGGGGAAAAGAGGGAGGGGAGATGGGTGCAATGATAGAGTAGTATTTGGTAATTTAGCCAAACGATCATAGTCTTCGCTTGCCCACACCCTCCCCCTTTTTTTCTATTTCATATTTGCGGCAACAAGAAATAAATTACAGACATATTCATCAATAGCGGATCGCAGCTATTAGGCGTGCTGTCCCATGGATAGCAAGAGGTGGAGTGACTGAGGACGGAAGGTAGTAGTTTCCCCTCGTCTCGTCGTCATCTCGTATTCTCCCAAGCCCGGTACGGCTTACATAAGTAGTAGCAACGGAGAAACCCCATATTCTTGGAACCCAAAACAGTCAAGCAGCCAAGCAGCTAAGCAGCGCAGCGCAGCGCAGCGCGGGATCAAGATGGACATGGGATTGCTTGACGAAGTTGAAACCGCATGCCTCATGGGATTAATAACTTTGTAGCGGGGGAGGTTTTGTGGGCAGTTGAGGGGGGTTTCACACGGCAGACGGCAGCCCCTGACTTCAAGGGGTCCTTTTGGTATCGGATAGAGCGGAGGTCCGCGTCAGCGTGCCAAGAATGCGAACGTTATCCCGCTTGGGCGTGCCTAGCACAGTAGCGTCTAGGGGACACGGAGATTGCGTTCGTTCAAAGAGACTGCATTTTTTTCTCTCTTCCTCGTGTCCGGAGGGACAGAGACTAGAATAGTTTGATGAGTAATGATGACTAGTCATGTGCCGGTATTTTTGGGCGCAGAGATAGAGCGGCGTGTGGGCAGAGGGTGAGTCGTGGTGTCGAGCCAGAGGAGGAGGTGGTGTAGGTACCTTGTATGTAATAATGTAAGCACCTGGATGTGTATGAAGGCAAGATTCAACACGTACTTGGTAGTGTTGGCCATGTATACAGATATGTAACGTATACTTTGGATATACTTTGGATATACATGGACAAGCATCGACGGGGCCCGCCGTCGTGTCCTTGCATTGCTTGGGAGTCGCATCGGCGCAGGAGCTTAGCAGCCGCCCTCCCGAGACTCTTGCTTGGCAGGCGGCCCACAGCGCACGCATTGCCCAGTGAGGCGCGTCTATCTGGCGCAGCGCACGCGTTCCTGGCACGACATGTAGCCACTTGCCGACTTTCCCACTTTCCCCCTCCCGCCCTGCTTCAGGTCCAGGGTCGACTGCTGCGCCAAAAGCGACTCGTTGGCTCCATTCCATTCCACTACCGCGCCCGCCCGCCCGCTAACCACACCACCACCACCCTCTCTTCTGCCTTTTCCTTCCCTTTTCTTATCCACCCCTCCCCTACCCATCCCTCTTCTATCTGCCCTCCATTCCTCCCTCTCCCCCCGCTTCGTTCTTACACAACCTCCCTTGGTTTCTTTTGTCTTTGCTTCTTCTCGCTTGCTCTTTTTTGGCTGCATACTACATACTTGCATACACATCCACCCGGACTTCGACTCAAGTGGGGATACCACTCTCTTCTTCCCCCGGAACCTCGCACTGCATCGGCAATGCGCCTGACTCTATCCTGTTCTTCCTGAACCCTGCAATTATTATACAGCATCGCATCTCCACGCGCGCACGCACGCATACGCAACCACATACACGCACCCTCTCTCTTATACCCTTGTACGCTGCTTGCGTAACCATACACAATGCCTCCTCGCGACGCCAACTGGATAGATGCAAGTTACACCCGCCCCGGATAGTCTTTTAGATCCCACGTCGACTAACATTACATCCTATAGGGCCTCCGAGGTGTAGCATCCTTCATGGTTGTATGCGGTCATCTCTGCACTGCCTTTGTACCATGGCTCCACCAGCCAGCCGCCGACTCAAAAACCGCTCCCCACCTGTTCCAATTACCCTTTTTCCGCCTTGCAGTCGGCGGTCGCAGCGCCGTCGCCATCTTCTTCCTCGTCACCGGCTATGTAAACTCGATTGGTGCCATCTCAAAGTCGCGCGCCGGCAACCACGAGGCAGCGTTCCACGGCATTGCGCGTAGTGCCTTGGCCCGCTCCGGACGATTGATCCTGCCTACCATGATTGCTACCGTAATCAGCTGGTTCCTGGCCCAGACAAACGCATACCACATGACCAAGCACGTTGACGCCCAATGGATACGACAGGGCTGGCATCGCCAGGAACCCTCGCTGTGGATGGCGGTCAAGTCTCTCTTCAAGGCTCAGACTGAGACTTGGGTAATCGGCTGGGACGAATATGACGGAACACAATGGACACTGCATCTCTTTCTCGAGGGCGCATTCCTTGTATACACGACTATGTTCGCCACGGTCCTCGTCAGGCCCAAGGCGCGTTTTCTTATTTACGCAGTCTTGTATGCCTACTACTGGCAAGTAGGAAAGGGTAAGCTTGCATTTCCGACAAGCGCCGACACCAGGCCAATTGCTGACTGCAACAGAACTCACGGTCGGTTCCATCAAGGGTCTGAACATTGTCACGGGCATGTTCGTTGCCGAGCTACATAACCACTACAAAGATGCTGCTACTTCGGTTCTACCTGCGCCTATTCCTGCCATCATGATTATCGTCGGCATGTTCATGGCCGGATTTCCCCAAGACTCTTTTCAAAACGCACACTGGTCTGAAACCATGGCCACAATCATGCACACCCTCACGGCCGAGAAGACGGATATCCGACGTTACTGGGATCACCTGGGAGCCGCCACTATCCTCATCGGTATCTTCTTTTCAAAAAACGCACGCAAAGTGCTTACCTCGCCTGTCTTCAACTTCCTAGGTCGTGTCAGCTTCCCTGTTTACCTCATCCATAATACGCTCATCAAGACGGTCTTGACCTGGATGATCTACCTACCCTCGGCCATGAACCCACCAAAGAACGAAAAGGGAGAGATGCAAGATCTCCAGCGCGGATCCATTCCTCATATTCTCATCGCCATTGCCGTCTTCTACTACATACTGTATCGCTGCGCCTCGCTATGGGTCAAGTACGTCGATCCAATTTGCGCAAACCTTACCAACGCAGCCACAAAGTGGGCCTGTGGCGAATCACAGCCAAAAGAAATCCGGCCAATACTGGCAAACGGAGCCACGACGGACAAGTCTGTGCTTCCTTCTTAGCTCGTTTTATCATTCTTAAGAAAACTTTATCGTGTATCCTTTTTCGATGTTAGTCCATCACCTACTGCTCATCCAGCGCCTTGATTCCCTATGCCATATATTTCTTCATTTTCTTTTTTACATATTCTCTCATCTTCTCGTATCTTTCTTGATCATCTTCGGTCTTCTTCTGGTTTCACATCACAGCGAATCTTCTAGCATCACTTCTTGCACATCATGTCGCGGGGAATTTTTAACGAGGAAGAGAAAAACAAAAAGGATGGCTTCTCTTGTTATATATTTTAACACCCCATTTTTCTCTGGCACATTTGGTTGTGTTGGTTTTTGCGGAATATGTTGCATATTGAAGCGTTTTCGGGCTGTTCTTTTTTTGTTTTGTTTGATTGTTGATAAGAAGGGAGGAAGAGGGGGATGTGTATGTATCAAGATGGAATGGGGAGGACGGGTGGAGAGGCAAAGGGCTTGCACAAAAATGCTCAATCAGGCCCATGAGGTGTACATGTTGACTGTCATTTTTTGCAAATAGATGACGTTTAACGAAGCGGATCAATAAAAAAATGTTCAAATTTAACGGTATGAATGGTTTTGATGGTGAGTAAGTGAAGGTTTATCTCTATGATGTGTCAGGACTCTGGATACACTTGAAGAGAACAAAAAAGAAGCACAATGTCTCGACCTAGTGTATTATCATATCATATCATTACTGTTCTACCTATAATCCCAACCAAAAGAATACCTAATCCATACATTACAAGCGAGTGGGATTATAGAAAGCGAGAGGGGGGGGGAAGTAGGGTATCAACAAGATCTGCCAGTAAACCAGAAATCAAAAGAGAAGAAGTCATAACTACCGTACTGCCTTACATATTCTCCACCACATGAGCATTGATAGCGCTCTGGAACCCGTGATCATTACTTCCGTACTCCTGAGCCGCAGAAGACTGGAAGCCATGGGCACTGGGGCCCTGGCCCGCAGCTTCAGCCTGCGCAAGTGCATTCTGCACAGTTTGGTTCTGGGCAGGGAGGAAGATGACTTTGGAGTTTGCAGACTTGGCCATGGATTGCATGGCCTCGAGGTAGCGAATTTGCATCGCAGGGGCAGAAGAAAGGATATCAGCCTACTTTCTAGTCAGCATATCACTTCTCTCACTGGTACTATCCGATGAATGTTAAGAAAGAGAAAAGAACATACCGCCTGCCTCATCAACTTAGCCGCCTCGACCTCCGCCCTCGCAGCAATAACCTTGGCCTCACCCGTCCTCTTACTCTGCGCCGCCATGGACAACGAATCCTGCAAATCCTGACTGAAAATAATATCCTTGACAAGCATCGACTCGACCTCCACTCCCCATCCCAGCGCCGTCTCCTCGATAATCTCACGGATAGACTGTGCAATCTCCTCACGCCGCTCAATAACATCCTGCAGCACCCGCGCACCCACAACATGCCTCAGTGTCGTCTGCGTGCGCTCCACAAGCGCCTGTCTTATATTGCTAATACTAAACGCTGCCTTATGCGGCGAGGTAATGCGATAGTAAATCACCGACGTGAGCTGCAGCGACACATTGTCTTTGGTCATGCAGACTTG
The DNA here is from genome assembly GCA_002286855.1 of Bipolaris cookei. Taxonomy (NCBI): domain Eukaryota; kingdom Fungi; phylum Ascomycota; class Dothideomycetes; order Pleosporales; family Pleosporaceae; genus Bipolaris; species Bipolaris cookei. The sequence continues at coordinate 299,674 of NRSV01000037.1, forward strand.
CTTGGGAACCTCGACGATCTGGATCTTGATGTCAACTTGCACGAGGTGCTCGGACAGCGGGTTCACGTAGACGAGGCCTGGGTCGACGGCGCGGGCGAAGCGTCCGAATTTTGTCACGAGCCCGACGTTGCCTTGGTGGACGGGCTTGTAGGGGTTTGGGCATACGATGCAGCAGGGGATTGCGCCGAAGGTGCCGATTAGACCGCCAAGAGTGTTGATCTGGGGGAGGAGAGTGGGTTAGTCACGTGACTTGGTGTGGATATATGTAAAGGACTACTACGTTGGTGTAGTGGAAGGAGAGGAAGATAAACTTACCATGCCACCGTACCATCCATTTGTATCGGCGTCCGCATCGTCGGGTTGGATAACACGGGCATAGCTGGGCTGAAGATCTTCTCGTCGCGGGGGTTGAACCTTGATAATGGGCTCGTGGATATTCGATGCTCCGTTGCTTGCACCTGGCATGGGAGCCTTTCTATTGGTGTCGCTCATATCTGCTGGATTCTTTCCGTTGTTCGATATAATAGGTTTTGTAGAGGAGATGGAGTCTGCAGTGTAAGATGACATTTCTTCAACGTGTCACACAGGATATGGTTGGTTTATATGTCCGATCAACTGAGCAACTGTATTCGCGCTTTGGGAAGCGGGGAAGCTAGCTTAGCTTGAGGATGTGCGCTAGCTGGGCCGCCTCTTGGGGCTGTGCTATACACTCTTTCTCTCTCCCACGAGACATGGTAGATGCGGATGGAGGCATACAATTTATTGGTGATTCAAGCGTCATGCGGTAATCTTGACATATGCGAGTTTCTCTACTGGGTCAACTCCATCTTGAACACTACCATCTTCAACTCTGGTCGACTTCCCATAACAACCCCGCATCCCCTTCTTTCTCCATCACCACGTCCATACTCCTCTACGACATCTCCAATCCTCACCAAAGACTAAATTCCTATTCGCCTTCAAGGCCTCCTACACACAGACACGGCTAACTCGGTGCCCCAAGCCCACCCACATCCATCCACTCATGACGTGCAGAACAAGACTCCCAAGGCACACCCGGCACACTCGGCACACTCCAACCGACCACCACAAACCAGCCACACGCCCTCCAATATCTTCTACGTCAGCGACTTGAATTTTCGGGGTCATGTATCACTTAGTTGTAGTCTTCCTGTCTCTCGACGCCGAGTACAGGTATTGGCGCATGGCTGGGGTACACATGCAGCCCTGTCTGACCTGCCGGTGGGGCGTCCATGTGGCGAAGAGAGAAGACCCTGGTCTCTCCAGACCTAAATGCCCCTCTCATTGCAGCCTTTGTTTCGTTTCCCTGGAAATCTAAGCGCGCATCGCCACATCTACAATAATGCTGGGGCGCGGTATTACCAAAACGTTGGTGGAGGCTCCAGCGGCACAGCTCTCTCTTACCAAATCTCGCCTTTCTCATTTTTTTTCTTTTCCATTATGCGCGCAGTTGGCATCGTACACATGCGTCTACATGGCGTCTACGCTGCATACAATGATCATGCGGCATACACCATCCCCCAAGCCCTTCATTTTCTTCTACCGGATCAAACTTCGTATATCTCGCATACCCAGCTCTAGGTACTCGGGTCCGCGACGCCAGTCGACAACGTTTCGGCGTCACACTGGCCAGTAGTGCACTGCGCCTTGAGCGAATTTACCCCATCTTACCCTGAGTGATTGCCGGTGAGGAAAAAAAGGCACATATTGCCTCAATCTTCATGCTTTGCGATCGTAACATAGCCCTGATCAGGCCTCCCCTCCCGCCTTCATCTTCCACATGTCTTCCACCGTAGCCCCCCTTTGCCGTGTTCTAGAAAAGATACCCTTTATTTAGGGTTACCTCAGGACTGCTGGCTGGTGTTGGCCTGACTTACCGCGCACACGCCTATTTCCTAACCGTATACATACAAGGCGTGCATCTCCACTGCTAACTACGCCGCACGCTGCGCCATAGCCACGGTATTGGGTTAAATTTCGTATTCTATGGATTTTGACACGCCGCGACATGGGCGCCTCAGGGTTTTTGTTTAAGCGCCCTGTGGAGGAACTAACGCGGGGGGGTTTTTTTAGGTTGACTGCGCTTGTTCGCGGCGTGGAGAGGTGCAAAAGGTACATGGGCTTTCTGATTGGCAGTAGCAGAAAAGTGGTCAACTACGATTAACCTGGGAAGTAAAGAGACAATAAAGGCTGGCCTTAAACTACTCTAAGATAGCATATACAAGGCTACTGGATAGCTATGGGCCCATCACATAATCGTACAACGACCGTCGCCTGACGGCGGGTCCATTCAGAGTCAAAAACAAACAAACTCCCATTCCAACCATGCAAGGATAGACAAAACACCAACGCCCTTGAAATGACAATATTCAATTTCCGCATAATGATATCAGCCGCAACATAGATTCCACGCAACCCAGCACCAGACAAGTTACTTGAGAATACTCCCCCCCCTCCGATCCTTCTTGAGCGGCGAAAACGTAAACGCTTCCTCACTCATCATATTAAACCCACCAGAAATAGGTCGTTGCTGACCCTGTTTGCCTAACACACTCTTGCCCAATGCGCGTGCCGCAAAAAGACCTTTGCTGATACCTACGGGCTTCAAAGGCGCAGCGTCTTCGCCGTCCTCAGCGTCGAATAGTGTCTTGCCAGCACTGGCGCCGAGCTTGCGCTTCTTCTTCTTTTCCGCAGCTGGCTCCTCGGCGAATGTGGCGAATGACATGAGAGACTTACGAGGCTTGATCCTAGGTGCTCCGCTGCTCTTCTTTGAGGGCCCATCGTTTTCCTTGAGCGGGATAGACATGGGTGCGTTCTCAGACTCTTCTTTGGATGTGTTGTGTGAGATTTCAGACACCTCCTCCGTGACCATTTCCAGGGCAGGGGCAGGGTTCTTCTTGCGAGGCTTTGCATTGGCCTTGTTCGACGCAGCTGGGGCCAGCGCTTTGACCTTGGGCTGAGTAGTCTTCGAGACCTTCTTAGGCGGTGCTGTAGGAGTGGCTTGCTCCTGGACGGCCTCTTCCTCCGCCTCATCTTCTTCTGCTTCATCCTCCTCAACAATGGGGCTGGCAGCTGTCACGTTACCAGCGCGGTTGAGGAATGGTGTCAAAGAAAAGGTCGACGTGTCGCCAACTGCAGACACTGAAGTGCCACGCTTAGGTTTCTTCGCAGGGAAACCATCTCCTGGCGTACCCAGCATCGTCTCAGGTTCGGCAGTAGCAGCGACACGTTTCCGGGCATTCTTTACGGCAGCTTTGGCGGCAACTGTCGGCTTGCTCTTAGCGGGTGGTGCTGTCTGCGCCCTCTCTGCTCTTTCAAGTTCAGCCTCCTTCTCCTTGAGCTTCTCCTTGGTTGTCCGTAGCTTTTCGCGGAAAGCGCTCAACTTGTCATCAAGAACAGTGTTTCGGCCCTGCAGCTCTGCCAGTGTCTTGCTGAACTCCTTCTCTTGCTTCTTACGCTCACGTTTCTCTTCTTCGAGTTCTTTCCGTACAGCCTCGACCTGAGTGTCTGTTGATTGGGAACCTTGCTTGGACGTCTTCTCGGCCTTTCGACGCTCGCGCTTCTCCTGCTCTAGTTCTTGACGTAGCTGTTCAATCTCGGCATCACGGTCTCCAGTGCTTTTGCTAGCCTTCTCTGCTCGCAAACGTGCAGTCCTCTCTTGCTCCAGCTCTTGGCGAAGTTCTTCAATCGCAGCGTCATGAGCTTCATCGCGCTTGCTAGCCTTGCTGGCCTCTTTCTTTGATAGTTTCTCGACCTTGGCCTGTAGTTGTTCCGTTGACTTTTGTTGCGACTCAAGATCAGCATGTACCTTCTCCATTGCCTTTTCAGCCTTTGCGAGCCCAGCCTCTGCCTTCATCCGTTCCTTCTTCTCTGTGGCGAGTTCCTGACGCACCTCCTCCAACTCGCCACGCAACTCTTCGTCCTGCTCCATCTTTTTGCCTTGCTTCGCCAGCGCACGTGCGGCAGTGCGTTTCTCGTTCTCGAGCTCGACTTGGAGTGTGGTCAGCTGACGTTGCAGGGCCAACTTCTCAGTCAGCAGGCCTGTATTTGATTCGACTTGGGCGCGTAGGTGTTCGACTTCAGGGCGCAGCGATGAGATTTCGCGAGATAGGGCGAGTTTGTCGGAAAGGATCTTGTTGGAGTCGGAGGTTACGTTCTCCATGGCTTTTAGTTCAGCCTAGTCATTGTTAGCGGCGCTTTGGCCCGTGTGCTTGACGTGCTCACCTTGAGATTCGCGATCTCCCGCGCTTGGGTGCGGATTGTGTTTTGTGCAGCTTCGCCCTCGGCCCGTTGCTCATCCAGCTGTGCGAGGGCATCATCGAGGGCGTTGTCTAGTTCGTCTGCACGGCCTTGCTCTTCCTCGAGTTGTTCGTGGAGGTCGCTGTTCTCGTCCTGCAGGAGGCACTGAGCAACTCGCAGCTTCCGAACTTCCTCGTCCTTGGCCACAATTTCAACCGAATACTTACTCCTTTCAAGGCTGAGTTCTAAGTTTGCGTTTCGCAGCGCATGTTGAAGCTAAGAAGTCGGGGATTAGTTGGGGAGAGTCGGAAGCAACGGCCCAGTTCTCTTGCACTTACATCTTTCATTTGATAGCTGCTATCGATGTCTGCATCCATGGTTGCTGCCATGGTGTAATATCTGCTTTGTGATGTGAAGAGGTGTAGGACTGATGGTGGTGGGGTTTGCGGGAGACGCGACTTGGGTAAACAAACAGAACGCCGAGAAGTGCGGACCGAGTCGTAGTAGCGCGACGGGATGAAAGAGTAGGATAATATGAAATGGATAAAAATACAAGTCGCTGTACAAGTACAGTGTGTTCAAGACGTCTGTCACATTCACCTGTCCCGAATCACTGCTTAATCGGAGCCTTGTTCACAATGGCAACGGGTGTTTGTCCCCATGGAGGGCTGCAGCGGCGGTAAGTCGCGCATATCCCTGTCTGCCCTAGCGCCATTACGCAGGCCCGCAACCTCCGACAGCCGTCAAGGCCACGTTCCCAAGCATTGTGTCTACTCGAACAAACGCCTTCCAGCAACAACCATCCACCCCACCCGCCAGACGACATAATGCGGTGGTTCACGCTCCTCACAGCCTCGCTGCTGCCCTTTGTAGCTCTCGCAGCCAAGAAGCCCACCGGCGACCGCTTCAATGACGCCCGCGCCAAATCGCTGTCAACCGGCCGTCCGCTCAAGCTTAACGATGCCAGCTACGCTCAACTGACAAAGTCGCCGAGAGACTACGGTGTCGCTGTACTACTCACCGCATTGGAGCCCAGGTTCGGATGTGCGCTCTGCAGGAGCTTCCAGCCAGAATGGGACCTGCTGGGTAATAGCTGGACAAAGGGAGACAAAGATGGCCAATCCAGACTTGTCTTTGGTACTTTGGACTTTATCGATGGAAAGAATGTCTTTCAATCGGTATGAAATTCCACTACATCCATCCCATGCTGCTATAGAAACTAACTATATATGTAGATGCAACTCCAAACCGCCCCCGTCCTCCTCTTCTTCCACCCCACCGCCGGCCCCCACGCAAAAGTCGACTCGCAACCCGCCCGCTTCGACTTCACCGGCGGACCTCAAACTGCCGAACAAATCCACGCCTGGGTCGCCCGCCAAGTTCCCCATGGCCTCCCCAAACCCTCCGTAGCCCGCCCTATCAACTGGGTCAGGGTCATCACCATAACCACCTCCGTCCTCGGCAGCATCACTGCCATCTTCGCTGCCTCGCCATACGTCATCCCCTTGCTCCAGAACCGCAATCTCTGGGCTGCTGTCAGTCTCATTGCCGTGCTGCTCTTCACCAGCGGCCACATGTTCAATCACATCCGCAAGACGCCCTACGTTGTTGGCGACAACAAAGGTGGCATCAATTACTTTGCAGGAGGCTTCAGCAACCAGTACGGCCTCGAGTCGCAGATTGTCGCAGCCATTTACGGCGTCCTTGCTTTTGCCGCTATTTCGCTGGCTGTCAAGGTACCCAGGATCCAGGATGTGCGCGCTCAGTCGCTGGCCGTCTTCTTGTGGACTGGTGTTTTATTTGGCATGTACAGCTTCCTCATGAGCGTCTTCCGTGTCAAGAATCCTTCGTACCCCTTTTGGCTGCCTCCGTTTTAAGCCTCGTTTTGCTTGACCAGAGGGGGATTGTGTACAATCTTGGGGATATTACCCCCCAAAAAATGGAGATTGAGCTTTTGTTTGCGCTTTCTGTGAGTAGATGGTTGTTGCTGTTTTTAAAACACTTGATGAAGCATCAGAGCTTGCGGTTCGAGCATGATGTACATTGTATGATAGTTGGGGTTCTCTATGCCGTAGACTAAGAATATGAAAAAAGGACTTGTTCGCGCGAAATCACATAAACAGCCCCTTGATGCCATCTTGATGTATCTGCACATGACCAGACTTGGGCTGAATGATACAATTATTACAATGACCGGATTGCACTTTGATTAGAATAAGTATGTACTCTCGTAACCATCATGATGATGCGTAAACCATTACCCCGTAAACCCATCTCCTAAAGAAATCCCATAATCCCATATCTCCATAACCTGCTTGATGGAACAAAAACCATTTGGATTAGAAAAAAACACGCCATAAACCCATGATTTCAGACTTAACCCATACCAGAATAGCCATTTTGTCGAATGTGCAAATCAGTCGTCTGCCAGAATAAAAGGTGTTTAGGAAAGTGCCATGGCATGGAGGTCGAAGACATCGTTCCTCCAACCACCTTCATCCCAGTCATCAATGCGCTCTGGTGCACGACGACCCTCTTCCTCCCACAGCTTGGCCACGCTGCCTGGTGCATACTTGCCAGCGAAGACACCCTTCTTCGGTGCGTCAACACCAACCCTAGTGTAAAGGTCGGGGTCATCGGCCGGTGTGAGACGCGTGATGACAGCCTTGACAAACGTCTTCAGGTCATCTGGATCAGAGATCCTCGTCGCTCGAAGCCTCTCGCGTGCAAAGATGAGCTCACGGTTGGCGGCGTGGATAGCATCAGCGATACCTTGGGCCATCTGCCTTTCCATGACCTTACGGACAACGGGGCGCAGCAAGGGCTTGAGTAGCCAGCCAAAGAGGCTGAACTTGGACTTGCGCAGCGTGTACGAAAGCTTGTGGATATGGACACGGACGGCCTTGAGCGTAAGAATCTGCTCCAACTTCTCTTTGCCGACTTCAACATCCAAATGAATGTCGATACCGCGCTCGTCGAGTTGGAACGAAGCAATACCTTCATCTGCAAGGCGAAGGAGGCCAGAATGTGCGCGGAGAAGGAAACCGACCTCATTTGCACGGAACGAAAGACCGTCAATCTTGATGGTAAACTTGGACGTAGCCTTGGACGCAACACGGAAGCGGGCCTTGCGAAGTTCGAAATCGTTGTAGGTTTCTACTCGGAAGCGGAACGGGAGGAAGGATGTGTGGTTCACAGTCTTGCCAGGTTCAATAATCAAGTTCTCCAGGAGCATATCGATTTCGGGTGTGGATACTTCCAGACGAGGAATGGGGATGTATTGGATAGCCTGGATTGCAAGAGGGACGAAAACATTGATTGCATCTTGAACGAGCTCGCCGTTCATATTGCTGTGTAGGGGTGATAGTATGTTCCAGATCTTCATCGTCGTGTTAATCATCTTCGCAATGTCCTGGTCCTGGGCGACAGCCATGAACGTGCTCTGGGCTTGTACGAAAAACGCATCTACGTCCTGGCGTAGCGAAGATTCCGATCCAACACCATTGGCCTTCTTTCGAAGCTCTTGGAATTTTTCGTCGACATGGTCAAAGAAATCGGGGTCTGTGAGAAGTTTCTGCAGCGAGTTTCCAATGTCGATGAGCAAATCCTCAAATTCGGGATCTTTGCGCGAGTGCTCCAAAACCTTATGGAATGCATCCTCGAGCTTGTTCCACTCTTCTTTGTCACCAAAGGAGCTCAAGAAGGTCCAGAAGTTCTTGACAGCCCTCTCCATCTCTCGATTTGGCTCGACGTCAGCTTCGAGAGCACCCATAGCATCTTCTACGGTCCGAGAGTATGCCATCGCGTACCGTTTCAATAGCGTTGCGAGTACTGAAACTGAGTCGTTGTAATCCCTCTTTTGTCTCAGGTTTGTGATTGTCTTCTTCAGGCGGTACAAGAGTGATTCGCCCTCGTCACCCTGTAGCTTCTCGGCCAAACTTACATCTGCCCTCTTAGCAACCTTGGTAACCCCATTGCCAACAACTTTGGCGACCTCAGCGACCTGATCATTGATCTCTTCAGTAGAGTGTGCGAGAGCCTCATCCGCACCGGGTTCCTTGAGTGCCTTTTGTTCTTTTAGTGAAGGCTCGATCTTCTTAGCTGCCTTCTTGGATACGTTTGACAGTGTGAAAGCAGTGTCTCTGAACACTTCCCGGCCGACAGTGTTCAGATCAGCGAGGAAGATGCGAAAGTCGGAATTGGTTAGGAGCAAGGATCCGACGGTCTGCAGACTGTGGTAGGCTGCTAATATTTTAGCTATGTTCTGTGTGAGAGAGAAAACGATATGTACTAACCTGCAGTGGCGTCGGCCTTTGCTTTCGATCTGGTCGCCCTTCGTGCAATATCTTCCACATCTACAGATACCCTGGACTTGGAAAGATACCAGAGGAAGTCTTGAATTTGGTCTTTGCTGTTCTTGTGGTTCAGAGTATCGATGAATTGGTGTAACCATTGCTTGGTAAACTTGACCAGGAGACGACCAGAATCGCTCAAATCGGGGTTTTCTGGGTTCAGGATATCTGCAGATAGCAAGCTCCGGAGGTTGATGATGAGTTGTTCGTTAGATGGCATGAACCCCATCGAAAGTGCACGTATCATCTGATATGAGTGTAGCTTCTGGTGCACCTCTCTCTGCAGTGCTGTGTCATCGCGGTACTGACATGTGAGATTAGCGCGTACAATTTGGATCGACGAGACATGTGTATACATACCTGAGGCAACAGCGGGCGCTGGTCCTCGTCGCGTTTGTGTCTCCCGAAGCACGATGAAAGTGCCATGGCGATGATTGCAACTGGAGCTTGTCTAGGAGAAATGCAGCTGAGGCAGAAGAGTTGTAAACAGCTCTTTTAAGCCTCGATCAAAACGCGTAGGTCAGGATGACGAGAGGGAGCTAGCGACGTCATGCCGTTTGTCGATCCCGCAGCTCCACATGCGCCAAGGCTGCCGCTCCCATTCTTGGTCCTGCGGAATGTACTACATATTTACATACATCAACCTATTACTAACAGACAAAAATCGATCTTGGCTCTTATAGACCTGCACACCCTAAAACCTACATGGAATGACTCGTAAAACTAGTCTCTACCTTCTCCAGCTCTTATCTTCTAAATTGAGCTTCTGTAGCGTATGCAAAACGTGTGTAAAGTTGGCGCTTTTTGTATGTGCGCAGTTATTTGTCTATCGATAGGACTCTTGGCGTAGCCGCGGCCATCCCAAAGATCTCGAGCAAGGCAGCCTGGGCCAATCCCCTGGCATACTATATGCCAGGTCTCATGTGTATGTACATATTAATATATGTTCACGTATATATCAGGACCTTGCTGCACATCACTCATCTCAGAAGACGCATGGAACATTTCTCGAAAGTATCTACTGAGTCGACGCAACGTTGTTATAGCATTCAGCTGCATCCGATATGCACGCATCTACAATTGAGGCTTCGAGTGCCGGCACGATCAAAATTAAGACAAGATTATTTATTGAGCGTCTATGACGAGTACAAGGGCGGTACATCAAGGCTACAGCGCTGAAGGCTACAGCGCTGAAAGCAGGGTTTGGTCAAAGTAGCTAGTAGTTGAGCTTGCACTTGCAAGAAATCCAGATCTCGCAACTCATCACAGCCACCACAGCCACACGCAACTTCCCCGCACCACTGTCGCGTGCTGCTAGCACGCAATGGCGATGGGTCCACCGAGAGAGCATGGGCCCGTTGGATGCTTTCCATCGGGGATTCTAGACGTTCCAGCGCATCGTGCATTACTCCATCTGTAGGTGGGATTGTGCCAAAAGGAAGGGTTTTTCCAGGCATGGACGCAGTGTTCAGGCCGCTGGAGCGACTTTGCATTCTTGTCGGGGAAGCGGCCCATTGGAGAAGGGCCCTTAAAGAACCCCTACTGTATTCTTGTAGCCATGCATCAGGTAAGGCCCGGGCATTCTAGATCGGATTAGGCCTGACTCGCTTGCCGGGGTTGTCAAGAGACGGTGAGACTTGACAGTTGCATGACGGTTACAGTTCTGCTGCACGCCCAAGGCATTAGACAAGAGGCCAAGGGCCATGTAAGAGGGCTCTGGTTTTGATTCGCAAGCTGTGTGTAGCACTGACATGATTTTGGGAGGACGCTCACCGAGAAACTCCGTAACCTCCCGTGGTGCTGTCAAGCTGTGGAGTCGTGTGCCCCATTTCTCGGAAGAGAACGAACTGGACACGTGCCCGAGGCGGCTAACTTTACCTACTTTACCCAAGGAGGCCATCAAGCTTTCCCCACAACTGCGGACGATCCACCCCGGCCGCATATGCAGCCGTCGAATGTTTGTCCGAGACAGCGTCTTTTTAGTAGGTTCACGCACAAGAAATGAGCGGCCACTGCAATTGAGACATGACATGCACCTGGACGGCATGAAAGGCGTGGACCGGGTCGGACTTGGGGCGCCATTCAACAGCTACCTTATTTTTTGGTTGCGTTATTTTTGTTACAGATTTGGAGCGCAGATTGCGATCGCGCCGGCTTCCCCTGACACCACCCGTCCGCCTAATTTGGTGAAAGGTCAAGGGGACAGGGGCAGTGTGAGTTGAGCGTTGAAAAAAAAATTACGTCTGCGGGTCGTGGTACTGGGAAAAGGCACACCGCCTTGGGCGACTAGCAAGCCGTCGGATCAGTATATAGATTGATGGAGCCGAATGCGGATCCGCCAGAGGATTCGTAGAGTAGATACGGTGTGGTGACATGGCTAAAGTCCGGAAGCCGCACTATTAGGATGAGTAACGTCAAGACTGTTCCGGGTTGTTGGTGGCAAAGAGGCGTGAGACAAATCCCGTAAGACGAGGCCGATTAATAATAGACACCGTGTTGCGGATGGACACAGACATGTTGATAAAAAATGCCTCGATGCCTAACTGTGGCTCGATACGAGCAGACGGAGCCCGAGGGGACGGAGCCCGAGGAGACGGAAGTACAACAAGAAGCACATAGTAGAGAGGGCCAGACGGCGTTGATGACGGATGGCTGATTGCGGTGCTGTCAAGTCGATATGCCCGACAGAAGCAAATGGGGGCCATGGATGCGAATTGGAGCCCATCGGTGGATAGTGCGGCGTTCGCTGCAAGGCCAGCCAGACGCGTCCGTTCCGAATGCTCCCGACAATATGCACGCCTGCCCCATGATCCCTGATACCCGGCCGCTGTGGCTGTGGCACGTCGAAAAAATTATGGGCGTGCCTATCGGCGGTTTCAGGCAGTCGGGGTCCAGGCAAGAGGATAGGCAAGAGGACAGAGTTGTGTGCGTGCAGTGTTCGTGACAAGCTGCGTTGCAAGCCGTCTGGTCTATCTAGGCGTATGGCCGTTGGACGGGTAAGAGGCCGGCGTTCAGCATTGCGGGAGCAAAGATGGGCAGGTTGGGGATGGGGAAAATGCGACTGGCGTGATGGTTACAGGCTGACCAACACAACGGGCTGGTCTATGCTTCCCCTACAGGCTCACCTTGACGGCGAGAACGGATCTCCTCACAGTGTCTCTTGCGGACCCCAGACCCCTCCCGATAGGCTATTCGTTATGTAGCCCCAATCCTCCGCACGCCCCAGGCGGCCTATTTCCCTGACATCTTTTTTTCAATTGCCGACGGAAGTTTCATCCCATCTCAATGCACCTCCGATTCAGGTCGCTTATAAAAGTTACGGCTCCTGCCCAAGGCTTCCGCTCCTCAATCCCTAAACCCTCCCCTCGATACATGGCTACAGTTGCCACTCACAATATGCCTTCTGCCACTCGCCCCAGCTACGCCCGCAAGTTGACCACAACTTCGGGCGACTATGACATGTCATACACCCCAGACGTCCGCCGCAGTCTCGGCACATACGGCCTCACCCCTCCAGCCGTCGAGAGCTACGATGTCCAGACCGACCGATGTGAGTTGGACAATTGTTTCCTGTAGACTGCAATTGCTGATTTTCCCACAGGCCTCCGCCTCCTCGCCATGAAGTCCACTCCCCTCGAGAAATTCCAGTACCTCGTCCACCTACGAGCCACCAACGTCCACCTCTTCTACAGACTTCTCGGCGAGAACATCAAGGTGAGCAAATGCTACCCACAATTTGTGCAGAGTCACAACTGACACATACCCAGGAATTGACTCCTCTCATCTACACCCCGACCGTCGGCGAAGCCTGCCTACGATGGCACGAGATCTGGACCCAACCCGAGGGCATGTACCTCTCATGGAGCGACCGCGGCAATCTCCGCAAGATCCTCGACAACTGGCCACACGAGGTCGACATCACTGTCCTCACTGATGGTTCCCGTATCCTCGGTCTTGGTGACCTTGGTGTCAACGGCATGGGCATTCCCGTCGGCAAACTCGCTCTCTACACGGCTTGCGCTGGTATCAAGCCCGACAGCACTCTGCCCCTCACCCTCGATTTGGGAACCAACAACAAGGCTCTCCGTGACGACCCTCTATACATGGGTTCCAGGATGCCCAAGGTTACCCCCGAGCAAGAAAAGGAATTCCTCGACGAGCTCATGGTCGCCCTTACTGACCGATGGCCGAGGTACGCAGTAATCTTTTTTTCTGACTCATCTGCCAAATACTAACATTATCCTAGCATCGTCATTCAGTTCGAAGATTTCAAGAACCCCTTCCCCGCCCTAGAACGTTACCAAAACCAATACGCCATGTTCAACGATGATGTCCAGGGTACTGGTGCCGTCATTGTTGGTGGCTTCATCAACGCCGTCAGGGCCTCTGGTGTCCCAGCAAAGGACCACAAGGCTATTTTCTTGGGTGCTGGAAGTGCCGGTGTCGGTGTCGCCAAGCAGATTGTTGAGTACTTCATCAAGGAGGGTCTGACAGAAGACGAGGCTCGCCGCAAGTTCTGGTTCGTCGACTCAAACGGACTTGTTACCCTTGACCGCGGCGACAAGCTCGCTGACCACAAGGTCTACTTCGCCCGTGACGACAACAACGGTCGTCAATACCAGTCACTCAGCCGTCTCATCGACTACGTACAGCCTACCATTCTTATGGGTCTGTCAACCATTGGCGGTGCATTCAACAAGGACATTCTTGAGAAGATGGCCTCGCTGAACAACCGCCCCATCATCTTCCCTCTCTCCAACCCTTCCAGCAAGTCTGAGTGCACATTCGAGGAGGCCGTCCTTGCCACCGAGGGTCGCTGTCTCTTCGCATCTGGCTCTCCCTTCCCGTCGATGGAGTACGATGGCAAGCTGCTCACCCCTGGCCAAGGAAATAACATGTATGTGTTCCCAGGTATCGGACTGGGCGCTATCCTTTCCAAGGCTGTTTCGGTTACACAAGACATGATCTACGCTTCCGCCGAGTACCTCTCTACCTCCTTGAACAGGCAAGAAGTTGCCGATGGCTGGTTGTACCCTGATATTCGCCGTATCCGCGAGGTTTCTGTTGTTGTCACCCGCGGTGTCATTCGTGCTGCCCAAAAGAACGGCGTTGACCGTGCCACTGAGCTACGCGACATGAACGACGAGCAGCTTGACGACTTTATCAAGAAGAGCATGTATGACCCACACACTGAGAACCAATACTTTGACCGCAAGCTATCACAACTCGTCTCAAGCGAGAAGCTCAACGGCACCACCGTTGGTGTGACTGAGGTCACCAACGGCCTTGCTCACTTGTAGTCTTCTTCGTCTTCTTTCGACACATTTCTGGCGCCAACATTTTTAATCGCTGAATATGTTATCTTTTTTCCTTGTTTCGGTCGACACATATTTGGGCACTAGGGAAATTGGGACACTAAGTTTTCCTCCTTTTCTTTAGGCGAGGGACTAGAATGGTTTCGATACCCTACTATTTCATGGCTTCCTCTCTCTCACAGGATACGTGTAGTACATGTAGATATTTCTCTACTCGGTGTAGCCAGGCACACCGAAAAAAGGGCAAGAATGCAATAAGTTTAGAGTTTATATATGTTGAGTTTTTATGAACTATGCTTTGAATGTGAGATGTCATTTATGTGATGCACTGTCGTTGAATGATATTCTGTTGAGACTGCTACCATGTCCGTCCCCCATCTCGAGCAGAGAGCCATGCATGCACGATGCCCTCCAATATAACCCTCCACAGTACCCTCCAATCTTTGTGCATTTTTCCTTCCCTCAGTCACCTCCTAGATCACCATCCTCCAACTGACCACTCCCCCATGCCCTTAACACGACAGCAAGCCACATCCTACTACTCCCATCCGCGTAACCACTAACGGGAAGGCCCGCCAACACCCCCGGACCCACCGCTTACGGTCTGGCCTTGTCAGTGTGTCTGCGGGGTTGGACCGGGGGGGGGGGTCGCGGGAGGAAGGGCGCGCTGGAGCTTTGCCCACCCCCCGGCATGTTGCAGAAATGGGGGCTTTGCCTATTTGAGAGGTGATGGCTATGCAGGATGGAGGGATGGGGGAAAGGTGGTTTTGGGTTAGACATCTTTATTATATTCTTGTGGTACTTTTAACTGAAATTATCTATGGGGATACTACGTAGTGGGGCTTTTTGGTGTTCTGATTGTATAGTATAATGCGACCTTTCAAAGGTGATGGTTGTGAGATGCCGAGCCAGTGGCTTTAATATGGGTTGAAGGGGGTGGGTGGGGGTGTAGAGGAGGGAGCTACGCTGATTTGTTGTGAGATGAGTATATATCTTGTGGCTTTCGGAGTACCTTTTTTTCTGATTCCGTGATTTAGGTTTGGAGGTGCGTTTGAATTATTGTTTTGTGCTTTGTATCAGCTCCTGTGCGTTGGTCGCTTTGCTGATCATTACGAGCCCATGAAAAATGAGTGGCTTTGTGAGCATTGTGCACGAGTTTGTGGCCCACTCTTTGTGAGTACTTTAACTCTACGGACAGATTAGATTTCGGGTGCCATTAAGGGAGAATTGAGTTTACTTAATGTAGAAGGGTATCTCCTGTAGGGTGGAGAAATGTGTCCCTACGAGCATACAGAGTACTTTATGTTGAAGACCCAGTGTCCGAAAATCGTTGGCAAACGGACGTCACTCTCACCATACAACTAGAGCAACAGACCAGACATCGCTGCCCCATCCTAAAATCTCGCTACAGAACGGACATTTCAGCCCCACACTTCCGTCCCTTACTACTCATGTAAAAATTCTAGTTGTGTCTCATCTTCATCGATAATTCGCCTTGTCTACTTAAACTCAACTCTAGGACTTCTACTACACTACACTACACCTATCCACACATTCTATCTGACCATGAACTGCTCACACTCAACTCTATAAGGGCATTTCTCATCGTCATGGACGACGCCAATAGTCCCAAAGGATGGACCGATCGTGAGATCGTAGATGCAAACACCTTGACAACGAGCAACACTAACACCAACCAGCTCTCCAGCCTCTTGTATCTCATCCAAAAGGACAATATCACTCTTGATTGGGATGTACGTACCCAGGCCCAGAAAGAAACAAAGCACGCGCGGAAACCCCAAGCTAACGTATCACAGGGAGGTCTCTACGCTGCTGGTCGCACTGCCAGTGGCTTCAAGCAGAAGACCAACAAGCTCATCAGGGCGTTCAGACCAGAGTGGGATGTCATGTTGTCTGGTGCACCAGTTTCTCAGGCCACTCTTAAAAAGGCGCCTGCTACTCCTCGCAAGCGCAAGTCCAAAGCAGATCAGGAGGACAGCAAGGACGCCCCGAGTGTCAAAAAACCGCGAGCTAGGCTGAGCAAGAAGGCTGCTACACCCAAGAGTGAGGAGGATGAGGTGGACTTGGACGTCAAGGCTGAGGCAAAGGAGGAGGAACAAATCGATGACATTGAGAGTGAGATTTGAAGGGTTCGGCTATGATGCAAGGGAATGAACGTATCATGCGGAGTATTCGTTGATTCTCAATGCGAGGAGAAATGGGATCAACATTGCAACGGCTTGCAATTTGGTAGTTTGGACTCACGATTCCATGTCTCACAGTAGTAACATAGCATGCGCACTTGTTATGTGAGAATAGACGATTAGGTTCCACTTCAGTCACTCAAATGGAAATTTACATCGGGATAAGAGGATATGCAAATGCTTTGATTGTCCCGCCAACCTGAGGTGACACGCATGTCTCGACACTCACCTTCACTGCATGACCCCATCAATAGCATCCTCACTCACTTAGCACAAGACACGTTCTCTCTCACTTACACATATAACCTCTTAATATCTTTCGTCCCTTCCTTCTTCCTCCACTCCCACTATTCTACATCTCGAGTACCCTCAACCATCCACACCAAACCCTAACACAACAACAACTACACCCACCCACCCACCCACCCAAAATGACCTCTACCGACTCAACCTCAAAAGGTTGGACCGATCGCCAACGCGTACGCCCCTTCCTCCATTCTTCTTCCCACCCAATCAACTCACAACCAGACTGACCTTTACAGCTCGCCTACTACTTCTCCCTAGTCGAGTACTCAAACATAAAACTAGACTTTGCCGTTCGTTCCCCCCCCCTTCCCCATCCCACGCTTACCAAAAAGCAAACAGAACGCACCCTGTCCCGAGGGCAAATCTGTAGGCGCATGCCACATCATGGTTGACCGGCTCAAGGGCACGTTGAAAGACGAGCTGGCTGCGCTGTGCGGGGGTGATGCTGGAGCTGGTGGTACTACGCCCAAGAAGACGGTTACGACGCTGAGGAAGCGAAAGGCGAAGGCGGAGGAGGATGACACGTCGATGAAGCGGGAGAGGAAGAAGAAGAAGAAGAAGAAGAAGAAGGTTGTTGAGGATATTAGGCAAGAGGAGGAGAAGGTGGTGGCGAAAGATGAGAAGGAGAAAGTGGTGGGCGATAAAAATGAGGTTTAAGGAAGAGGAGATTGAGGATGTTTTGAAGGGCGAGGAGATGGAGGAGATTGGGGATATTATCTGAGATGGTGCTAGGTCGGGGGTTTGGTCACTCTGCGTTTGCTACCAGCTCATCATTCGGATTCTATCAAAGAGGCATGTAGAGTTTCGGTATTGCGAAGTCGGTCAGGTACACGTACCTCTTCACTTAGTCACAAGAACATCATGAGCGGCACTTCACAGCATCACGGAACAATAAAGAAAATTCTCATTCATAAAGATTCAACATGAAAATCGTGATAAAATCCAATCTCTCATACAACCATTGACAAGGAAAGGGTAACAATAGAAAAAAACTCAACTGGGTATCAAAACTATTCTCTCGTACTTCATACTGGAAACCCCCTTGTTCCAGTCATGAACATTCGTTATCATGAATTTCCTCATGGCCAACTGTGACAACACGGGTGTCATTTCCAACGTCCAGACATATTCAAAAAAAGACAAAACAACCTTCCATTTACCGCGTATAATCCGGCTTTGTCGCTTTGTTGACGATTGGAGGCGGACCATCCGTATCCGGATATGGCAAAGGTGCACCAGGTGGCGGTCTCGAGAACGACGAGCCGGGAGGTGGCGACATGGGCGACACACCTGTCAGGGGCGGCGGGGGTCTTCCGTCTTGCAGAGGTGTCTTGGGAGGTCTGGGTGGTGCGTTCGACATGCGATCATCCCAGCTAGTTGCCGAGCTGACCATTGATACTGGGCGTCCAGCTGAGAATTGCTCATGTGAGCGGCGGCCAGGGGCAACAAGCTCGCCAGAATGTCGATGCATCAGGTCATGGTAATTTTCGGAAACTGGTGATGGCGGATGCTCATCAGAGTTTACCACTAGGTACTTGTCGTTTTCTGACGGCCGACGCTGGTCTGCTGGTGGAGGCCGGAAGGCCGGGTGTATGTTTGTGTAATACTCGGGTGAGAGTTCTTCAGCTGGGAGTTCGACGGCCATAGGCGCTGGATCTGGGACACTCGGAAGAGGCTTGTTCGGTGCTTGTGCACTAGGCGAGTATGGTGATTCTCCTTTGGCCGCGCGCTCCCATCGTATTTTGGCGAAGTGGATACGTGCAATCTTTGCGGCTGCGTCCAACGTCATACCTTGTACGGTTTGATCCGCCAGATACATGCGCGTGTTTGTGCTGATATCGGCCAAGGCGTTCCATTCGTTCATGCCAAACTCGCCTACACCGACGTTTACGTTCAGGCGGTAGTAGTTCTCCTGGTTAACATGTCGTTTTGCGAGGTGGTCCTTCATCTCCTTGTGTGTCTTCTCACATCCTTCGATCTTAGATATCAGTCTCCGCCTGGCCTCAGCAAAGTCTCCCATGCCACCAGAAACAAATCCTTCCCACCACAAGTGTTGCTGTGCATTTGTACCCTCTGGTCGTTTTCCCGTGCCAATGCTGATGAAGACACCAACTTCACGCCCAGGCCATTCGTTACAAACGGCCTCGTCCAAAGCCATAGGTGCTGGGTTATATTTGCCAGAGCCTTCATCGAGGAAGACTGATTGACCAATCTGGATAGGCTTGAAAGCCAGCGCAGTCGCAGAGGTTGCTCGACCGGCTTGCCATATCGTCGCGTTGGGTTCGATAGCGGGTTCTTTGCGCGAGTCGTAGGAGCGAAGAAGGATCTGGCCGCCACTGGACTTTCTGGTACCTTTGTAGACGGCTGTGACAGCGCTGCAGATTGTTAGTCAGCTTGATTTTTGTAAAGGAACCGAAAGTGTACTTACGTTTTGGTGCGCTCTTCGCGATTGTCGTAGAGCAAAGCGTGTGGGTTCCCCCACTTCATGGCAGCGATGCGCATGTTGACGGGCGACATGCCAATCTGACTGTAGTTGCTGGCGTTACTAGCACTCCTGTGCATACGGCCCGACGTGGCACTTCCTGGTGTCATAGGCAGCGCATCCCGCCCTTCGTGACTGTCGTTGCCTTCGTCATCGTAGATGGTGTGTTCGCGCACACACTGCATGATGGCCTCCTCCAGCTTCGACGCCTTGAATAATGTTGACCGGTACGGTATGCCCGCAAATGTTTTGTCCGTTTCAAAAACTCTTCTCGTCATGCGCACATAGACGTCTTTGCACGTCTCCACATCCATCCTTAGCCGCCCAAGCATTATAGCAATCAGGCCGCCGGTGCCTGTACCCACGATGAGGTCGAAATGTTCGCATGGCTTCGGTATTTCGTGTCTTTTGGGTGCCCGGCCGTGTGTTTCGACAAATGTTCGATGCATCAATTCCTGGAGGATAATGAGCATGGAGTACCCCCGCACGCCTCCACCATCTGTCAAACATGTTAGCAACCTCGCCCCATACTGAAGCCGTGCTTCGACTACGTACCTAGAGACAAGATGCGCAACGGTGGTCCCTTTGTCGTATCCTTTCTGCGAATCCCATTACTTGCCATGTCGGGCATGGTAGCCGAAGCAGTTGGCAGAAGCATAGAGTGACTGGCACCAGCAAAGTGGTTGCCTGGAGAAGACGAGTGCAGCTCTCCTATAGGCGGAGGCCGAAAACAAGGCTGGTTGGTAGTCGGATCTGCCGGGTTGAGGGTTGGCGTTATATCAGGCAACGCAGTGGGCCAACTGGCGGAGCTGATTGTGTGATACGGAGGCTGAGTAGAGTCCAAGCCTAGGCGCATGCGCTGAAGGCGCTCAAAGACGGTGAAGGAAATGTGGCTGCGACCAGCGAGAGCAGGCGACGTAGGAACTAGTCACAGGAGAGACAGTGAGTATGTAGGGTCCACGTGGGTTTTACTTAAAAGATTCTTGAGCTTTCTTCGCCCTGGGACAGCAGCCAGTTGGTGGACCAGCACCGTCATTCGTCATTTGCCAAGCATAGCTCCAACCGAACTGCACCGCCACCTCGAAACCTGGCACATCCCGGCCTCGCGCTGCTACCAGAGCCCAAGATCTTCCGCCTCTACCGGTTTTGCGTCCAGAGATGCTTTGCCCTTGCAGCGGCAACGCGGTGACCCGCTTTGCCATCTCAACTCTCCCCTGTCACGACCGAGTGCGAACCCACGCCTGCCCAATCACTGTTGCCCGGCAATGATTCGGATAGTCACGCTTCCATCGCATCTCGCTCCCTCCGGGCGAATAAACAGAGCGTGCGGATGTTGATCCAGGTTGAGCAAACACACCGTATTACCGTGTCGCTTGTGTTTGCACAACTCGCCGGTCACTGAGCCCGTGTTAAAAACTATGTACCCAAACCGCACAGGCCAGCTACATGTGGGCCAAAGTGTGCGAGTAGCTCCATGCAAGAGGCCCTGAATAATGGCTCAAAAGGTTGTGTAGAAAGCCGGTACAGGAGGGTAACGTCCCAGGTACCATATGACTACTGGAAACCTTATTGCTTTCATGACGTACGCACTACATTTGACTCTACGGGGTACATGTAAAGGATATAGCCTTCACGATTTTATGATATAGATGATGTGAATCAGTGCAAACATCGCACATGTGACACCCCAGATTGCTCTTCCTCACAGCCAGTCTTGCTAATGTAAGGATGAATGGGCCCTGAATACACCGTCACTTTAAGCTTTCTTCGGTACCTCGACCAGTCCCTTGCTCTCCTTTGTTCGCCACTGTATTGCTTTTGCAATATGATATAGCACCTCAAGAGTGGGCATAGGAACACCTGCGTTCTTCCCCGCCTTAAGCGGCTCGCCTAATATGTTCTCGAACTCGATAAAGTTGCCCTGTCAGTGTCAGCATTGTTTGTTGTGCTTACACACGATAAGCTTGACCGCCCCAAGAACGTACTTTTTCTAGATCCTGCTGCATGCTCGGCTTCAAATAGCTTTCTAGCGGATCCATGTTGATTGCAGCTTCCACTACATCGTCAGGTAACTCCACACCACATACCGCTTTAGCAGCTGTGACAATTTCTCGCATGGCTGGCCTGACAAGACCATCCAGGGCATCGTCAGCAAGGCGTATGCGCCCGTCATCTAGACCCGTAATGGCGCAGATTGGATTCAAGGCTGCGTTGAAGACAAGCTTCTTCCAGCGATCATATAGGACATTGGGCGAGTATTGGCAGTTGGTCTTTCCTCCTTTGCTATATAACTCGACAAATTCTTCCGCCCTTCGCTCTGGAACAGCAGGATTGATGTTCGAAGTGGGAAAGGCGCCGACAAGAAGTCTATCGGCTTCGTTTTGCACAATGACCCCTGGTGAAGGCTCCGCACTACCAATCATGGAGATTCCAGAAAGAATCGGAACATTGGGATGAGGGCGGAGAAAAGGCTTCTCGATATTGAGGCCGTTTTGGAGGAGGAGAAGCGTCGTCTTGCCGCTATCTTTGGGAAGTGCTGGTGTGACAAGCTCAACCGCTGTGGGTGAAGTATCGGGCACATTCTTGGTGCAGAGTATGACATAGTCATATGGCGGGATGTTCTCTTCAACAAGGTTGGGGACGGTGTTGCGAACTCGGTATTGTTAGCCTCGACGCAAGTGCTGCAGTGGAAGATGTGAATCGCTGCATACCAACGCTAGGCCGCCAACCGTTCAGTGTTCCATGATCGCAGCTATCGATTGCAAAGCCTTTTTCCTTTACGACGTTGTAGTTGGATCGCAGCACAACGGTAACTGTTGCAAGACCGCCAATTTCCAGATTTACAGCGGCAATGGTGCCGACAGCGCCACCGCCAATAATGAGAACTGTCTTCTTGGAATCAGCCATTGTAGAATGTAGGATGCAGAATGTAGAATTTATTCCTCGTTGTGATATTGTGTCTCGTCAGCCGGGTTTACATGCCGTTGGCGAGATAGGTGTGGCACGCTAGTGGGTGCGGAGGGGCAGTGACATAGGAATATGACTCCCAAGTATCCAATCCACGGTCGAGTGTACCTGCTTGATTAGGCTATCATACGCGGCACACATGTTAGTCATGTCAATAGATTGATGCACGATGTTTTGCGGTCCCTTCAATCGAGCTCCATTTGATGCATATGTAGGTTACAGTCCGTAAATTCGTGGCTGGTGACCCTGTGTCGCCAAATCTTCCGCCTCACACGCCTTCATTCGTGTTATACTGATGGTTGATGCATTGCTTGAGTCGAAGGTAGAGCCGTCCATTCCATCCGCCCGAAGACTACGCCGAGAGCCCAGCAAAAGAGAGAGAAAGAAGGCGCACGCTTAGAAGACAAGAGCAGCACCCTTAGTCTTCTTGTCACCACCAAGCTCGAAGTGCTTGCATCGCTTGAGGGCAAGCTATTCCCAGGTTAGTAGCGGCATAGAGCATAGGGTGTATAGAGAAACGTACCTGTGCCTTGGTCTTGCAAGCAGTGCACTCTAGACGGAGAACGACCTTCTTGGTGGTTTTCGCCCTCTGTGTATTGTCAGCGCCGATATCGCATAATCTATTGTAGTTGATCGTACCTTGTGGAAGACGGGCTTGGTCTGACCTCCGTAACCGGATTGCTTGCGGTCATAACGACGCTTACCCTGTGCGAACAGAGAGGCCTTTCCTGCCTTGTATTCTACAACATCTCAGCATGCGAAGGTAATGTATGGGAACATGGGCCACTAACGGGTGACCTTGTGCTGGGTGTGCTTCTTGCAGTCCTTGCCCTTGCAGTAGGTTCGGCGGGTCTTGGGAACGTTGACCTGGAAGCCGGAAATCAGCACTTTTCTTGTGACCTTCCATATGAATATTATCTTTCTTGAATGACAGCCGAACATGCGACACGAGCGGGCGAGTATTATATGCGTAGAGGAGGGGTCGTAAATATGCGGTGGAGGCGACTCGGGCGAGCGAGTCAACGGCGATGTAGTATCGGCGCCGCCCAACGTGAGGGTGTCTCTGGCTTGTAGTAACCATTTCGCGACAGAGTACGACATTGACGCCATAAGTACTCTGCACTGGGATTTGTCGCCTGTCCAACCCACACCACGTGCGCCCAGTGCTTTCCAATGACTTCCTTCAGCGTGGTGATGCCTTTTTCAACCCTCCAACGAACCATATATTCCGCATGCCGAGGCCAGTTCTAGTATTCGATGTTGTTGTGATATTCGCCGGTCCGCAATTTTGCCATCGTCGTCGAAGATTCGTCATGTCGCTCGCTCGTGTCATGGCTGTCGTATTGCGCAATCTCAAATATTAAACACTGCACTCACCATTTTGACGGATTTGCTCTGTGGTTAGTATGAGCGAAAAGGTTGGCGGTAGTGCTGGAGATGTTGATGCTGGGCGGCCGATATTACTAGCGTGTGTGGGCTTCGGCTAGGTTAGTAAGCCAAAACTCGTACGCCACGCACCAGCCACAGCCAAAAGCTCAGGGCGTCACGATCAGTTTGCATTTGCAGTGTTGTTCAAAGTCCAGGCATGCAAGGACGAAATTGAAGCAAAGAAAAAGTAAAATCCGTCGTTGTGGTATCATGCGCAGCAAATCTAATGAAAATGTCCTCCCGTTCATCTTCTCTTAATTGTCATGACCGACTTATGAAGCCATTCTGAAGAACAAAAGAAATCCACAAGTGGAATGCTAGTAGACAGGACGGCCCTCTTCCCATTTCTGAACATCCTTCGCATCCTTCACATCTTTTGAAGCAGATGGAGGGCTGCTGCCTATACCAAGACTGAAGTGCCCACTGTCTCGGGCACCACTACTTCGACCATCCTCGAGTCGCCTCACAGGGCCAACCCACTCCCACATTCGAGCAACATCACCATTAGCTGTTGTGCGGACACCCGCACGGACGTTGCTATTCTTCTCAACTTTCGCCTGAACTCTTTTCCACAGTTTCTGCCGCCGAGACGCATTAAACTCAGTGCGTAAGACGTCGTCACGAAGCTGTGTCATGCTAATGCCCTTCTCTACACCGGGCGCTTGATAGCTGAGTGCAGCTTGGTCTTGCAGTCTGTCATAAGCATCGCCGGCTAGCTGCTTTGCGCGGATTTCCATTGCTCGATTGCTAGTATACGAGTATTTTCCGTAGGACCCGGTAGCAATCACCACGAAGAACATTATAATCTGGAGAAGATGTCGTTCAAAAGACTGTCGGAGGGATCTTCGGACGCTACAGGAGAGGGAGAGCTTTGCGAGAGAGGTTGATGCAAGACGTCGTTTGCCGGTTGTTCTGTGTCCACGGAAGAGGAACTGATTAGTACAATTCCATGTCAGAAATGATGCACATATGGTTTGAGACCTGAAAGAAGAGTACTTACTCATCAGTAGTTTGAACCACCTCTTCACGCATCAGAAGCTCGGGAAAAGCCCTGTCAAACAAATCGCTAAACTCTTGATCCGTCAGGCTCTTACTTTTTTGTGCAGCCATTTGCTCCTTGAGGTCCACTTCGCTGACCTCGGGGCTTTCTACAGGATGTCCTTCTGCATCAGGCTCACTACATTCGTACTGTGCCTTACGTTGTCGAAGGACCTCCACGGCCCTGTTGGCAATGCCGTTTACTTTACGGGTCTTCTCGCTATCTGGCTCGCATGTCGGTGGGAGGGGTACCAGGCCACCAAGTGATAGTGGATGGTCCTTCTTGATGAAATCAGGATCACATCGGACATTCAAACTTCGATAGCACTGGGCATGTGGTGGACAAGGCTCACACTGTGGGAGGATTTGATCGGCCCAGTTTGGTATCTCCACGCCGGCAAGTGCAGTGGCCTCTCGCCCAATGCCGCAGAAGCCAACATTGATCTTCTCTTGTCGCCAAACGCCAGCAAAGGCCGCTGTAGCAGTAAGGAGAATAGTTCCTGCCATCGCTTTAATGGTACCAGTAGCCTTGTTTTTCTTCTGTCTTTTTCTTGGTGGGAGAATGTCCACCTCGCCGGCCTTTGCACGCTCACGCACCAGCTCGAGCTGCTCCTCGGGCGTAAACTCTTCCCCAGCGTCTGCGGTGTCCTCCTCCTCATGCTTCGTACGGGGATCGGCGATGTCGAATGTTCCGCGTGTGGGCACCATGATGCCATCGTCTATTTTTTCAGTCTTGGGTTGGACTGTTCGTCGTCGGTGCACATCACTTTTGCGCCTCTCATGCTGGCTGTACCCTGTGGTCCGCCTTCGACGGTCGCGTGAGGTAGTGTCTAGTATCGCGGGAGAGCTTCCGCTCTGAAAAGGGTTTTCTTGGGTAAAAGGACTCGCCGCATCGTTACGATGCCACGCTTCTGGTTCAGGTGATGGCTCTTTTGGAAGTGGAAGTGTAGCAGGTGTAGCGCTTTTGCGTGTGCGTCTAGCTGCAGGCCGCTCGTCTATCTCAGGCTCTGCAGCTCTGCTATGCTTTGCGGGCACAGTGCGGGAAGGTGTTTTGGAACGTGGTGCAGGCGCATCTGCCTCCTCCGTCGTTGCGCGCCCAGTTCTTCGTGATGTTCGTCGCCCGGTCGCGGGTGCGGGAGCCACGAGTGTTTCGTCTTCGACATCGGTTGTATCCACTGTGCTGGCTGAGCTGGAAGGTACGTCTACGATGCCCCGCGTTGATCGCTTCGTCCGCGCATACGCCCGCTGAACTTGAGATTTTTGGGGCAGGACGACGTCGTTGAAGAGGCCTACGAGAATAGGCTTCTTTGCCGAGGATGGATATGTAACGCCGTGGCGAAGGAGGATGCTGCGGAGTTCGGGCACCGTGATCTTGTTCGCATCCACACCATCTTCGTAATACCAATACTCCCCGCGCGCATCCGCCATCTTGTTTTCAGAGTATGTGGGAAGTCTGGACTCGCAAAAATGTTTGTCTTGGCGTCTGACGATGTGTCCGTATGAAGAGCTGTAGGAGGGGAAGGTCCAGGCGGATACTTTGGTACTGTATGTAAGCAGCAGGTGGATCAGGGAAAGTCTGTTTCGCTTGTTTGTGATGTCACCAAGGCAACAGGAAGGTGGCTTGGTCCGTGCATTCGCATGGGCTTTCTCGTCTCTTGTGCCATTGCTTCAAAACTTCAAAACCTTAAAACAAAGTCAAACCTGGAAAAGGCTCGATTTGACTGTGTGCCATGATACTCCTAGTAGTTTGGGGTTATTTTGAACTAGGCGTTTTGTCGTGAGAGTTACTCTGTTGGCATGTTTTGTTGTGAGGAAACGACTATGTCGGTCACTGATGGTGGCTGCCTATCCAAATATGGACTAGTGCGTATATAGCCGGCGTCAGCCGCCCAAAACTAATCAATCACCTTCACACTCCACTTTTCTCATGTTTCACAGCTCGCCACCAGCTTTTGGACAAGCAGTATCCATACATGTCTGCTCGCTACGGATTGTTGTTGAATTTAATCGTTATTTAGTCTCAGCAATGGCTCTCTTATCAGTACTTTCGTGAAGGCGCTTGCATGATGTGTTTACAAAGCAAGCTCATAGTGAAACTTACTACTCCAAACATTGCTAGCTCTTCCACAGGATGAGATGGACACCCAGCAAGGGCAAAGAAGCACAAGCTGGTAGATTACAACTTCATCTGATGCAAATCGGGATCCGCTCAGCAACTTGACATTCCCAATGAAGAAGCAGAGCTTTCGTGTACAGAGTGCGAAAGAGCAATATACACCATCGCAATGATGCAAGAACATGCTCTGCGGTTACATATTGCCCAGCCTTCCCCAGGTCAATCTCAGAATCAAGCTCCTCAAATTCATAGCACTTGAGACGTCCATTTGACGCAAACCTTCAGCCCCGACCTCAAAGTAGCTAATTGTGGGGTATACACCGGCTTAATGTAGCTTAATCTCGACAACCCTGCGACATCACCACCTTCCTACCAATGAAACTACATTTTCCCCATCTTAGGCTACCGCTACATTACTAGCAATGAATCCACGTGCCACCATCGTCGCGTTCGAGAATATGAGGCCCGCCATCTCCGTTCCCGGGCTTATACGGAGGGCAATGTGCCCCCGGACCGTATGGCCGCCGCTAGATCACCCGGGGCCCTGAAATGGCGGCGGATAGATTGAGTAGTAGTATGACCGAGCGCGTATTAAGTGGTTGTGTGAATCTGAGCAAAGTCAAATGTCGTTTATGGGATATTAGAGTGCAGGGCTATGAACATGGATGTGAAGCTTTGCCTGTGTTCTCAGGCCAAGAATGGCGTTTATATACCACCGTGAAGTCGACATGTAGCAGCATCAGATCTGAGTTGTCTATACTTGTCTCTTCACTCCTTATACTCTCTTTGTCTCTACAATCAAGATGTTCGGAAAGGCTACCATTGTCAATGCGCTTGTGAGCACTGTCTCTGCGGGTTCGTCAGCACCTCAATGTCCTCATATACCACTAACACTCACCAGGCACAATCCTCTGGGATGGTCGCTTCAACGACATGACCTCGAGCGCCGATCTTGAGAAATGGTCCTGGGCAAACCAAGTCGGCAGTAAGTCCACCACCTCCGTATCTCAACTGCAACCAATCCTAATCCTCCTCTCAGACTACCAATACTACATCCATGGCTCTGGCCCAACATCCCGCTACGGTATATCCCCCCCCCCACCCCACCCCTCCTACACACTCCAAACTAACCCCCAACCAGTCAACCTCTCCCCCAACTACAAAAACCCCGGCGACACCGGCAGCAAGCAAGGCGCCAAAATCACCATCGACAGCACCGCAAAATGGAACAGCGATATGTGGCGCACAGAACTCATCCCGCAGACCAAAGCTCCCATCAACCAAGGCACAGTCTTCTACCACTTCTCCATCAAGCGCTCCACCACCAACGTCCCCAGCGCAACAAACGAGCACCAAATCGCATTCTTCGAGTCCCACTTTACAGAGCTGAAATATGGCTGGATTAGTGGCGAGTCGGGAACTAGCAATACTAATCTGTAAGCTCATTACCCCCACCTCCCCATCTCCCTCTCCCTTGCCCTCCAAAAGAAAGAGAGAGAAAAAAAATGTTATCAGCAAGACAAATACTGATTGTGTGAACAAAAAAAGGCAATGGATGGTAAGCGGTCAAAGCAAATGGAAAACTGAGCTCAAACCCGACGAATGGCACAATGTCGCCTACGAAATAAACTTCTCTTCCAACCAAGTCTCCTTCTGGCACTCGACGGGCAACAACTCGCTTGTCAAGACTGCAGGCCCGTTTTCAACGGGCACCTCGTCGAATGGTGCGGATTGGCATTTGGGTGTGCTCAGGTTGCCCAGGGCAGGACTTGATGGGACGGGCGCCGAGGATTGGTATTTTAGTGGTACGTATGTGGAGAGTGGGAGCATTACGACAAGTGTTGCTAGTCCTGCGGCTTGAAGTTGAGGGGTATGCTTAGGGGGAGGGATGAGGATGGAGGATGGGGTAGGTGTGTGTGTGTGTGTGTGTGTGTGTGTGTGTGTGTGTGTGTGTGTGCATAGGGGTATGATGTTTACGAATGTATATGATGTCTACTTATCAGTGTTCATTTTCTTGTGAAAACTTTCGTTCATTCTGCTGTTGTGGCTAGCTACCTTGGTGTTTCTTGGATACAATTCAGAGATCGTGTTGTCCCTGCCATAGCCAACCCAAGTCTCAATGTAGCCATCTGAGAAGCACCATAACCACTTTCTCCTCCTCAATTCCATTTCTCTTCTATAATCCATTGATACGGAGACCTCATGACTTACTCAAGCACCGTTCTGATGCCAATTCTTTGCCCATGATACAAAGGCATCGACCCCAACCGAGATAAAGTCTGCCCTAAGCTCGGTTTCTAGTTTGAAATGGGCCTCTTCAAACTTTGCAAAGCTCGGGAAGAAACGGAAGTTGGGGGGAAGGGGAGGTGTTTTAGTAAAACTCGACCCGGACAAAGCTTTCTTGTTGAAATCCATAGCATATTCCATTATCTGAAACTCGTCCCTATCAGATTCGCATGTGATGATAGCAATTTCCTTGTCAAACACTCTGTTGACGAACATAGCACCTATTCGGTATTGCAGAGGTGATCAGTAAATGTCTTCGAAGTGCATATCCAGCCGACTCTCAGAATGGGTATTACAAAAGCGCCAGAGTTCCAATATGATGTCGGTGTTTTTGTGATGAATCTTTTTGTAGTTGCGGACTTTAATTCGCATATGTTTCTTTTGGTGAACTGGGATATGGTGCAAGAATCGAGCGCATGGTTGAAAGTATTCTCTATCGCTTAAGCCATCGAACAAGGTAAAATTGTATCGTAGCTCAAGCCCCTTTGTCTCTTCGTAAAGCTGGTGGCAGACGAGTTGTAATTTATTGACGGGAAACAGCACGGGCTTCGTTGTTTCTTCTTCGACCTCGTGATTGCTTACACTGTCCAAAGCGTCCAACTGAGATACTCAGCAGGCGACAGTGTGGTTGATTTTGCGTTGGTCGTTTCCATCAACTTGGGAATCAGATTGAATTGTCAAGTCTTCGTCGGTTGGCGATGAGTAGTCGTCGTCGTCTAACCCATGAATCTCCTCACATTCCTTATAATTCCTTACACGCAACCGACCAACGTCATCAGATTCATCGTAACAGAGGCCGTAATCCTCGGTGAGAGCGTACTCGCAGATGAGGTTGCGTATCTCGGCGGGGAGGATCGTTTGAGACTCAACAGAAGATTGGAGAGGAATATTGTTTGAGAGACGACTAGAGATTGGAAAAGAGGACATAAGTGGTAGGTAGCCCTACTTTGGGAGAAATGGAAAATGAAGCTAGTAGACCACTTACCAACCAAGGCAGGAGTAAACGGGCGGCGGACCCACACCCACGTTCACTTTCACTCCGCCCTTCAAAGTAAAAGATTTGGAGAGTGAGAGCTGATGAAGCTAGATCTTCCTGTTACTAGTTTACGTTGCGTTGCTCTTCTGCATCACATGGATCGCCAAGCAATTCTAAATGGCAAAGGTTCACTTAAATGCATTGACCGTTTTAGACTATATAATCCCATACTATCATGAACTCCACCCATTCATAAAACAAACAGCCAGCCCAGCCAGAAATTCTATGTCGTACATATATGCAAGAAAATTTTTAAAAAGTATAAAATGAACAAGAACAAGAATAAAACGCTAGCAGATACCAACCATGTGGCCCAGGAAAAAAAAGAAAAAAAACACACAACTCCTCCCTCACCATCTCACACAATCCTCGGACTTCCAATCACACTACTCCCAAACACAGGCTCCAGCCTCACCCCACCAAAACTCCACCCATCCACAAAAACATCCTTCTTAAACCTCTTACTAACCAAGAACCCCAACGCACCATCCAGTCCAACATTAATCTCAATATCCCCCTGAATCTCCACCCACCCCTTCCCCTTATACTCCTCATACCGGCGACTTCCCACACGCACCCTAATAGCATCAGGCTGCAACAACACAGCCGCCACGTCTGGGGTAATCTTCACATCAACAAACCTTGTTGCGAAATTCTCCG
Source organism: Bipolaris cookei (assembly GCA_002286855.1). NCBI lineage: Eukaryota > Fungi > Ascomycota > Dothideomycetes > Pleosporales > Pleosporaceae > Bipolaris > Bipolaris cookei. Next base: position 330,124 of record NRSV01000037.1, read on the forward strand.
CATCATACGGTTTACCAACGCTAAAAATGACGTCGCGCGGCGGCGTATGCTCAGACGAGTGGAAAGAGACGAGGAAGGAGACTTTGTATTTGCCCTGCGGAATCCCCGTTTTGATGCTGCGGAGGCAAATGTTGTCGGCGTGGAGACACTGGTATACGGCTGCTTCCTCGCGGCGCCCGTCGTGGTCCAGGTCTGCGGCTACGGGGTAGATTTTGCGCAGGCGGCCCGTGTCGTCAAGGGCGAGGCCGCCTTCACCTGTGGGCGAGGTACTGCGGTTCGGAGGGCTGAGGGGTACAGGGAGGCCGATACCGATGGGCATTCCGCTCTTGAAGTCTACGTGGACGAGTTTGAAGGAGTCATCGAGTTTGCGGGTGCCAGTCATGCCGACGGCGAATTGGGTGGCGCCAATTTCGAATTTGGGGGGTAGAGCAGAGAGTTTGGCCATGCGCTCGCCAAAGTCGCGGGCGGCGCGGATTTGCTGGCCGTCGTTCATGTAGAGTTCGGTTAGGCTGGCCATTTCATCTTCTTTCATCCATTGCTCCAGACTGACGTCGGCGAGGCCACGGTCTACATCGAAGCGGAAGTACTTTGTGTCGGAGTTGCTGTACATGCGCTTCATTTCGTTGTCTACGCGCGCTGTGCTAGTCGCCATGCCGGTGAGCGCACTGGCGATTGAAATATCGGTTCCAAGACCAAAAGGGAGCCACGAGGCCATCTTTTTGACGCTGGGAATGCTCTGGAGACCCGTCCCGACTGAGACTATGACCCCAATGGACCGGTTCTCCCATAGTGCTTTGGCTGCGTAGTCTACTTCTGCACAGGGATTGTTGAAGCCTACGCCACCGTCGAGGTATGTGACTTTGGGTGTGCCAAACTGCATTTCTTCGAAAAATGTCGGTGCTGCCGACGTCGCCCGTAACGCTTCCCAGATGCGAGTGGTTCGGTCGTTTGGATCATATGTAGATAGGATCCTCGGAAGCCCTAGTGCGTTCTTGAGTGAGGTGAGCACGAAACCGCGACAGCCCTTTGCATTTGCTTTCCGGTGAACTGATTGCCGCTTATGAAGTTTCCATGTAGGGCTTCGTGTAGGCGCTTTTGGGGTGAATGGACTTGAACTGTAGAGTGTAGATGAAGGCCTCGTGGTGCTTGTAGTACTGAGCGGTGGTCCCGATTCTAGTGAAGCCAATGAGTTCTTCATAGTCGCCAATGGACTTTCCGTGAGTACCAACTCTGGTGCGGCATCTGCCCAGATGCTGTCCCTAGGTAGTTCGTTTGCCTCTTCCACCTCTTCGAATAGCGCCTCGTCCCACATGAGCTCGTCAGGGTCGAAGCCCAAATCTTTGAGTGCGGTTTTGATAGCGTTTGCTAGCACGGCACCGGAAAACCGGCTGGCTCCTGTGGGCACTTTCATACCGAATGCCTTGATGGATCGGTCGTGCTTGAAAATCTGCTCAGCCAGCTTGCTGTAAACGGCAATACACTGCTTGCAGTCGAGCCGTAACCGCGAAAGCATAATGGCTATGATTCCTCCAGTCGATGTACCGCCAATGAGGTCGAAATAATCACATGGCTTGAGTGGTTCATGATTGTTCATCGCCCTCCTTCCAAGTCTCTTCTCCTCCAAAGCAATATTTTCCATCAGTGTCTCGAGGACAAGCAATGACGACAATCCGCGCACGCCTCCTCCATCGAGCGAGAGCAACCGCAGTGGTGCATTTGGGTTCCTCTCTGAGTTGGAAAGCTCCATGTCTGAGGTTTGCCCAGATAGGCAGATGTTTCTCTTTCCGTGTTCTGTATTCGATTCGGTGGTCCAGTAGCTTCACTGGTTTTGAAATCTGCGAGTGCGTTGTTGGTTGGAAATGTAGGTAGTACAATAGGATGGGACGACTATATTCAAATACCACCTATATATCTAGATCTGTCCTGGGGCGGCCTCTTCCAAGTCCCTGCAGTAATGGTGACACAATGAGTCAGGCGCTCGAGTCCTCTATGAATATCAGTGTTGCCTGCAAGGCTGCGCTATCAGAGTAGATTGAAACCTATGACGTGCCGGGATCCGATGATTCAGGACACTACTAGATGTGTAGAGCTGGGAACTACTAGCATCTTATAAATCTTCTAAAGCGCCCACACCCCACATACGCATTCCGGTGTGCTGTATTTGCATCCATCTGCATGGGGCCTTCAAGGCTCTTGGGGGCCAACTTATGCGCTTACAGGTCAAGTGTGGTTAGCGAGGTCCACCTTTATACAGAAGCGGCAATGCGCTGCGCCACGACGGCTATGCGGCGCAGGGGCATGGAGTCTAGCACGACTAGTGTATATACAGTGTGCGTTGCAGCCTTTTCGTGAACTTGAGTGGTGTAGAGCAACGAAAACCACTGATTCAAAAGTCGATCTGCACTGGTGGGTGTGGCGGCAAGAAAAAGCGACTGCTGCTGTGACGTGTGCTGGGGAGGGTCGGCCAATGGCTGGCGGTGCCCGAGGCAGCTGCGCCTCAAGTGGGTGTGTCGCTGCACACGTTGGGTCAGCCGATGGGCGGGGCTCGCATCAGACGTGCAGAAAACGCCAAGCTGAGGCTCTGCGATACATATGCACGCTGATGTATTGGTTTGGAACGTCCCTCAGAGTGGCAGAAACGAAACAGGGCGCTGACTGGCCCTGTGGTGTATTATATTACATGGGTACTATGCGTTGAAGACGTGCGACTACGGCAAACCAGGTGTGAAAAACCAATATGCTAAATGTTCAAACCCTGGGTATTATAATCGAATGTTCTGTAACGCCGTACGTATCCTCCATGCTGGTTTATTGTCGTCATAAGTCGTAAATCGTCATCATTAAATGTGTGGTGGTGCAGACCGTATGCTGCAAATAAATAGTCTATAAACATGTCAGTGGTTGCGTCATGCAAGGTGTGTAGTGGAGAACTCACACTTATCATCTCGTCCAGCATGCTCTAGCGTCTTAGGAAACAATCATCCTGGAACCCAGTGACAATGGTAGGATGGGTTGTGAGGTCATGCTGGCGAGATGGTAAATAATGTTTTTTGTTTAATTTGAGAGGGCCTGGAAGCCTGTCCAATCCATGTAGGCCGATGTTCGCTGGTCGTACATGCGCTCCAGACAGGCGTCGGACTCTTTTGCTCGGAGGGTTCTCAAATTCTCGATCTTGGGGCTGTCCTTGCGCCTCAATTTCTGCCTTGGGATGTAGACTGGGGAGGGTGAGGTCATGATGGTCCAGTAGGTCGGTGTGAAGTAGCACATTGGCGAGCGAGCACGGTTTGTTGGGGAACTAGGCGGGGATGAGGCCGGTGTCGATGGCGTTGATGGTGCTGAGGCCGAAAAACTGGCAGCTTCAGAGAAGACGGAGGGGGTGGGCGACGAGGCTACAGAGCTGGTGTGGGAAGTGACGGGTGATAGTACCATGGGCGATGCAGGCTGGAAAGGGGCAAACTGGCTGGGGCCGGGGCGGCGCACGCTCCCTTTTCCGGAGAGGGGGGATAGTCGTTTCGGGGCAGAAGCAGTTAGGGACGAAGGCGTTGATGGGGTTGGCTTTGATGGTGTCGTTTTTGTTGGTATCACTTTTGAGGGGGCGGGTTTTGATGGAGTAGCCATTGTTGGGACAGGTGGTGGAGGCCTTGTTGGAGGAGGTATCGATTGGAAGATTTTTGGTGGCAAGGATCTTGGTGGTGTGGCTTTTGACAGGGTAGGCCGTGGCTTAGTCGTAGTTGTGGTGGTGGTGGTGGTGGTGGTAGTAGTAGTAGTGGATAGGGTGGGTGGCAGTTTATTTGGTGACGTGGGCGGGGGCATCAAGGCAGAGGGGTGGTGGGTCGGCTCCGGCGGTTGCGCATCTTCTCTATGGGACAGCGGCGAAGGCTTTCGTTCAGAGGTCGTGGCACGTCGGACGCGCGGCGGCAGCGTGTTTCTCCTGCTGAAGAGTGGCGAAGGGCTCTTGACAATGTCCGAGTTGAACTGGAAGGGCTCTGGTGGTCTGGCAGGGCGCGATGATCCGGAGGGCAGCGAGTTGCTCCTGCTGGGCACAGAGTTGCCCCTGCTGAAGAGTGGCTGGGGCACGAGGTCGGTTTGGGATCCAAAGGTAAACATGGGCGGACCGGTCATGTCGAAGTCGGGCTTCTCTGCTGGCGCGGTGGGCTCGGGTTTTTTGTACTGGTAGAACTGGCGATAGGGGTGCCGTCGGGGCACTGGCGGTGTTTTGCATAACGTCAACGTCTCGTCCATCAACACGTCGAGGTCGGCCATCTTTCTTTTCATGCTAGACGGCCGCGTCCACGAAGCCAAAAGTCGCAGCCTCGTCGTCGTGGTGTCGGGAAGGGGAGGTCAGGGTGAAGAAATATGTCTGGGTGGATGGATGGGAGGGTGAATGGGCGGGCAGGCGTGGTGCGCCGCAAGCGAGGCGACGCTGTGTGGTGTCTAGTTGGCTGGGCGGCGGCGAGGGCGGCGACAGGCGGGCGTGGGCGCAGAGGGCAGGGCGGGAATTTTAGGAGGGCTCTGGCAGCATGACCAGCCTAGGCCGAATGCTCAGGAGACGCCAATTAGTCGGTCAAGTCCCGGTTTACGTGCGCGGCCACGCGAGGCAGTGCTGGCCGCCATTGGACGGGCGTTGCAGAAGCTGGACGGGCGATCCAAACTCTGCCAGCGTGGCTGGGCCTCCGTAGCCCTGCATCGTGCCTTTGACCGCCCCACGCTGTGGAGAGACGGATGGATGACCCCTCACCCTGCCCGGCGCTTCTTTGCTCTATACGTCCATCCGCCTACACACATGGACGTGTGTATGTACGTATGTCATGTCCATCACCCATCGGCCTGCTCCCCGCCAACCATTACTGCCCCTCCGCCTGCTGCTGATGACGAGGATGCTCGAGACGGCCTGAGTAGCAAGCTGTGCTACCGCCCGACATTCATACAAGCAATCTCGTCCTCCTCAACCAAAAACGGACAAGACGGGAGCTAGCGATGTCCGGCTCAGCGGCTCTCTTCAGCTGCATCCCCGGAAATCGAGATGCTCAGGTTTTTGTCGCCAGCCAACATGTCATGGCGCATGCACCCCTCGTCCCCCAACGGTGCCGTCGCGGGCTGAGGTCATACACCCTACTCCTACGTAGTGTGTGTGTATATGTGCACACACTCCAGCAAAGCCTGTTGTCTGTGTCTCACATCCAACGCATGCCTCCCACCCACGCGTGACACGCCTGACTCAGGCAAAGACGGTGTGTGTAAACACTGAACATGTGTTCTCATTCGTCCAAGCTTAGGCCTCCTCATTCTGCACCCACCCCTCCAACCAAAGCAATTCGGCCCCTCAGCAAAATACTCTACATACATGCTGCCCCCCGGTATTACAATCACATATTCTAGAAACAAAATTGAAAAACCCCCGTCGCAGCATAGACGCGACTAACTAGCCCCCCTGTAAATGCAGACATTAACCGTACAAGCCCCTGGTATCATTCAAGATTACGCAAACCACGTTACGCACATGGCAAATTCTCTTTCTAATTATATTCACAGCCCCCTCTCATGCTCATGCTCACCCTCAATCTCAATCCACGTCACCAGAAAATGTTCGTCGGCGTAGAGTTGCGTCTCTGATGTTGTTGAGCGGGATGCCGAAATCGTCCTCATCCCAGTCGGCCTCGTCATCTGACTCCCACGAACACGGGATCTTCTCGGCGCGGCGGGCGCGATATGCACTCAGCCCAATGCCGTTGGAGATGGTCGTGGCAATCCGCAACATCATCGACACCAGATGTGCTGGCGGGCCCAGGACAATCTCATACGTCTTGCGCACTAGGGCATTGGTGAACTCTTTGCCAGGGTTGTGCTTGGATGGGTAGAACAGGTTTTGTGTCGGGGGCATCGGGGAAAACGCCCGTCGCTGCGACGCCCCAGTCAGTCGCTTCATTCTGATGGCTTCTGGTGGTGTGGCAATATCCAGGCTGGCGCGGCCAAGACTGTCGCTGTCCGAGTCACTGACCAGCGGCGGGGTAGACGGCGCTGACGACGGGCGCATATTGGTCGACACAATCGTCGTAGCATAGTATGGGACCGTAGGAGTCACGGGCGCCGATGTATCGGTCCGTTCTATGGACAAAGCACGCACTGTGGCCTCTGATATATGTCTTCGGTGTGTCGAGCGTCCCCTGGGCTCGTATTGTTGCTGTGCTGAGAAGGTAGCTGCCCACGGGTTCATGTCCACCGTCTCAGCTTCCATAAACTTGGGTGAGGGGCTTCGTGGAGTAACCGTTTCGAGGGAGTAGAATGAGTCAGTGCTGGAGACCAGGCTGCCGGCATCCGAGACCTGACGCTCAAGCACTGGCTTCTCTGCGTCCCAACTCGGTTGACCTGTTGGCGACTCAACGATGCTCTGCATCGCAGACACAGATCCCGTCCCCTGCGTCTTGATTGGTGCTGTGATCGAGCGTACGCCCTGAAAGATGCTTGCGCGTTCTGCTACAGAGAGACGGCGTGGGGACGGCTTGGACGAAGGCAACAAGCTGTGGGACTCTGGCAGTATCCTCACAAAGGGAATCTCTGGTGCTTCGGGTACCGCCTCACTATTGTCGGTGCAGATGCTCCGTCGATCATCCTCGTCGTTGGAGGAAGCAGTGCTGGCCTCTGAACGTTCAGTCCCAGCAGTAGAAGGCTGCGGCCCGTATTGTTCCGGCACCCAGGTCTTGTCCAAAATCCACTTCTTCGCCTGTCCTGAAGGCTTTCTCTTGATTGTCTTGCGCGGCGGACTCTTTGGCCGCTGCAGCTCTTCGACCCCAGCGCCTCGTCGGAAGGGGCATTGCGTCCGCTCATACTGCATCACTTGGGCGAGGACCGACTGAAAGTGGGTGATTTTGGCCTTGTCCTCTTCAGTCTCAAAGGGGAGTTCGATACGATAATACGAGTCTTGCCGGACTCGCAGCACAAAGACGGACTGGTTGTCGACGCACCAGCATTGCGAACGCGGGAAGATTGTATGGAGCAGATTGCCGCTGTTGAGGAAGGAGACATTGGACGCGGTTACGCGGTAGATGCGTAGGACACCTGGTCAGGCGTTAGCATTGCTCACAGCTGGTGGCACCTGGTATGACATGCCGACTGCCAGCGTGCGCTCGGTGGGCGTCTTCCACGGTATTGGCTGCCATGCGTCACCCTGACGGTCTGGCGAGGGGCGCCGAGCCGAGGTTGCGGTGGTAAAGGAGAAGATCCTCGAGTCGGAACAAACAAAGAGGGTTTCGATGCCATCGACGCTGTTTGTAGACGCAGGCACCGATGCTGTCCTTGGTGCGGTGCGCGTGGGAAGGGTGAAGCTCCTCCGTGCGGCTACAGGGTTGTTGGCAGTCAGAGGGGAGGGCGCGTCATGGAGGTGCTGGGGTGAAGCCGGCAGGGACATGGTGGGCCAGCTATGCGAGCATTTCGGGCCTGAAGAGGCTGCAGCGAGGATAGTGTATACAAGAAAGCGTCCGGCGCCTGGTAGTAGGGATTCAACGTGTGCTCAACAAGAGTCGTGTGCGTGTTGAGGGCGAAGTCGTCTCAGCTCTGTCCGTTCCTGGCCGGCGGCGGAAGAGTACGCGCTACCGCCATAGCCACTGGGACGGTGTCGAGTCTCAGCCCGGTCAGCCCATGGCCGCGGCAACCCCACGTCTCTGACATGAGCCACACCGCAGTATCAGCGGGCACAACTGATGAAAATTCATGTAGAGAGAGCACCGTGAGTGTACATACATGACAGCGCGCGTGCCCCGCGTTCGCGACAGCGCTACATGGTACCTGCAACGGTGACGGCGCGGGTGCTGGCGCCCCATACATAGTAGCAGTAGCTCCATGTTCGTCATCTGCTCCACCAGTTCGCAGGCGTTCGCACAGCACACAGTCAGAGCCACTACGTACGTGTGCACTGAGCTTTTGTTGCGTGTTCTTGTCAGACCACTGCACTGCTCGCCCAACTGTCTACTCAAACTGCCCGCCATGGACAAAATCGACATGGCCAACTTCGACGTGTCCAATTTCGACCCCAATGCCATTCTGCGGGGCGCCCAACTGACTCTAGTCGGTGGTATGTTGCTACTACCCATCAGGGTGTCGTGAGCTTCCACAGCTGTTGTCTGACAAACTACACAGTTAATCGAGCCCTCCAAAACCCGCGTCTCTTCACCTCAGACCACTACCGCCAGGCCGCCATAGCCGTAGCTGCCGGCGTCGCTATCCGCATCATCGTCGCCATTCCCGTACGTGCCGCAGCATAGCCTGACCAGGTCTACAGCAAACAGCGTCGCTTACATACTTCAGATTGTTGGTGTACGGGTGCTACTATGGATCCTCTCGCTGTTTGTCGATATGAGCCAGACGCAGTTGGACGAAACTATCATAGATGGCCTCCACTTCCTTGAGCACTCGGTGCTTCAGGTGCCCTTCTTCCTCATGACGCTGATGCGCTATGTGACGCCGACACTCGACCAAATGTAAGTCATCACCAATCGTACTCGACCCCGTCTAACCGCCATCTTTACAGGTTCATGGACTCGCTGCGCTGGGTCGACGAGACGTACGTACAAAAGCACAAGACGGACGACCCGCACAACCTCCGCGCCATGTACTATCCCAACCTTGAAAAGTACCCCGACCACGCACCCAAGCCGGAGAAGGAGAAGAAGCCCCTCAAGCAGACTGTGATAATGTACGCCACAAAACAGAGCAGAAAGGCTGCCATTTCACTGGGAGTCTTGGCTCTCTCCTATGTACCCTACATTGGACGCTTCGTGCTTCCAGCTGCCAGTTTCTACACATTCAAAAAGTCGGTGGGAACTCAGCCAGCAGCTGCCATTTTCGCAATGTCTCTCCTCTTCCCTCGCAGGTACTTGGTCAGCTTCCTGCAAGCCTACTTTTCTTCTCGCACGCTTATGCGTGAGCTGGTAAGTTCCGCTTTCGGTATCTCCCAAACCTTATTCCACTGACATCCCGTAAGCTCGAGCCGTACTTCAGCCGTGTCCGTTACACCACGGAGCAGAAGAAGCTTTGGTTCAGAGACCGCGCCGGGGTCCTTTTTGGGTTTGGCCTAGGCTTCTACATCTTTGTCAAAATTCCACTCGTCGGCGTCCTTATTTACGGTCTCGCTGAAGCCTCGACAGCATATCTCATTACCAAAATCACCGAACCACCTCTGCCGCCGACCGAAGCCGAAAAGTTCAAGCAAGAGTCGCTCCGTTGGAAGAACAAGCACGAGTTTCTCAATCTACCCTGGCAGCACATGGACGAATATAATCTGGCAATGCACAAGCCCAAAGAGCAGTCTGAAGTGCGTCAGACTCCGAGGAAAACATTTAGCTAGGACGGCATAATGCCCACCCCGCTTGGCCCAAACTGAGAGCAGCCCCTCCGCCATGACGTACACGCAGCTTATTTCCGTGGGAGCAATGGCGGCCAGGTTCAATTAGGCAGTTGGCGGCCAAGCGCAATGGACTGCTACGCTATCTAGTATGGCGGGACGATGATGTCCGAACTGGACATGCCCCGCAGTGGGGTTGACTCGTCTTGTAATGGGAGATAGCCTGATAGCTCCATTCGATGATATATAACGTAACCACATCGTATCACTAAGCTTATCATAGAGGATTTATCGATAGTTTGAGAGAGAATGTGCGGCATCTTCGACAATTGGGTGTTGTGGAGATAACAATACATGGTCTGACCCTTTCGGCATCCCCCTTCGTCCGCCTGCCGTTACATCATGAGCCCCTCTTTTTGTAATAGATTGTGTTTGCTCTTTCTTTACTCCCTTTTGATTTTCATTTCAGTCTCAATTCTTAACTTGCAAATTTCAAACCGTTACTATGGGTAAAGATGCCATCCGATACGCGGCCAAAGTCGCTCTAGACAAACCAGCAGCAGAGCAAGAATGCTTGCACGTGTGTCTCCCGCATCTCACTCACATATAACTATTCCATTCTAACCCCAAACCCCCACTCTTAGAACCGCTGGCACCCCGAAACCCCTTCGTACGCCACCATCAAGCCCGGCGAAGTCGTCAAGATCGAATGCGTCGACTGGACCGGCGGCCAAATCGGCAACAACGACTCAGCCGACGACGTGCGTGACGCTGACCTCACAAAGATCCACTATCTAACCGGTCCCTTTGACATTGAGACTGCGGAGCCCGGTGATGTGCTTGTAGTTGAAATTCAGGATGTGCAGCCGTTGGATGAGCAGCCATGGGGTTTTACGGGCATCTTTGCGAGAGAGAATGGAGGTGGGTTCTTGGATGAGATTTATCCTGAGCCGTAAGTTTTTTAATCTCACGAATTACTTATGTGTGAATGTGTGGTTTTGAAGGGGGAGAACGAGGGCTGATAGTAGAGAAGAGCAAAAGCGATATGGGATTTCGAAGGGATATTCTGCAGCTCCAGACACATTCCTGGCGTAAGATTCGCTGGCTTGATTCATCCGGGAAGTAAGTTCTCTCCCTATCCTTTGCGCAAGAAAAAAAAGCTCCTAAATATAAGGGATATAATCCATATCTGACTCCAACAACAACAAAAGTCCTCGGCTGCGCGCCCTCGCACGAAATCCTCGAAACCTGGAACAAGCGCGAAGCAGAACTAATCTCCACGCACACGCACCTCAACCGCATCGTCGCTCAACCGCCTCAACCCCTTAACACGCACGCCGGCACTGCAACCGGAGATCTCAAATCTAAAATTGCACAACAAGGCGCCCGCACTATTCCCGGCCGCCCCGAACACGGCGGAAACTGCGACATCAAGAATCTCTCACGCGGCTCAAAAGTCTACCTACCCGTTCACGTCCCCGGGGCCAAATTTAGCGTCGGCGACCTCCACTTTAGCCAGGGCGACGGCGAGATTTCGTTCTGTGGTGCGATTGAAATGGCGGGCGTAATTACGCTCAAGTTTAGTGTTATGAAGGGCGGGATGAAGCAGCTTGATATGAAGAGTCCGATTTATGTGCCTGGGCCTGTGGAGCCGCAGTTTGGACCCGGGAGGTATATTTACTTTGAGGGGTTTAGTGTGGATGAGACGGGGAAACAGCATTACATGGATGCGACGGTGGCGTATCGGCAGACGTGTTTGAGGGCTATTGAGTATTTGCGGCGGTATGGTGAGTTTGGTAGTCTTTTCTTTCTGAGTGTTTTTTTGGTTCTCTTCAGCTCTTTCTACCCTCCTCCTCCCCCCTCCCCCCCTTTTTTTTCCCCTGCTTACTCCATGATTCTTCTTTTTCTTTTCAACATGGGGTTTGTTTTGAACGTCCTCAACTTTGCCATGGGATGAACGTGCTATGAAACACTTCGAATTTCCTTATATCTCCTTGTTTGTTTGTTTTTTCTGGAGTTTACCAGGTTTCCTCCACATCCTACATATTTATTTATTTTAGCGCTAACCGAGACAATTCAAACAGGCTACAGCGACTATCAAATCTATCTGCTGCTCTCCTGTGCACCGGTACAGGGACATGTGGCGGGCATTGTCGATATCCCCAACGTGTGTACGACTATGGGTCTGCCAATGGATATCTTTGACTTTGATATCAGCCCGCATGTTCCGGCTACGAAGAGAGATCTTGGTACTTGCGCGTTTGCGTCAAAGTAGGATGCCTACCCCGCGGTGCATGCTTGATATGCGGCTGCTTGTTTTTGTTTAGTCGCTGGGGGAGTTCTCAGATGCGGTTATTACCAAATGGCCCATGTATGTATTTTGAACTTAGTTGTCTCAGAAGAAATGATTACAAACCCATAGGATCGTTGTGGTTCTCTGCCTAGGATGTGGAGGGGTGGGAGAAATATCCTGCAATACCCGCACCACCGCGACAGCGGGTTAGGAGCGTTGATGGGTGCAAAACTTAAATTCCCAAACCTAACGTTCCGCTTGTCCCCCGGTTCTAAGGAGAGTTTTTTTTCCGTGGTCTGTGTTGACCCGTATCGATTAGAAAGGGCCGATTTATTCGCCCTGATGTTGGGGTTGAGACAGCCACTCAAGGGAGAACAGAAAAGAAATAAAACATGATGCTCCGGATTACGAGCGAGGATGGGTTTCCTTTGAACCGTATCTGTAAACTTTCGCTTTGTCCCGTGCAATCTCGATCTTGATCTTGATTCGATTAAATAACTGATGGAGACAGGTGGCATGCCTCAGGATGGAGAGAATTTGTGAAAGTGGAAGACAAATAACGTAAAGCACCACCGAGCCGGACACTTTTTCTTGGCATCGCGAACATCACTTGCAAAGTAACATGTCCCAACTACGTAAAGATACATTAACTCAGAGAGAAGGCAGAATTACTCTTGCTATTCAGGCCTATCGTACGGGCCAGTTTAAGAGCATTCGACGCGCTGCTGCTGTCTACAACGTTCCTTTTCAGCGGCTTTCTGATCGGCTGAAGAGAATCACATTTCGGCCCCAAGCATCCCTAAACTGCCATAAGCTTACTATAACTGAAGAGCAAACAATCTTATGGTATATCTTTGACCTAGACTCACGAGGATTTGCTCCCCGACTGTGCGAAGTAGCAGATATGGCAGAGAAACTACTGCGCGTACGAGATGGCCAGCCTTTAGGCAAGAACTGGGCAAAGCGATTTATATCGCGTTTGGACAAGCTTAAAACAGCTTTCAATCGAGCAAAAGACCGCCAGAGAATACAGCAGGAAGATCCAGAGGTTATCAACGCGTGGTTTGAGCTCGTACGAGGGACAATTAAGAAGTATGGGATTCATTTAGACGACATCTACAACTTTGATGAAACTGGCTTTCAGGTGGGCGTAATTGGTTTAATGAAGGTAGTTACAGGCGCAGAGTGTCGTACGAGACCTACTCTTACGCAGCCAGGCAATCGCGGGTGGGTTGCAGTCATTCAGAGTATCTGCGCTGCGGAATACGCTACCCCGCCATTCATTATCTACAAAGGACGCGTTCACATCTCTGCTTGGTACGAAGAAGTAGATATACCATAAGATTGTTTGCTCTTCAGTTATAGTAAGCTTATGGCAGTTTAGGGATGCTTGGGGCCGAAATGTGATTCTCTTCAGCCGATCAGAAAGCCGCTGAAAAGGAACGTTGTAGACAGCAGCAGCGCGTCGAATGCTCTTAAACTGGCCCGTACGATAGGCCTGAATAGCAAGAGTAATTCTACCTTCTCGCTGAGTTAATAAATCTCCACGTGGTTGGGGCATGTTACTTTAGAAATGATGTTCGCAATGCCAAGAAAAAGTGTCCGGCTCAGTGGTCTGTCCGGCTCAGTGGTTTTTTAGGTTACCTTATGTGGAAGTGCTCCTATGAGGTACAAATGGATATCATACCAGAAGGCGCGCCATAGTGGACGAAATTTGCATCCACAGTTGGGATCAATCAAGAAGCAAAACAATCAAATTAATAGGAAACAACGTACAACAGGTCGTTTATATATCTAGTGTCGAGCGGTAGCCATCAACATTCCTTAATCATAGACATACGGCCATGAAAGAAGCAAAAACATTATCTAGAACCCATTTATTCTGTATATATCACAATGTTAATTGGCTCCGATTATATCTCACATGCTACCCCAACTTCTACGCCCACAAACTTAACCACATTCCTCAGCAGATCCATGCCTGTCCTCTCACACGCCAACAGCAAGCTGTCCACACCCGGTATCCGCTCCAATTCCTCCTGCGTCTGTGGCCGCGCACGCACAATCAAGTCTAGCGTGTGCGGCGAGACGATGGGCGGAGCGGTAGGCGGGCGGCGTTCTGGGAGTTTGCTCATGACGAGTTTGCTGAATGCTAGGAGTTTGGATCTTGCAATGCGGGAGGAAGGGCTGAGATCGCGATCCGATATCGATGGTGCTTGTTTTGAAGAGGCACGGGATAGGCTCTTTCGGATGGTAGACACCGATTTCGAAGGTGTTGTTACGTTTGCTGCGAGGGAAAGTGCATGGGATATGGATGGTTCTTGAGAAAAAATCCTCTCTTGTCTTGCGCGAGGGGCGGGGTTAGTGAGGAGGGGAACAGTTTTTAAGTTATGCAAGTATTTAAGGTGTGGTGATATCTCATGGGGTTCATGAACATCATGGTCTATGTGATTCTGCTTTGTTGGGCTCTCGGTCCACTTGCGCTTTGTGCCAGAGCTTTCTTGCCGATTGCTTGAATTGCCAAAATCCAAAGATAGGAGTGTATCTTCGGAGTCGTAATCTGACTCGTTGTCTTTCAGAGCGGTGCCATCTGCGTTAAGCTTGGACTCGGCTAGAGTGAAAGATAAACCGGTATGTAGTTGAGGCACTTTTGGTGCTGGGCCGTCGAAAGCTAGGGAAGATGATGAGTCTGATGAGAACTGACAAGCCATCTGAATGCGGCGTGATGTGCGGGGAACTTGCGCTTCTTCTTCCTTGGACATTGAAGGTTTGTCCGTGCTGGCTTGCTTCTCGATACCGTTTTTTGTTAGGAACTCCGAAATGATCTGGAGCCACTCATCTCCGTAATTCTGCTGTTGAACCTTCCCCACACCTCTGATCGCAAGCAGAGCAGGTGTGTCCAGGGGACGTGCCCGTGCAATGGCGCTGAGCAAAACATCGGAAATTACACGCGTTGGTGGTATGTTTCCCTTCTCTGCAAGAAGCGCTCGACGCACAAGCAGCTCTTCATAAAGAGCCTGTGAAGTCTCGTCAAGAGGTTCCAAGCTCTTTTTTTCAGCCGGTGCTTTAGAAGTTGTTGATGTTAGACTGCTCTTTACCGGCTTGACACCAAAAAATTCCGCTGTTGTGATGGTTGTACCATCCCCAACATCTAAGACGATTGGATCGTCCCTTGACGCTCTCCCGCTTGGGTACCTTTCCGCATATATTGGTGGAGGTGGCGTCGGCTTCATGGCGAGTCTCTTTGCATTCATGCATTTATAAAGCATGAAACCGGCGTAAGCATCCCCGGCTGCATATTCGATCTGCTCTTCTGATAACGGCTTGCTCCAGTTACTTGTCCTCACAGCACCCTTGTACAGTGGCAAACCGAGCTGTTCTTCCACTTGTTGTGCCAAGCTCACCAATTTGACGGTTACATACTCTGGTCTACGAGGCCCGAACTTTACCAGCCGGTGTAGATGACTCAATTCAATGGCACCTTTCGGCTGGAGTCCAAAATATCGGCTTAATCTTGAGAAATCGGCTTTCAATATGTTGACCCCTGCCTTTCCGATATTTGGATCCTCAATGATCTTCCTCAATGAAGGCGCAATGATGTCGCTGCTTGTCTTTCCTTGATGCAGTCCGATGTGGATCAGCCCGATCTTGTCTTCAGAAGCAATCTGAATTAGACCGACTTTATATTGAAGAGTGTCTTCTACCCAATACCCCCAAGGCCACTCCATGTCGAATCCAATAATAGGCTCGTTGAGAAATCGCTGGGCAATGGCTTCCGACTCTGCCTTTGTTTTGCTATACATAATTTCAATCTCCTTGCCCTCCGGCCCCCGGTAAAAGCGGTGGCTCCACCATAAGGGCGGCGCAGGTTGATCTGAAGAGAAGCCATATGATCGGAGGGTGGTGGGTTGTGCTTTGGGCAATTGCAAGGAGAAGGAAAGTGGCCATTGTGAAGTTGTTAACTTGATAGTGGAAGCGACTTCGGCTTTAGTGGAGGGGGGAGCAGCCATCAGATGCCGTCTACAACTCCAAAGCAGACTCGGTGAGCTCCGCCTGCTGCGGTGGATCGTCGTAGAAAGCATGGGGAGGCTGCGCGATCGTGAGGGGTGCAGGGTCGCCATCGGCGCTAGGAAGCACAGACTGCCATGTACGCGCTATCACGTGAGCGCCCGTTAGCGCGTTTGACCTTGTTCTCACTATTACTTGCAGCACGCTGTTATCACCTGCAGTCGCAATGCCATTGCGAGCTTCATCATCAAACTCCTTGGCTTCGCCTCTGGGAACGTCACTAGTACGGTTCCGAATAATCTCTCTTATTTTCAGTTCAAGAATGCCACATCCTAACTAATAATGACCGCATCAAAAACAATCGCACAGCCCCATTGCCTTAGTGTCCACATCTTTGGGCGAAGCCCTCGATGTCGTAATCCGTTTCCTGAAATCAACCTGTTTTTTCGCCTCGGGCGTCGATTGTTTGCATCCGATTCTTGCCCATCAATATGCCGAAGAGCTGAGCATGTCCCGGGACGCCTCATGGAGACCCGAACGAACCAACTTTTAACGAGCTATGCTGAGACCTGTCTCTCCATCGCATACTGGTTCAAATCCTTGCGTAACCGTTCTGGACAAGGCCTTGGATCAGAATCTTGGATAAGCTGACATACATCATGACGGGGCGTAAATCCTGTGGCATCACCGACAACCCAGTCTTTGCACTGAATGCCAAGATTTGCCTTGGACTCTTACCTTGAACGCCTCACCAGGAGAAGCAATAGATTGCCCAATTAGGTAACAGCTTATTACTTCTTTGATACACTTCGGGATTGCAATGTGGTTTTTGCCAAGACGCGACACCTGGGCCCTCGTGCAGTACCCGTTTCAAGGATACGCGAAACAGCCTTCGTGAGCACAACATCTGCCCTATGCATTGATCACGGTGCGACAGCTTGTGGTACAGCTCTTGCATTCTTGCCTTGGGGCCGCGTATGCCTGTTTCGTATATTAAGGTAGACATTCTCCCATTAGGCTTGCAGGGCCGCATTCATACTGAGATACCACTCTACTTGACCTGCTCAAACGACTGTTTTCCGATTTCGCATATTTACTACGAACATCACGAAGACCATGTTTTTCTGCACATCGATATTGGCTATGGCCATTACTGGCCTTGTACAGGCACAGGCACCGCCTGGTTTCACACCTCAGGCTGCAAACAAACTCGAGGTCATTTTCAACTCCACAATGATCGATACCCCAGGCCAACTAATACCAAGAGCCGGTAAGTATTGTGTGATATTCACCATGTTTACTGGAGACAGCATCTGACTTGTATCTAGCCGCGGCAAGCCAGCCCAAACTTGCCCTATCCAGTGCCTTGATCAACATGAACGAACAATACATGTTCATCATGCTAGACCTAGACGTCCCACCAGCAAATGGCACCACAGAACGCCGCGTACTCCTGCACTGCATGAACACCGGCTTCCGAGCAACAAGGCAGCAACTCAGCGGCGCAGCCAGACTTCTCGTGTCATCCCAAACAGGCCCGGCAGCATATCTTCCTCCCAACCCGCCACCAGTCGACACAGTACCGCATCGCTACGTCGAGCTATTGTTCAGACAACCTTCTAACCTCAGCGTTTCTGGATCAGCTTTTGCCAATGTCCAAGATCGCATCAATTTCGACATTGAGGCTTTCATGTCGGAAAACAGCGTGAGCGCTCCTCTTGCGGCGAACTACTTTCACGTAGATGGACGAGCGAGTGCGGCATCGGCGACTGGGTCAGCGGCTTCGGTGAGCGGGGCACCAGTAACAGCGACGGGAGTGTCGCCGAGTGGTACTGGTACGGGAGCTGTACCTTTGAGTACGCTAGTACCGTTTGAGGGCGCAGCTAGTAAAGCGAGCGTTCCGGTTAGGACGGCGGCGCAGCTTGGTGGCTTAGCATTGTTTGCTCTGTTGGTCTTGTAAGATAAGCTGAATGATGTGTATATTTAGTTATGCCTTGATGATATTTTATCTGAATTTACTTTGATGTTTTTGAATTCCTGACTTGTAAATCCTCTAAACATTGCCATATTGCCGTGACGATATAGCTCTCAGAACGAGGCCTTTTCAGCATTAACGATACTGTAGTATTTACTGCTACTTTTGGCTCGCATGCCCTTGCCATATTTTATCATGATCAGGAACATTGACGAAGCAGCCATTCCAATGAAAGCAGCGGAAATGAAGCAGTTTTGGTATCCGAGGTTTCTCAGCCACGGTGTGATACTTCTAGTTCTCAGCATTTTCTCTTAGACTTTCTAGCACATGAGCGAAAAAAAACTTACCCATAACTAATCGCAAACGACATCGTATTCCGGATCAAAATAACAGTAACAATAGCATCCCCACTAATATCATGATAACTATCAATCATGTAGTTAACACTAAGCGTAACTCCAATCGCCGACGTAAAAGCCACACATCCCATTGCAAACACGAGTCCAAACCAGTGCACCCCATGTGCGGCGCCCACACCCCACAGGATAAGGAAAGCAGGTACCATAATCAGACACAGTGCAAAAGGCCAGAGCCTGTACTCTGCTTCCATGACACCGTTGTTCTTCCGCGCAAGTTTGATAGTGAGCCAATCGCTAAATCGGCCGGAGAAGAGAGCGCCGGCGATGACGCCGATACAGCACGAAACGTAGCTGAGACCAACCATTGAGGGCTTGAAGTTGTAACCGGGACCCCCGAGGATGATGGATGTAGTAGCGTTGAGGACGTTGAACCAGATTAGGTAGGATCCGTAGCTGAATCCAGAGTAGAAAATCACGGGCCAGGTGAGGTACATTAGACTACGTTTTGCGCGCTCGAAGACGTTTGTACCTGGGGACGGCTGCCAGAGGGAAAGTTTCTGAATAAACGTCTTTGTAGACGTTCGGGTTTCGTCGCTTGCGGTCGTTTGTCTGGTCGCTGCTTCGACCTTTTCTTCGTCGGGTACATCGGTTTGAAGTGGTCGTGAGCTAGGTGTTTGGATAGGCATGCCATCGAATTTCCGGACGTAGTTTGTTTCTTCCATGAAGAAGAAGAGGAATATGAGGGTGCAGCCGAGGAAGATGGCGGGCCAGTAAAAGACCCATTGCCAGCCTTGGCCTTCGGAAATGAAGCCGCTTATGATTGGGGCGAAGTAGTTGCTGCCTGCGAGTGAGAAGGCGTAGAAGCCCATGTACAACCCGCGCTGGTGGGTGAAGTATACGTCAGTTACTGATATCTCGGGGAGGGCTTCTACAGGAGCGACAAAGAAGCCGGTGACGATGCATCGAGCTATCCATTCGCCATCGCTCCTGACGTGGGCACTGAAACAGTTAATGAACTCAAATCGGCATATGTGACTGGCTCTTACCTCCAGATACTTGTGCCGATAGCTCCCAAAACGGATACCAAAAAAGTGAGTCTCTTCCCGTACCGCAGAGCAAACGGCTGCCAGAAGAGGAGTCCCCACCCAAGAAACAAGAACATAAATCCAGTGCCTTCATTTAGCGTTGCAACAGAGACTCCAGAAGCCTCTGAAAGTGGCACCAATACAGAATATACTGTTGATACTGCAATGCCAGTCATCCACGTATATCTTCGCGAAAAGCATTAGCAGCTGACCACAGAAGCCGGTCAGATGGCACGCACAAGTTGGTACATATAGTCGACATGAGTTTGCGGCGTGGAGGCCAATTGAGCGGGTCATCTGGGTCGCTCGAGGGTGCTGGATCCAAAACAATGTCTCCATTTTCAGCATGGCGAGCCTGCATACTGTGGTCCAAATCCACCAGATGAACGGTACCTGGGACAGGTGTCATGTCAAAATCATTGGATCCGCCTGCCATAATGGAGAGTAAAATATCGTTCAATCAAATTGGACGAGACACTTTATGCGCCTAGGGAACATGCGACATATTATATAGACGTCAGGATACACGGGTGGGATTATTCGAACACTGGTTGCGCAGGGTGCGACAAGTTACCTAATCACGCCAATCTGCTTTTATAGCATGTGATAAGATGCAGTAGGATCCCTAATCTCCATGGTTTTCACTTAGAAGTTAATTCCAAAGAGTTGAGAGATAGCAAGGTGCGGAGATATGCAGATGACGAAGGACGCGGTTGAGAAAACAGCAAGTCCACGCGAAAGTGATAAGGCTGAAGATAGCAAGCTAGTTACTCTACAGGCTACTCCAACTATGTGTTAGATGACCCGTTTTCTTTGATATGATGTTGATTTGTGATTGGCATGATACGTAGACATTTTGTAAAGTGGTAAGGATGAAGGTATCGGTTCATGCGGGGCGGGGCGGGGGTTAGGCGGGGCAATGGCTACCTGACACAGAACAGACTAGCTACCGGGATGGTTCCCCTCTCGACTCCAATTCTTTATCGTGATATCGTGTAGGAAATTGGAGTTGAACCGCCACGTCGCCCAATGCTGATCCGCACGACTTGATGTTACGAGGGACAAATGGACGGCTTGTTTCCGCTGAACTCCGGAGATGATTAACGAATTGCACATAAGGAGCTTATGATCCTCATGGTGCATACGGAAAGTGTGAACTTCTTGTGTTATTTCTTCGCTGTATTTGTCCGTCAAGATGTCTGCGTATCCTTCCAGTCTCGCGATACTTCAACCTAAGCCCTTGCTTCAGGGAACACAGGAATACGAAAGGAAGCGTGCCACCCTTCTCGAAACCTTTGCGGAAAAAGTGCCTCCAGAAGTGCGACTATCATCGGAGTTCTTCTCAAATCCGCCAAAGGATGTTTCTGGTGTACCCGCAAAGTGCGGTATCTTGACTCCTGCCGAGATTGAGATCACGGAAAAGTACGATGCGGTAGGCCTTGCGGAAGCCGTTGCCGCCCGCAAGTTGACAGCAGTTCAAGTAGCTACGGCCTTTTCTAAACGAGCCATCATTGCGCATCAATTAACATGCTGCTTGACACAATGGTTCATGGACGACGCGATCAAGAGAGCTCAGGAACTCGACAATTATCTAGAGAAGAATGGAAAGACGGTTGGACCTTTACATGGGGTACCAATTAGCATTAAAGAACATATACCCGTTGCCAGAACTTACTCCTCCTATGGGTCAATGGTAAGCACACAGTTCGATGAACAGGATTGTGTCATGGTATCCATATTACGAAGCATGGGCGCGGTATTTTACTGCAAGACGAACCAGCCACAGGGAATTATGCACTTAGAGACTACATCGCATTACGGCCGCACTCTAAATCCATTCAACACTGATCTCAGCGCTGGAGGCTCATCAGGAGGCGAGGCAGCATTGATGGCCATGAAAGGATCAGTTCTTGGTGTGGGCACAGACATTGGCGGTAGCATCAGAGGCCCTGCGGCGTTCTGCGGTGTCTATGGATACAAGACTACGTCGTATGTACTTCCAATGAAGGATTATCTTGCGCATCACTTCGCCGCCGAACTCAACATTCTAGTCAGCACTGGTCCGTTTAGTCGAAGCCTGCGAGATATAAATTTGTTTATGAATGCTATCATTGGCCAGAAGCCGTGGCTTCAAGATCAAAAGGTAGTTCCATTGCCGTGGACAGGCTTGCAGACCCCAACCAAAAAGCCATTAAGAATAGGTATCATCGAGAACGACGGCTTCATCGAGCCCCAGCCTCCAGTCAAGCGTGCCATAGCATGGGCTAGATCACGACTCTCCGACCTTAAATATTCCGATATCTTCGAAATCAAAGACTTCAAACCCCACAACGCAGCAGAAGCATGGAAAAAGATCCGCCGCATGTACTGGCCCGGCGGCGGCATAAATGATGCCGAACTCTACCAGACATCAGGCGAGCCAATCCTCGAGCTAACAGACTGGGGCTGGAAAGATGCCAAACCACACGGCATGCTAGACGCCTCTCAAGTCAACGATCTCCGCGCCGAGCGCGACAAGTTTCGCTACGCATTCGCCGACAGCTGGAACAAACAGGAAGTCGATATCGTTATCGGACCTGCATTTGTAGGCCCGGCTTCTCTGCATGACTCTGCGTTCTACTGGACCTATACTAGTCTTTATAATTTTGTGGATTATCCGGGTGTTGTTGTGCCAACGCCGATTAAGGTTGAGGCTAAGGAGGAGTATGCACCGGATTATAAGCCGCTGAGTGAGGAATGCAAACATGTCAAGGAGCTTTGGGAGAAGTCGAGTTTTGAGGGGGCGCCGATTACGCTGCAGGTCAATGCGAGGAGGTATCATGATAGTGAGCTGTTTGGGGCATTGGCAGCGTTGAAGGATGTGCTTGAGCTTCCATGATACGGTTGGCGAATGTATATTCCTTGTCGAGTCTATGTGTTACTGGAGATACGAATCATTTGATCTGCAAACCGTTTTGTGAGTTTTGGTCTTCGGCTTAGGTTCTGAGGAGATCGAGATTGGGCAGACGCTTTACAGACTTGAGTCGGCTTTACAGGATCCTAGCTGGGACTGTTGTTATATCTACTTAGTAATTTGAGTTCTGTAACGTGTTCTATCAGTAAGCTGCTAGCTTTCCTAGGCACCAAAATCAAACTCCTCCAACAAACCAGCCAATCAGAGAAGTGGAGAAAGTACAGGGAAATAGCAAGAGAGAAGAAGACCAGCTACAGAGCTACCTTCGATCTAAAGCTTAAGAACCAACTAGCAATCCCAAGAGGCACGAAAAGAGATACTTCAAGCTCTTTCTACTCTCTTAAGATAGGACACGGATAACGTGGTTCACAAGCGAGTGGCCACCCCAAGCGAGTGGCCACCTCCCCACCAGCGCCCTAGTGTCAACACTACAACGCGACATGTCTCAACTACGCAGTGCCCGATTGATTTCCAACGAATCAGATATTCAACTTGCTCTCTTTGATATTAAATCCCAACGTGTTCAAAGTGTAAAACGTGCTGCAGAGATATATAGCGTCCCCCGAACAACAATTCGACGGCGACGCGCTGGAACGCGCCCCCGACGCGACTGCGAAGCGAACTCAAAGCGCCTAAATAAGCTAGAAGAGGAGGTTATACTTAAGCGTATTCTTGAGGAGTCTGCGCGAAGATTTGCGCCTACAAAGGCTGACGTTCGAGCAATGGCTGATAAACTGTTGCATGAGCGGGAGGGTAACCCTGTTGGCAAGAACTGGGTTGACAACTTTGTCAAGCGAACTCCTGAGCTCCGTACGCGCTGAACCCGTCCTTATGATCACCAGCGAGCTACCTGCGAGGACCCAGCGGCTATCCAGCGCTGGTTCGACTTAGTCCAGGCGACAAAGCAGAAGTGGGGTATTGTGGACGATGATATCTACAACTTTGACGAAACTGGCTTTATGATGGGCAAGATTTTATCACAGTTAGTTGTCACAGGCTCCGAAGGATATGGAAAAAAGAAGCGGATACAGCCAGGTAACCGTGAGTGGGTTACTGTGATCCAAGGCGTGGGCGCTTCGGGTCGCCGGCTACTCTTCAAGAGGCTCTAGACGAATCAAACAAGCGTAAGAGCCGCAAGCGTCAATACGTACGGACAGAAGAGACTCTTACTGTAGGCGAGGTACAAGAAGTATTAGCTGAACAGGCGGGTAGTAGTTGTGGTGATGGTGAGAGTGCGTCGAAGAGGGTGCGAGGAGAGAGGCGGTGCGGGCGTTGCAAGCAGACTGGACACAACGCTCGTACCTGCGCAGTTGAGATAGACAGTGCAAGTGATAGTAGCGATTCTGATAGTTAATTTGGTATATCGCGATAGTTTATTGACTGTGATAAAAGTGCGTGATAAGGTGTCGACGTCGACGCGCTGGTGGGGAGGTGGCCACTCGCTTGGGCTGGCCGCTCGCTTGTGAACCACGTTAGGCATTTAGAAAGCTAGTAATAGCTTATCTAGATAAAGGCCGAAGCACCATAGTCACGCAATACAGCACAAAGTACCAAATTGTAAATAAGCAGATAGAACGGCTTCTGCCAAAGTCCTACATAGCCAACGGCTGATACAGGGCTATAATGGAATAATATCAGTAAGCTGCGCACCCCACCAAACTTGACGCGACGTTCTACGCAATTGAGCCACAACAACGCGATAAAATCTAATAAAATCTAGAAGTGTTGAAATGAGGTCCCTTTGGTAGTATGACTACCATAGATAATAGAGTGGGAGGAGGGACAAGGTAGGGTGGCTACAACGTATTGTCTTGATTATCGTGTATCTCTCTACTACTCTCACCCTTTTGTGGTTGGAGCTAAGACCAACTGGACAGTGTCTGCCACAACGGGGTATCATGTGACCCCCAAGGACCTTCCACCCTGGACTGAACCCATATATTCTCAACAAGAAGGATAATTACTTATCTAGTTCTACATGAAGTCTGAGTATGTCCTTGAGTATGGCATTTCGTACACGTTGACGGCGCGCGCTGACGTCGCTCACCACCCTGGCTCTGGCTAGCCTCCATGACCACCCTTTCTGCCTCTGCAGCAAGCTGCTGAGCCTGCTGCACCTGGAGTACTCCACCAGAAGCGATATATTGACGTGGCTGACTCTGCTTTTGTCGTTGACGCTGGACTTCTGCACGTAGCTTCTTATTCTCCTCCGCAAGTATTGTTGCTGACTGCATTGCAAGCTGAGCGCTTTTAGCGAGCTGGCGTATCGCAACGCTTGTTGGACTCTCTGACTGCCTGCGTAGTCGCTTTTGGAGATATTGTACCTTCTGCTGAAGCTGCTCTGCTGTATGCGGCGTCTCCGTCTGTTCTACTGACTGCGCTGCTTGGTTATCACTTGTGGTTGTCTGTGGTGGTGTCAGATTGTTATGGGTTATCAAAGAAGGCGAACTGATTGTGAAAAATGAATTGTATTGATCTGCTCTGTTGTGATTGTTTTCTGCCATTACTTATGTGCAGTGTCTTGCTATTGCCTCGGTAGGTGCTTGTTTCATGTAAGTATCAATGTACGTCGGCTGTAATTCATGCCGATACATCCTGGCATAATATCGACTGGGTTCCGCGGCTTAGGTTGCTGTCATCTGACAGGTGGAGATGGTGTCCTAGCCACTGGAAGCGACGACAGGACATGATCTGGACAAGGAGGGATAAGTCCTGTCGCCCGAAAGCCTGCTTGGATATTCTGCTGCGTAAATACTATCGGTCGAATCCGCGTATATGCTGCGAGGAAGTCTATCTTGTCGATATGGTAGACGCCTTGGCGAGCGAGCTCTTCAATCTCACGTCCGTACGCGCGCTTAAGCGGCGAGAAGCAGCTTACATCAAGCGGCTGGAGAATATGCGACGTGTGCGGCGGCATGCAGAGAGTGATAATCTTATTCTCAGCGCAGTACTGATCAAACTCTGGCGTTACGTGGCTGCTATGGCCGTCTAGAATAAGAAGACGGTATAACCCAGCTGTACGAGCTGCTGTATATTAATTAAAATGCTTAACCCACTTAAATCCAAGCTCGTCGGTCGTCCGGCCACTGTCTGATACTGCGATAGTCCAGTCTAGTGGGAGGTTGTAGTACCAGCTACTTTAATAGGTCTTGCCAGCTAGAATTATAAATGGTGGTAGAGACTGGCCAGACGCGTTGACGCACTCGATAGCTGTTACCCACTCGCGATTGCCTGGCTGTACGACAACTGCTCTGCCAACTCTGTCAGCGCTAGTGACTACCTTCGACGTGCTAGCGATGCCCATCATGAATCCAGTCTCGTCAAAATTGTAGATATCCTGGTCTAAGACGCCATACGTCTGGCGCGTCTCTTCTACTAGCTTAAACCAAGCTGCAATTGCGACAGGATCCTCAGAGAGAGCGCGCTGGCTACTAAACTTCCTATTCCACTTTTTCTGGAGCTCTGGCTGGTTCTGGATAAAGCGCGACACCCACTTCTTGCCAATAGGCTGTGGAGGTGGATCTTGGCCGCGCGCAGCGAGTAGAGCATCTGCCATTCGTCGCACGTCGATGATATGGGGTGGAAAACCGCGTCGGTCAAGGTCTAGGATCCACTGAACAAGCGACTGCTCCTCAATAGGAGATAGCTTTCGTTTCTGGGCGTTGGCGGCTGCTTTAGGTAGAGCACCTTGGAGGCGGCGCCGGAGTGTCGTACAAGGGATAGTATATAACGCAGCAGCACGAGTAGGTGTAGAAATACGTTTTTTCTGAATTGGATCTATAGCAAGACTAATCCTGCCTTCACGAGCAGTCTGTATAGAACGTTATTATCGCGGCATTGTGGTGGTTGTGGAGAGAGTTGGGTGAAGTTTGGTGGGGGTGGCCGGTGACTGATCCTTAACGTTAACGTGTTGGATCAGTAAGCTGGGCATCCCACCCCACTTGACGGAGCTTTCTGTGCAATTGATCCACAACAACGTAACAAAATTAGATAAAACTAAGAAACATAATTTATTATCTAGCTTTACATGAAGTACGAGTATGTCCTTGAACGTGGCACTTCGTACACGTCGGCGGCGCGCGCTGACGTCGCTGACTGCTATCGCTCTGCTCAACCTCCGTGACCACCCTTTCCGCCTCTGCAGCAAGCCGCTGAGCCTGCTGCACCCGAAGCACTCCACCAGAAGCAATATATTGACGCGGCTGGCTCTGCTTTTGTCGTTGATGTTGAATTTCTGCACGTAGCTTCTTATTCTCTTCTGCAAGTATTGTCGCTGATTGCATTGCAAGCTGGGCGCTTTTCGCAAGCTGGCGTATCGCAACACTTGTTGGGCTCTCTGGCTGCCGGCGCAGTCGCTCTTGGAAATATCGTACCTGCTGCTGAAGCTCTGCTACTGTATGTGG
>NRSV01000038.1:0-36378 GCA_002286855.1 Bipolaris cookei
CGTATGGACGGCTTCGGCGCGTACGCAGCTCAGGATTGCGCTGGACAAACCTATCAACCCAGTTCTTGCCAACCTCCTCCCCGCCACGCTCTCGGAGCAGTCTGTTGGCCATATCTCGCACGTCGTCTCTCCCACAGGGTAGTCCTCGCTCAGCCTCAACTATTACACGCCTAGTAATAGCCTCCTCTTCTAGTTTTGTTAGGCGCTTACAGTTCGCCTCACAATCGCGTCGAGGGCGTCGTCCAGCGCGTCGTTCTCGGATTGTCGTTCGTGGGACACTATATACGATAGCAGCGCGTGTTTCAGTCTGGATCTGGTGTGAAGTAAGACTTTGAATAGCTAAGGTAATATCTGCTTCACTATAGGCTTGTTGCACGTTGAGTTGTTGAGACATCACGCGTTATTGTTGCAAAGGTGGGGTGTGGTGGTGGAGCTGACGACTCGGTGGGGTTGACGGCTCGGTGGTGAAACACGTTATATATATTATTTCTTAATTATATAAGCCGTTCAAGAGCTATTGTGGAAAAATCTACCCGATGAGGAGACCCAGCTCGCCAGCCTAGGGACGGCGGCATCACCGTTGTCACCTCTGCTCCTTCTACTCCACTTCGACATTGTCCAGAGATCCCTGTTGTGGGCGTGTTGTTCATCTTCGGCGTCAGCTGTGATCTCTTCGACGAATTTCCGCCATCGCGCTCTCGCGTTAGTCCTCAGCAGTCGCTTTAGCTGGTTTCTCTTAGCCTTCCACTGCCTGTTGTGGGTTTCGTCTCTGGTCCTTTGGTACTCTCTTCTTTCGCTCTGGGCTTCTAGCAGCAGGTCTGATGCCTCTGGCGACCACTCTGGGCGGGACCTATCACAGTGTCTCGTTCTTGGACAGTGTTCGTCTAGGATCTTCCTGACGGTCTGGGTGATAGTTACTAGCGTCCACTCTGGGTGGTGTCTCCATTCCTTCTTAGCCACCTCTTCCTCAATCCTACTCCAGTCTGCCCTGTTGGGCGCAAATTTATAGCTCGTCCGATAGGCTGACCTGCCGCCCCGGGTCTGGATCTCGATAGGAATATGGTCTTTTGTTAGGGACCACTCCCTTCTTGGTTGGTACGAGATTATCCTGTCTGTCATCTCTCGTGTGGCGAACCCAAGATCGATTACACTTGTTCTGTGGTTTCGTTCCCAGGTGGCAACGCCTTCCTCGTTTAGCAGGGAGAGGCCATAGCTCTCCATCTGTTGCAATAAATGTTGAGCCTTCTCCTCCCTTGCCGTCGTTGGGCCTGCCCATTCCGGGTGGTGGGCATTAAAGTCATCAATCACCAACGTCCTAGGGTGATTGTCTTCGAGACATTTCTTAATAGTAGGCCATGTCTCTATGCTTGGCTGGTTTGCTGGACCAGCCGGGTTGTAGACATTAAGAACCTTCACCTCTTGGCTCCCTCTCCTGATGCGAAGATATTCGCAGTTTGGCGTGGACTGTAGGACCTCCCACTCTGTGTTTGGTATTCTATCATGGATCATGAATACGGTTTTGTCACCTATCACCAGCCTTCTGCTGAGACGGTAATTCCTTGGGCAGTACGTGTCGTTTCTTCCCCGGTTACGGACCAGAGGTTCTTGAACTACAATTACTTGGTATTTTTCTGGCTCTAGAGAATCGAAGAATGGTTATTCTCTGCAGCCGTTTGCATTTCCGCAGTTGTATTGGATGATGTTGAGGTCCCTCATTGGATGCTCCTCGTCATTCCTTCCGCACCTGTGTGGTTAGTCCTTGTGCTGAATAAAGGCAGCCGTCCCTGGTGTGGGTTGTTGCCAGCGCGCTTGATATTTGTGAGTTGCCCAACAGTCTTCCTCTTCTTGTTGCTGCCCTCTACTGTGCTCCATTCTCCATTGTCTCCTTGTGATGAGCTGCTAAAGGTGAAGGAGGAGGTGGGATTAGATTTGCCTAAGCTGAAATAGTCGCCCCTGTTACAGAGATAACAAGAAAGGGGCTCTCCTTGACGCGGGACAAGAGGAACGAGAGAGCACGAGTGGTTATGGTGCCACAAAGCTCCGCGTCAGAAGGTAACGGATCACCGCGGGGCTCGAGGTCACGTGATGTGCCATCTGGTCCATCTCGTCTTGGCGAGATGTCCGAGATGGCAGGACGAAAGCAATGAGGATATAAGGATGGATGGATTTCATTATTTACTCTCGTTGTGGTCAACTCAAATTGTACTTTCTTACTAGTTACTTTACTTAACAAGATTGTTACTCGTTAGTCTATAGCAATATAGATTAGTGTTTGTCAAAACCCCCGGTTACATCCATAACTCTTTTCCACTAAGAATCGCCAGACAACCTCACGGAACACTAGCGTAAAGCTCGCCGGCCTTGGTGTGGGACCCGGCAAGAGAAGTATAGATCCAGACCCCGTGTAACAGCCCCCCTGGATCCTTGCCGTGGTCTGTACCATCTCCATTTTTTTTGGCTTAGTTTTTCTCTCGGAACGCCTCATACGCTCTGCACCTCTTCGTCATCCAGGCCTTGTGTCCTTTCTGCTTGCATGCAGCACAGCTAGATTGTTCATCTTCCTTAGACATGCAGTCCCTGGAGGAATGGCTTCCCGCACAGTGCCCACACAGTTCTTTTGGCGCGTTGCATACTGACTGGCTGTGACCCCATTGATGGCAGCGGAAGCACTGTACATCCGTGAGAGAGATGTCCCACATGCTAGCTGGGTGCCATTATGCTCCTACCAGGAGGCCCTGTCTGATCACGAGGTTTTGCATAGCCTCTGTTGCCATGCTAAGAATGATGGATCCTTTTGTCTGCTTGCCTTCTTCTCGGCGTCTAGTCAGGTCTTTGTCGGAGTATAGCCAGGCGACTCTGTCGATCAGCATTCCTGGGTTTCTCTGCTGGACCTTCTTGATCCACTCTTCGTTGTCACTGCATTTATGGTTCTGTATGTTCTCCCTAATTGGGATTCCCGAAACCATTACTAGCTTAGGCTGACGAATCACTTTTGCACCTTCGAGACCTTGTAGTCCAGACTGGAGGATTTGGTCTCTCCGGGCTGTATTACTGACTAGAATTGACACCTTTTTCGTCGATCTTGGGTGCGTTATTATTGCTTGGGCATCAGGGATGGCTGTCCTGATCCACTCGAGCTGCTGTTCTGTGGTCTTTGGTTGTTCGTCTGGCTTCTTGTCGAGTCGGATCTCGATCCTAGGCCTTTGTTGTGCCCCTCCCGCGGCCACTTGGCTCCAGGACAGGGACTTGCTCGACTTCACCGCTGTAGTTGAAGATTAAATGCTTATAGCTGTCCTTTCCTCAATTGCTGTAAGTTGCTGCGTGATTTTACGCAGGTTGTTGTTGATTTCGTTGTTTGTTATAGTGTTCTTTTTTCTGGTGCCAAGCAACGATTTGGCTGCTGAGATTTGTCCCCCCTTTGAGATTTGTCCCCCGCGCTAACCATAACTTGGTAAGCGTTAAATAAATTACAGTAACTAGACCGTATTGGTGCCTCGGCATATGAAAAGTAGTTAACTAGTGCTAGACAACAACTAACGTAAAGCACCACCGAGCCGGACACACCACCGAGCCGGACACTTTTTCTTGGCATCGCGAACATCACTTGCAAAGTAACATGTCCCAACTACGTAAAGATACATTAACTCAGAGAGAAGGCAGAATTACTCTTGCTATTCAGGCCTATCGTACGGGCCAGTTTAAGAGCATTCGACGCGCTGCTGCTGTCTACAACGTTCCTTTTCAGCGGCTTTCTGATCGGCTTAACAAAATCACTTTTCGACCCCAGATATCTCCAAACTGCCGCAAACTAACTATAATTGAAGAGCAAACAATTGTACGATATATTCTTGATCTAGACTCACGAGGATTTGCTCCCCGACTGTGTGAGGTAGCGGATATGGCAGAGAAACTACTGCGCGTACGAGATGGCCAACCTTTAGGCAAGAACTGGGCAGAGCGATTTGTATCGCGTTCCGACGAGCTTAAAACAGCTTTCAATCGAGCAAAGGACCGCCAGAGAATACAGCAGGAAGATCCAGAGGTTATTAACGCGTGGTTTGAGCTTGTACGAGAGACAATTGAGAAGTATGGAGTACATTCTGACGACATCCATAACTTTGACGAGACTGGCTTTCAGATGGGCGTGATTGGCTCAATGAAGGTAGTTACAGGCGCAGAGCGTCGTACGAGGCCTACTTTGACGCAGCCAGGCAATCGTGAGTGGGTTACAGTTATTCAGAGCATCTGCGCTGCGGGGTATGCTACTCCGCCATTCATTATCTACAAGGGACGCGTCCATATCTCTGCTTGGTACGAAGAAGTAGATATACCGTACGATTGGAAGCTCTCAGTATCACAGAACGGCTGGACAAATAACGCGCTTGGTCTTGAGTGGTTAAAGCACTTTGACGAGCATACAAAGACGCGTCAGGTGGGGTCGTACAGGCTACTTATTCTTGACGGCCATNACCGGGCCCAGACGCTTTATCACAGGAAATTATCACAACTGCCTACCAAGCTCAGCTAAACACGTTCTTCAAAGCTTACTCTCTGCTATTCAACTACGGATATCATCCAACGTGCTGGAGAAGAGCTACCGGAGCAATTCTAAAGAAGACGTCTAAACCCGACTATTCTATCCCAAAGGCCTACAGAGTAATTACTCTACTAAGCTGCCTAGGGAAAGTAACAGAACGGATAATAGCTAAAAGACTCGGCTACCTCGCAGATAGGAGGGAGACTAAAAAAATCAGCTATAGACGCAGCTCTACTTCTTGTAGATCATATCCAGCACCAAAAGCAAAAAGGCTATACTACATCAACAGTCTTTCTAGATGTAAAAGGAGCGTTCGACCACGTTTCACACAACCAGTTCCTAAATACGCTAAAAAGACTAGGCCTACCCATCAGCCTAATTACATGGGCTAAAACTTTTCTTTCGAATAGATCTCTAAGGCTCGCCTTTGACGGCCAGATAGAAGAGTTTAGCGAGATTAACGCGGGCATCCCACAAGGCAGCCCAGTCTCTCAAATCATCTTTCTTATCTACATTAGAGATCTGTTCCACGAAATAGATGGCTTTCAGCTCTCCTACATTGAAGATATCTCAATCACAACCTCCTCAACGTCCATTAAGAAAAACGTTAAGATGCTCCAACAAGAGGTAAAGAAACTAGTTGCGAAAGGAAAAGAACTAGCAATCGAATTCGATATAGCGAAAATAGAGCTTATCCATCTTACAAAAAACAAAAAAAGAAAAGAAATACCTCTAGAGCTCCCTAATAAGGAGAAAATCGACCACAAAGATACGATTAAGTGGCTAGGGGTACACCTCGACAACAAGCTATCCTTCCGAGGACACGTAGCTATCCGAGCTAGCCAAGCAAAAACAGCTTTTAATAGACAAGGGAGATTAGCCAATATCGACCGCGGGCTATCTCCTTTTGCTATTAGACAACTATATCTAGCATGCGTTACTAGCATTGCTGTCAGATTGTTATGGGTTATCAAAGACGGTGAATTGATTGTGAAAAAATGAATTATATTGATCTGTTCTGTTGTGATTGTTCTCTGCCATTACTTATTTGCAGTGTCTTGCTATTGCCTCGGTAGGTGCTTGTTTCATGTAAGTATCAACGTACGTCGACTGTAATTCATGCCGATACATCCTGGCATAATATCGACTGGGTTCCGCGGCTTAGGTTGCTGTTATCTGACAATTGCAGATTATGGGTCGCCAATCTATTGGCGAAACCAGAGCTATATAGAAGATCAGCTTCAGCCACTACACAACGCGGCGTGTAGAAAGGTACTAGGAGTGTTCAAAACAGCTCCAGCTACCCCAACAAGTATCGAAGCTAGCTTGCCGTCACCAGCCATACGGCTAAGCCAAACGAATCGGAAATACGCTCTGCGAGCTATATAACTAGCTCCAACCCATCCAATTACAAAAGCTATTGCAAAGCTACAAAAAACAACCCTTCAGCTATCAAAAAAGCCATACAAGACTAGACAACTATGGGCTATCACGAGCTCCATCCCATCTACCCAAGAGATAGAAGAAATCATCCTATACAAGTTCAGACCATGAAATTCTCTCAACTACAATATCTCTATATCAAAGAAATCGAAAGAAGAAGAGGCAGCCGCGCACAAAGATTATATCCAAACAATAGAGGGCAACTCTATAGTAATCTACTCAGACGCCTCGAAAACTAAAGACGGAGATGGGATAGGAGTAGGCTTAGCAGTCTATAACCCAAATCAAGAAGAAATCTACGCAAGAAAAGAGAATATAGGCGAAAACCAACTTGTCTATAATGGAGAGCTTGAAGGAATTACAATGGCCTTCGAGTACGCTGCTAAAACAGCCCAAAAAGACCAAAACATCCACGTTTACACTGACAACCAGGTCGCAATCTACAGGCTTTAAAGCCTATCAGATAAGCCCGGCCAGCAGTGGGTAATTCGGTGCCAAAAAGCAGCCAAAGCCATCCTAAACAAAAAAGCAAAGATCTTCTTGAAATGGGCGCCAGGCCACACAGATATAGAAGGAAACGAAAAAGCAGATTCCTTAGCAAAGGAAGTTACAAAATAAGCACCAAAGAAATCACAAACAAGTCTAGCTTTTCTAGGTACTAAGATCAAACTCCTTCAACGAGCTAGCCAAACAGAAGAGTGGAGAGAGTATAGGGAAAAAAGCAAGAGAAAAGAAGACTAGCTACGGAGCTATCTTCGATCTAAAGCTTAAAAACCAACTAGCAATCCCGAGAGGCATGAGAAGAGATATTTCAGGCTCTTTCTATTCTCTTAAGATAGGACACGGATACTTTAACTCCTACCTAAAGAGAATTAAGAGAAGAGAATGTGATCTTTGTAAATGTGGGAGACCGCAAACAGCAGAGCATCTACTTCTATACTGCGGCTTCTACAGCGCAGAAAGAAACCAGCTTAAAAAGACGCTAGACCAAAAAGTACTTAAACTCCCACTTCTACTTCATTCCATGAGCGGCATAGAAGCTACTTTAGCTTTTGTTACTAGCACAAGGATAGGAACAAGAAAGTGGCATCTAGGCCAGGACGGCTAGACGAAAAGAAAAACAAGAAAAATAATAACAAGAAGAAAAACAACTTTGCTTTTATTAATACCATTTCCTTTCCCCTAAGAGAGCTCGCTGGAAGGCAGCCTAGCTGCCCTACATCTCTCCCTGTTACCAAACTGCTCTTTAGCACCAGGCATCTGGAAGGCTAGCAATAGCTTAGCTAGATAAAGGCCGAAGCACCATAGTCACGCAATACAGCACAACGTACCAAATTGTAACTAGTTAGATAGAACGGCCTTTGGCCAAAGTCCTACATAGCCAACGGCTGATACAGGAGTATAATGCAATAATAATAATAATTGTGCAATTTTTATACAACAGCTTTACCCGGCCTTGGTGCGAAGCTCTGATTGGCGGTATTTGCGGGTAGCGCTATCGGTTCCGATCGGACCCACTGCGCTGAGCACAAATCGCCGGGGTCTTTTGAACCAAAGGTAAGGGATGTTGCGGGGTTAGCGATAGCGGCAGCTGCCCAGCTATCGTAGTTATCGAAAGCGGATGGATATACAAAGAGACATGAGCGCAGAGGCATATGCAGTCTGGATTATCGTTGCATTACCTACTGCTTGTGTTTTCCTCACCCCACTTCATTCATCTCTTTTGTGTATATATCTGTTTGAGTGTATGTGTATTATAACACGATGAAGGATCGTACTTCTACTGTGAAGATTCACAAGGACGACTTGAAGTATGGCAGCGAAGTCGATGTCGACGGGCTTGCCCCAGGTATAGAGAATGGCACGTTACGGCGTGTGCCCGATCGCATTCCATGGGTTGTGCTGCTCATCTTGATCGTTGAGCTGGGAGAACGATTTACGTATTTTGGCTTGAGTGCGCCGATTCAGAATTACATCAAGTATGTCAGATCCCCAAACGTCACTGACGTCCATAAATACTACACACATGTAGTAAGATATGGAAACGAAGACAAAATAACTAAGTGCTTCCTTCAAGAAACCCAAATTACCCACACTCTGATCTTCCTGGTGCTCTTGGCCGCGGCCAGGCTGTTGCCACGGCCTTGGGCAACTTTTTCAAATTTTGGGCCTATGCCTCCACTGTCATCGGCGCCATTATCGCAGATCAATATCTTGGCCGCTTCAAGACAATCGCCCTCGGATGCGGCGTTTATATTGTCGGTCTTGTAATCCTTGTTACTACATCGACGCCTGCTGGGATCCATTCTGGTGCCGGCTTTGGCGGGCTGATTGCAGCCATGGTAATAATTGGATTGGGCACAGGTAGTATCAAAGCGAATGTTACGCCCATGTGCGCAGAGCAGTACAAGCCTGATGCGGCATATACAAAACAGCTGGCCACTGGCGAGTGGGTAATAGTGGACCCCGAACTAACGGTTGAACGCATGTTCAATTGGTTCTATTGGGCGATCAATGTGGGTGCACTTTCGCCGCTGATTACCGTGAACGTCGAGGCTCATGTGGGATTCTGGGTCGCCTATTTAATCCCTTTAGTGTGAGTTAATCTGCTTGCTCGTTTTTTCTGTGGTAGAGTTGCTGACAATTGCAGGGCTATCATCATTGCTACAATGGTCTTCGTCCTCAGCAGCCGGCTCTTTATTCGAACACCGCCTCATGGCTCAGCGGTCATTGATGCTGCTCGTATCGTAGCCATTGCCATTAAAGAAGGCGGCTTCGAAAAGGCTAAGCCAAGTGCTTTGGAGGCCCAGGGAACTCTTTCGCGCCATCGTTTTGCGCAGTCCCCTACCTATACCGACAGGTCTGTAAAAGAAGTACAAATGGGTATCACTGCATGCAAGGTACGTTCTACTTCAGCCCATAGCCGTATTTAACCAACATATTTGCAGTTCTTTCTTTTTCTTCCTTTATACTTTGTCTGCTGGATCCAGATTTGGAACAATCTCATCTCGCAAGCTGGAGATATGGCATTGCACGGTACACCAAACGACCTGTTGCAAAATCTTGACCCTATCGCTTTGATCATCTTCATTCCACTACTAGACTGTGAGTAAAATAAACAAAGACACCTTTACTTTTGAATGGAAGTGTACTAAACAAAGCCAAAGTTGTGATTTACCCACTGCTTCGCAAGCATAAGATCAACTTCAGCACAGTTCTAAGAATGACAGCTGGCTTTTTACTGGCGTCAGTTGCTATGGCGTATGCAAGCGTGCTTCAACATTACATCTACAAGTTGCCAAAGAACAGTATTCATGTTTGGATCCAAGCTCCGGCTTACGTTCTTGTCGCGTTTTCTGAAGCCTTTGTTATCATCACTGGTTTGGAGTTAGCGTATACAAAGGCACCCACAAGGTATGTTACAGTTGTCAGGATGCAACAGGTCACCTATACTAAGTAACGTAGTCTTCGCTCTTTTGTTTCCTCCTTGTTCTGGTTGACAATTGGCATCGCTGCTGCAATATGCATTGCCCTTGCACCTGTATCGCAGGACCCGTATCTGGTATGGATGTACGGCTCTCTCGCCATCGTCGGCTTTGTTGCAGGATGTGCCTTATACATTTGCTTCCGGAACTCCTTCCAGGAGGTGCCGGTCATTGTAAGCACTGAAGCGGTGAATGATGTTGGTGTGAGCAAGGTCACCACGCATGCGGAGAAACTTGCTGCCGAAGGAAACAAGTGTCCCAAATAGTTGAATTGCCATCTTCGCTCCTATTAGATCGTGGAATTTCGAATGCCGTCCATATTTTTCTAAGCTATCTACAGCTGTCCTCCATACTGTTCCTGTCCAAAACCCATGTTTTCTGCGACTTCGTTTCTTATGAAAACATTGTCTAGACCTTTCCAGAAAATTGAATCGATGCGCAGTAACGAGAATCTTAGAATGTCTAGTGATTTCGATTTTAATCGTACAGTTCTTCGGGCGTGGTTGAGGAGGGCCCGGCATTCTTGTGACTCTTCGGGACTATCTGCTGTCACTTGAAGCAAAAGTGCAAGATTGCACAATGTTGACCAGCCCAGCGTGCACCCTAAATTGCACAGTTGGCAAAAAAAAAGACTTTTCAATCACCATCTGATACATACAGAAAGGTCAAAATCCATGAATCCAGCTGCTCTTTAGATTGGACGTGAATGCCATGAAACTAGTGATGCAACCTTTCGCTCCAGCTCGTGCCAGTTGGCACGCTTCAAGCTCCCGATTCTCGTTAGTAGAACTGTCAGGCACCGCTCTGTATCTCAAAGTATTGAAGGGCCTGAGTATAGCTCGAAAGAGAAGTACTTTGACGACATGGCCTCCGAGAAGCAATGGACCTAATGAATTTATGTCCTCGTCTTGCGACTCAGACTGGCTGTCGGTAGCAGCGCTATACCAGCGATTGAGTTCCTCCATTAGGCCTTGTGCCTTATTCAATGTGCCTTCATAGTCTTCTGCAAGAGTTTGGACCGCTTTGAGAGTGCTACAAATGTTAGTTCTACATTTGTTGTTAGGGGCTGTCTGAGGAGAATTACAAAAGTGTTTTTAGAGTTGTATGTAGAGTGATTGTAAGTTCATACATATGAATGAAGTGCGCAGGAAAAGGAGTTTTTCTTTCTTCTTCCGAAAAATCGTCCAGAGATGGTGGCGGAACGAGCCAATCGTCACCATGTATGAGGCAGCTCCGGCCCAAGACAGCAGCATGCCAGACGTCAATCATCTTGACAGTCCACGACAACCGCTTTCTCAGCTCTACCTCGGCAGGTAATATTCTCCAAAAGGTGGGGTTGAAGTGCAAGCCCAGTGTCTGTGAAACAATCACCATTGTGCCAACAAGCGACCACTTTGTCGCATAATCTGGCATAAGCAGCTTATGAGGAGGTGAAATTAGCAGCAGGACCAACGTTTGTAGCATGGAAAAGTCTGGCTTATGCAGCTCCTGATGCAACACATTCAAGGCAAGGTCCCATAGTTTTTCTGCATTTGGAAGATCGTATGCTATCTGAACGGAGAGATAGTCGTCGAAGCCAGCAAATGGTAGTGTAACTAGATATATTGCGGCAAGAATAGAAGGATTTGATCGCTCAGGCTCTATTGATTGTGCTGGAGAAAGTATTGGAAAATGAGGATACACGAATCGAAAGAATCTGGATGCGTTAGCTTAACTGGGACGGGAGTATGATTCATCTTGGTCTTTCTTACAAAGAGATCAGCCTGACACCCACATCGGGACTCACAAGCTTCTCTAGCTGTTTGCGAAAAGAATGATTGTGTTTGTCACACTCCTCCACCGTATTTGCGATATTTGAGACTAGGAGCTGAACTGGATGGACATCCTGCCTCACTGAGCAAACAGCCAGTCGCTTGAAGACAAAATTATTATCTGGGCCAAAATTATATCTTTGCATAAGGTAGGGGTCCGTGTCTCCTGTTAGGCCACAGACTATGCTTGTCGTCTCGAGCCCTTGTGCCAACGGCGAAGGGAGTCCAAGATATTCCATGGATACATCGTTCGATGGAGGATTAATGTGGTTGAAGTTCTGTACATTCATGTCAATTATGGCTTGGTCAACCCAAAGGTTGACTAATGGATCTGGTGATTCGCCTGGCAAAAGGTAGCCTTGTTGGTCGAAGAAGGCGCCGTTTGAATTCAGAACTTTGCTTTGCTGGTTTGTGACCGCCAGGCTGGCTGGCTCTTGTGTAGAGCTGCTTAGGGATACATGTGTTGCGGTTGCTGCAGACGCGCGTGTATTCTTTGATGCGGCCTCAAATGTGCAGTCGCGCCCCGAGAGATGACATAGCCGGCATGGAGGTGCAGAATCGATGCGGCATGCACTTTTGCGCACTCTGCAACCATCGCATGCTCGTTGCGACTTGCTCATATATTTTCGCATGTTGCCCCTCATAGAAGAAGAACGAGAGGTTGCTCGTCGACGGCGTTATCAGCTGGCAAGCTAACTCATCCTTTACCGAGGCGTAAGCAGGATCCTATGATTGGCCCAAATGCACGAGTACTCACGTGATACAAGGACCGCAACCGGATAGGAAGAGATATTATCATTAATTTTAATTTTAATTGTTTACGATAAGTAAATAAGCTAGAGGACCGGGTTTCGACTCACCCGGGGTTTCGACTCACTGGCCTAGCATCACCCACCCACATCAAAATCGTGTTTATTATCTCAACAAAGCTACAATTGCCATTCTGTACACATAGACTGAAGCGTTTGAGCTGCTGTTTCAGCTGCTGTTTCAGCTGCTACCCTTTCAGCAGCCCGTTCTTCGGTATTGCTGTCTCATTGTGCTTCAAGAAGCTGAGACGCCTGTACAGCAACCATAATTGTATCTATACCTGCGAAGCGTTCATTTGGATTCAGACGAACTTTCTTTCATGGGTGTTGAGGCTTAAGAGCCTCAAGTTGACTATGGCGTCTTTTATTCTCTGCTTCAAGCTGTGCTGCCCGTGTATTTGCTGCAGCAAGTGCCTTGCCTACTTTTTCAAAGAACGTATTAGTCTTACGCCCAACTGTTACAAGTAACAAAAAGGATTCTCTCTTTGACAAATGACGAGATGGCTGAGAGCCTATAGACGTCCACGTCAGAAGATAATGGACATCGCGGGGCAAGGGGTCACGTGATGTGCCATCCCGCCAAGACAAGACATCCCGCCAAGCTTAGGATGGCAGTGGGCCTTGGGATGGCAGTCTATCCCAGACATCCCGCCAAGAAGGAGAAAGATGGGGTGGACGGGATGGCAGGACTGGAAGCAATGAGGATATAAGGATGGATGGGTTTCATTATTTACTCTCGTTGTGGTCAACTCAAATTGTACTTTCTTACTAGTATCTTTACTTAACAAGATTGTTATTTGTTAGTCTATAGCAATATAGATTAGTGTTTGTCAAGAACCTCCGGTTACATCCATAATTCCTTGCCACTACGAATCGCCAGACAACTCTCACGGAGCTAGTCACCCATTCCTACTCGCCCTAACCCGGATCGAGCTCAGAGAAGTATTAGCACCAAACCCCGTGTAACACCAACATTCTCATCTCTGTGGAGCTTTCTCTGAGCTATAAAAACCTCACGAGGTCCATGAGGGGTAGAGAGATAGCTCTGAGCAAGTTGAGGCTGATTTGGACAAGGGGGCGTGATAGGCCTTTGAGATATCTGAGATGAGTTTATTACTAGATCAATATTCAATGGACAGATACCTGCAGCAGCCCATCCTGCGCGTATGACTCTCTCGTTAATTACCCTCTCTCTTGCTTCATAGTATGCCATAATAAAGCGCTCTTTTTTAACAGGTGCTGCGTCATCAAGATACGAGAGAGCCTGGATCTGCTGCCGGTAGAATCTCTTTACAACTGAGAATACCGAGAGTTCCAAAGGCTTTAGAACATGAGAAGAATGAGCAGGTAGAAACAGAAGATAGACTTTGTTCTGTTTGCAGGCCCATAGGAATTCTAGGCTAATATGGCTGCCATGGCCATCTAGAATTAGCATCCTCCAATGATTGTCTAACGGAGCTGTCGCAGGCAGGAATACCCGCTGCAACCACTCAGCACCTATCGCATTTAATGTCCAGCCATTCTCAGAGGTTGTGCAGAGCCAGCCAGGAGTTGTCGCAGGAAACCAGGTGATCTGTAGATTCTTTCCTTTAAATATAACTGAACAGCGGAGTTTCTTGCCTATAGCGAACACGCACTCAATTATTGATGCCCACTCGCGGTTCTCTGGCGACTGATGGTAAGCCTTCTTCTTCTGACTATCTGTGAGTACTCTAGTATTAGCACATATACCTAGGGCCTTCCCAGTCTCATCCATATTCCATATATCCTCAGCTCTTATACCCAGCCTCGTACGAGTCCTCTCAAAGAGTTCAAGGAAGGCGCGTATCTCTGCTGGTGTTGCTCCCTCAGCCCGGGCAGCCTCAATCTTTTGGCCTACAACAGATGCGACGCGTGGATTGCGCTTTAAGAAGGCAGCCATCCAATGCTTGCCAACGGGACTGTGGTCTCCATTCATCCGGAGGATTCGGTTCGCCATTTCTCGTGCGCGTGCGTGCGAGGGAGAAAAAGCTCGTGCGTCTTCTTCAAGTATCCATTGTACAAGAAAATCCTCCTGCTCTGGAGTTAATCTTTGTTGGTATACGTGACTAGCTTGGCTGTTCTGTGTGCCTCGTACACGGGCAGAGAACGTAGCTTGAGGGATATTGTAAGCCTTTGCAGCAGCTCTTTGACTCTTAAAAACGCCAGCATTGAGATCGCTGATAGCTGCTTGAATAGATTCTTCACGGGTATCCATTTTGGCAATATAGGTGGTGATAAAACGCGTGTTTTGGTGAGGGTGTTGGGTTCTCGTCGGTGAGCGGAAACCCCGGGTGAGTCGAAACCCGGTCCGCTAGCTTAACGTGGTTCACAAGCGAGTCGCCCACTTTGCACTAGCGTGTCGCCGTCGAGACGTTATCACGCACTTTTATCACAGTCAATAAGCTACTGCAGTGTACCAATATATTCATTAGAACTATCGCTATCACTAGCACTTTCTATCTCAACTGCGCAGGTACTGGCGTTATGTCCAGTCTGCTTGCAACGCCCGCACCGCCTCTCTCCTCGCACCCTCTTCGACGCACTCTCACCATCACCACGACTACTACCCGCCCGTTCAGCTAATACTTCTTGTGCCTCACCTACAGTAAGAGTCTCTTCTGTCCGTACGTATCGCCACTTACGGCTCTTACGCTTATTTGCTGCATCTAGAGCCTCTCGAAGGCTAACCATTCCCTCCATCATAAGCGTCATCTTATGTGCCATTTGCTGAGCTCCTTTGCTTAACTGCACAATCTTCTCGTCAAGAGAACTTGCAGAAGACCCATGGCGGTTCCTTACTCTCTGTCAAATGAGAGTACTTTGGGTCTCAGCTTCGTGGGCGTTGCGCGGCGTCTGCGCCTCCTAGGCGTCTACCCGTCGCGGTGATTGTTTTGGTGTCTGCACCACCACATCAAGCTTTGATAGCACTGCCTGTGGGTTATGTGGGACTAGACCAGCGCCTCTGAAGCCAGCTTGGATATTCTCCTTCGTAAAGGACTGCTCAAAAGTAGCCTTAAAGGCTGGTAGGAAGGTCTCCTTGCTGATACAGTGGGTGTGGTTGCATGCCACGCCTGAAATAGCGTCGCCATACTTGCGCTTTAACAGCGCGAAGTAGCTAACATCGAGAGGCAGCAGTAGGCGAGATGGGTGCGCAGGCATGCAGAGAAGAACAATATTTTCCTCACAAAGGTCTTGAAAATCGACCAAGCAGTGGCTCTCGTGGCCGTCGATAATAAGCAGTCGATACCCACCCACAATACAGCTCTTTGTATGGGTATCAAAGTGCTCTAACCACGCAAGAGCAAGCTGATTATTCGTCCAGCCATTAGGACTGACTTCAAGAACCCAGTCGGCAGGCAAATTCTCAAACCAGACGTCGATAAGCACCTTGCCCGCAAAGATAACGAAGGGTGGTAGCCGGCGACCCAATACATCCACGCCTTAGATCATAGTAACCCACTCCCGGTTACCTGGCTATATCCGCTTCTTTTTAGCATTTCCTTCAGAGGCTGTGGTAATTAACTGTGATGAAATCTTGCCCATCATAAAGCCAGTTTTATCAAAGTTGTAGATGTCATTGTCTGCAATGCCCCACTTCTTCTTCGTCGCCCCAACTAGATCAAACTAGCGCTGGATAGCTGCTGGGTCCTCACAGGCAGCTCGCTGGTGATCATAAAGATAGCTCCAGCGCGTACGGAGCTCAGGAGTTCTTTTAACAGAGTTGCCAATCCAGTTCTTGCCAACAGGGTCACTGGCGCGCTCATGCAGGAGTTTGTCAGCCACTACTCGAACTTCAGCCTTCGTAGGTGCAAATCCTCGCGCAGACTCTTCAAGAATACGCTTGACTATAGCCTCCTCTTCTAGCTTATTTAGGCGCTTTAAGTTCGCCTCGCAGTCGCGTCGGGGGCGTTTTCCAGCGTGTCGGTGAGATAAAGTTCTTCGGGGCACGTTATAGATAGAGGCACCACGTCTTTGGCTTTGAACACGTTACGATTGGATATCAAAAAGAGCAAGTTGAAGATCTGCTTCAGTATAGGAAGTTTGAATCGTGTGTTGTTGAGCCATTACGCGTTGTAGTGTTGACGTTAACGTGATGGTGGGGCGTGGGCCACTCGCTTGTGAACTACATTATAGGTTATGGCCACATTGTAAAGAATACATTCCCTGCTTCGCATCTTAAGAAATAGTCTAGGGGAGGATAGTCACTCGTGTAAATGATGTATTTCAGTGTTTACTAAAGACTCGCTTTCCAAACATGGTAGTGAGTGTTCATGTGTATTTGTGTATTATTACCATATGTTAGAATTAGGTCCTTTAGTAGTATGACTACTATAGGTAACTAAGTAGGAGTGGCAAGGTGGGCAGCTGTAACGTCTACTATTCGGCACATCCACTGTGTCGTTATCTATCTATTATGCATACGCGGCAACATGTATTGTGCACACGCGCAGCACTGGCTACCGCGTGGCGCCATTCTCTCGCCCAGGCTCTGAACTTTCTTCTACCAACCTGGACTGGACTCGCATATTCTCAACACCATAGATATATACCCTGCTAATTGCACAACTCTTTGTTTAGCTCAATGTACTAGCGCTAAATATCCAGTCCATATCAGACCCTACCTTGAAAATCCATCGCGTATCTGG
The DNA here is from genome assembly GCA_002286855.1 of Bipolaris cookei. NCBI lineage: Eukaryota > Fungi > Ascomycota > Dothideomycetes > Pleosporales > Pleosporaceae > Bipolaris > Bipolaris cookei. The sequence continues at coordinate 16,753 of NRSV01000038.1, forward strand.
ACAAATGTTGCGTACCGATCCCTCGCCCACCTCCGCGTGCGCTTACCGAACATGGCCATGGGTAGGCTCAGCCCCATAACCAGTAAACCTAGTATCCCAAGCACGACAAAACAGTTCTCCATACCGGAGTCAATCCAGAAGCTGGCGATGAAGGTGAATGCCATCGCAAGCGTGTTATTGATGACTGCGACGCCAACCATACCTTCAAGAACCATATCACTGGGAGTGTTAGCAGCGACCTCAATATTACAGTAACAGTGGACCTACGGGAATGAGTCTGCGAGGTACGACAAACTCAAGTCACCAGCGCAGCCATAGCCAAAACCGATGAAGCCCAGCCCAACGTACGGCACAGGCCAATCCCAACCTCGGGCCGTGCCGATACCAAACAGCCAAAGGCCGGTAGGGAAAATCAATGTGCAAAGTGCCATCAGATACAGCCGGTATTCAGCCTCCATAACACCTTTGTTGCGTTTGATCATCCACTGCATGAATACATCGCTCCCGTATCCTCCATAAGCGCAGCCAATAAGACTACCAATCAGCGTGGGGATGTTCATATTGCCCACCGCAACAGACCCATAATTCCAGGGGTTGCCAGACCACGTGTCCTCTTGTAGGGTGAGATAAAAAGTCAAGCAGGACTGCTGGAAGCCCCATTGCAGTCCGGCATACCACACAGCAGGGAAAGTGAAGACGCGAAGAGTGTGCCACAGACGATTGAGATACTGTTTGAAACCTGTCCCGCGCAGGTTCGGTGCCGGGGTGATGATGCGGATACGCTCCCAATATGTCTTTTTCCGGTCCCTAGAAGAAAGCGCCATGTCCTGAGTGGACTCGCACGCTGACTTCTCACCGTTGGCATCATCTGGAGAGCTTTTACTAACAGGTTGTTCGGCGTCGAGGAGGACAGGGTCGTTATTACTAGCGAGGTAACGATCGCGCGAGAATTCCGTCTCTTCTAAGCCAAAGTAAAAGACGACAAGGCTGCCGCCACAAATGATGGCACCAACGTAGCCAATCCAACGCCAGCCCAGTCCCTCAGATACGTAGGCACCGATTAGAGGCCCAAGATAGGTGCCAATAGCCGTTGCAAATGTGTACATGCCAAGCACACTGCCAGTCTGATGCTCAAACCAGATATCGAGAAGCGACAGTTGCGCAGTAGCTTCGCCGACCGACTCGGCAGCTCCGACGAACAATTGACTCCACACCACACCGGAAACACTGTCGATGCGCGCATACCAGATAAGGCCGCCGGTATTGAGCACGAGCGAGGCAAGATATCCCAACCTTCGCCCGTACAAATGCACAAGAGGAGAGCTCAAGAGAGCCCAGTAGCCGATGCCAATAAAGAGCACGCCAGCACCGGTATTGAAGACATCATAGCTAATGCCATACTCTTCATTTACACCGTCGGAGCCGGATCCCGCGTTATTCGAGGTTGCCGCGGTGAAACCAACCATGTACAGGACGAGGAGTGAGTGCCAGACCTTGCGCCACAAGGACCAGCGCAGCGGATCGTTGGGCGAGTTCGTGGGCTGAGGTACGAGAAGGACATTGCTCGACTTCTGCAGCGACGAGTCAGTTGGTAGGGTGTAGCCGCTCTCGTAGAGTCGTCGCGTGCCGGGGATGATTTCTTCTTCACTGTGCGCATTGCTGCGGTGCCGCATCCTGTTAGCAGACATGGCAGACTAGAAACGATGTCCGTCTGACGCTTCCAGCGTCGCTGTTATTAGCAAGGCAGCATGTCGCAGCGGGCAATTGTATCAAGGAACAAGGGATGAAGACTTTTTCGTTATCTGTTTTACTTATCTCGGAGATAACGTGGTGGAAAACCCGGGCCGACTGGAAACGGCAGGAGGATGCTTAATAGCGCCACAAAACACAACCTACAGCCATACCGTGTGTACTATGTCATAGGATGGCACCGGTATGGAGTCTTGCGATTCCTGAGCAATTCATCCTATTAAGTAATCAGCGCCGAAGCCAAAGCCCCCCTGGGCCGTTCAACCGAGATGCGCGATGTGACCAATATTACGCCTTCTATGGCAACTGTGAATTCCTCTGTACCTCTACCTGCTTGTTTTCGGTCTGGACAGAGCTTGACGTGTCATCGCGACGCTCCAAGGCTATACGATTGACCTAAAGCGGCAGGTGAAAGGCCTCACAGTCTATAACACCCAGAAAGAAGCAGAATCGTCGTGCAGCACCTGTGCGTAGTAGTGTAGTTGCTGCAGAGCCTTCTTCCGTACTTCGCACCCACATCACCTGCAGCGGCAGAACAACAACTCTACATAACTGGTATGTACGAGGGCGTATGGTCGCATAGACCCTAGCTGAGTATAACAATGCAGTTACGCTACTGCAAAAGACTAGTCATCTATTGCCCGGATATCTCTATTTCAGCAGACAATAGGGCGTAGAGAACAAAATAACGACTTTTCTCAATTTTCAGAGACATCCATTCATGCGCCCAAGTGCGCAACAATTCCCTTCATGAACCGTATATCCTGATACTCCTAGGCAGTAGCTTAGGTGTACTAATGTAGTTCACAAGCGAGTGGCCCACGCCCCACCATCACGTTAACGTCAACACTACAACGCGTAATGGCTCAACAACACACGATTCAAACTTCCTATACTGAAGGAGATCTTCAACTTGCTCTTTTTGATATCCAATCGTAACGTGTTCAAAGCCAAAGACGTGGTGCCTCTATCTATAACGTGCCCCGAAGAACTTTATCTCACCGACACGCTGGAAAACGCCCCCGACGCGACTGCGAGGCGAACTTAAAGCGCCTAAATAAGCTAGAAGAGGAGGCTATAGTCAAGCGTATTCTTGAAGAGTCTGCGCGAGGATTTGCACCTACGAAGGCTGAAGTTCGAGTAGTGGCTGACAAACTCCTGCATGAGCGCGCCAGTGACCCTGTTGGCAAGAACTGGATTGGCAACTCTGTTAAAAGAACTCCTGAGCTCCGTACGCGCTGGAGCTATCTTTATGATCACCAGCGAGCTGCCTGTGAGGACCCAGCAGCTATCCAGCGCTAGTTTGATCTAGTTGGGGCGACGAAGAAGAAGTGGGGCATTGCAGACAATGACATCTACAACTTTGATAAAACTGGCTTTATGATGGGCAAGATTTCATCACAGTTAATTACCACAGCCTCTGAAGGAAATGCTAAAAAGAAGCGGATATAGCCAGGTAACCGGGAGTGGGTTACTATGATCTAAGGCGTGGATGTATTGGGTCGCCGGCTACCACCCTTCGTTATCTTTGCGGGCAAGGTGCTTATCGACGTCTGGTTTGAGAATTTGCCTGCCGACTGGGTTCTTGAAGTCAGTCCTAATGGCTGGACGAATAATCAGCTTGCTCTTGCGTGGTTAGAGCACTTTGATACCCATACAAAGAGCTGTATTGTGGGTGGGTATCGACTGCTTATTATCGACGGCCACGAGAGCCACTGCTTGGTCGATTTTCAAGACCTTTGTGAGGAAAATATTGTTCTTCTCTGCATGCCTGCGCACCCATCTCGCCTACTGCTGCCTCTCGATGTTAGCTACTTCGCGCTGTTAAAGCGCAAGTATGGCGACGCTATTTCAGGCGTGGCATGCAACCACACCCACTGTATCAGCAAGGAGACCTTCCTACCAGCCTTTAAGGCTACTTTTGAGCAGTCCTTTACGAAGGAGAATATCCAAGCTGGCTTCAGAGGCGCTGGTCTAGTCCCACATAACCCACAGGCAGTGCTATCAAAGCTTGATGTGGTGGTGCAGACACCAAAACAATCACCGCGACGGGTAGACGCCTAGGAGGCGCAGACGCCGCGCAACGCCCACGAAGCTGAGACCCAAAGTACTCTCATTTGACAGAGAGTAAGGAACCGCCATGGGTCTTCTGCAAGTTCTCTTGACGAGAAGATTGTGCAGTTAAGCAAAGGAGCTCAGCAAATGGCACATAAGATGACGCTTATGATGGAGGGAATGGTTAGCCTTCGAGAGGCTCTAGATGCAGCAAATAAGCGTAAGAGCCGTAAGTGGCGATACGTACGGACAGAAGAGACTCTTACTGTAGGTGAGGCACAAGAAGTATTAGCTGAACGGGCGGGTAGTAGTCGTGGTGATGGTGAGAGTGCGTCGAAGAGGGTGCGAGGAGAGAGGCGGTGCGGGCGTTGCAAGCAGACTGGACATAACGCCAGTACCTGCGCAGTTGAGATAGAAAGTGCTAGTGATAGCGATAGTTCTAATGAATATATTGGTACACTGCAGTAGCTTATTGACTGTGATAAAAGTGCGTGATAACGTCTCGACGGCGACACGCTAGTGCAAAGTGGGCGACTCGCTTGTGAACCACGTTAGTTTTAAGCAATTTTGTTCGAAAAAGCCGGATCGAAAGTTGGATTCTTTTCAGGACTTGAAATGAGAATTCTCTAAGCGTGGAAATGCTAGGAGGCAGCTCAAACTCCGACGTTGTGACGAGAGCCGGATCCACTTGACAAAGTTCACCCCGGAAGGTGACCACTTCTCTGCACCGAAATTGACAGCTCAGAAGAGCAGCTGATATCCTTTTCTGCCTCGGTGGATGCTCTATCGGTGAGCCAATTGATGATGACGTAGCCCCAGAATACTGTGTAGCTATTAGATATTGCTTTGAAGGGGGATAGTAGCTGTCTTACCATCTACAAGGCAGATGCTACTACAAATCAAGGCGACGCCCTTCCCTTCCACAAAGAAGTATTGTATGATGAAAAGTACCAGGGTGACAAGCGTAATGGCAAAGGCTCCTATGATGCTTTTCTGCAGCAATGATCGAATGCTCCTTTGCACCGCCGTATCTCTGCCACCATCTTGCGTAGCCATTCCTCCCCGCACTTTCTTGTTGCCAAAAATATTCGAAATGCTCCAGTTCCCGTTCTGCTTGAGGACTGGCTGGAGAAGATAGAAGAAAACCGCAGTGAGGGCCACGTCCATGACGATGTCGATGATTAGGAAAGGCACCGTAACCTTCCTTTGGATTCCCGTGTGGCATCGCCCCGACTTGGGATCCATGGCGGTGTAGGGATGAAGCCAGGCGTTGATGACGATACCGCCGGAGGCGACCATCATGAATAGCATGCTCCCAATGTATACCCAATCACGACTGCGAGAAACATATGGTGCGCGAACGACATGAATGCGCTCGACAAGAAATATATAGCTGGTAACATTTTTAGTAACTGTTCCCTTCGACGTTGGCGGTATGAAGCTGACATTACGCTTTTTGTCAACGCGTAGAGAACGAGACAAACCCAGGTAGTTGCAAGGCAAAGGTTGTACGTATACAACCCTTGGCCGCTGTGCAATACTAATAAGGTGGTGATGAACATCATGAGCAATACATACAAGAGGAGCACGAGCGTGAAAGTCATGTTTCGTCTCATGATGGCATTGCGTCTTAACTGATTGAAGCGCGAGCCTGCAAGTGCATTAGTAGAGTAGCTACGATGACGAATCCCAATACCAACCAAGTAGAAGCGAAGACATCGCCACGATAGCTAGGGATAGTAGGATAAAGAGCGTACGATCCACTGGTCTCTCCCCTGCAAATATCTGAGGCCCTTCACCCTCTCTAGCCCTCGGTTCCTTGGCCGCATTGAACATTCGGGTCCCGATGAGCGAAACGGCGACTCTCATGTTGAAGATTAGCAGCGCATTTGAGAGTGAAGGTGTCCAAAAGGTCTAAATGGAATTGCCATAGAAAGTTCGCCCAGCCACCATGGAAGAATGAAAGCCCTAGCTGCAATTTGCAGGAGATAGCATAGCGGATATGCATTGGCAAATAACACGCAAAGTTTGAGGCTGCACCATGGTAATTTAGAAATGGCAAACTGTGTAAGAGGAAATAGGTCACATCGGATCGCCTCCCTGTTTGCAGATCACCCCTTTTGAGTGGCAATTTCTTAGCCTATAATTGGTAGCCCGTCTCCTTTCCGATCACTCATAATTAGTGCATTGAGGGATCTTCCAAAAATGCAGATGCCAACGGAAGTGTCCAGATCCAGTAACATGACGGGGAGCATGTGGAGAAAGTGGCGGTGGCGTGCGGCAGGCTCTAGTGGATCCTCGAGGGGCATCAGAACGGACTTGATCGGAGGCATGCTCGAAGGGGGAAAGTAAGGTGAGTGTGGCTTGGACATGACATTGAAGTTTGGAGAATGCAGGTCAGATGTAAGTAAGTAACATATGGAGTGGTATGCGTGCATTGATCTGCTTGCCTGCCTTGTCAAAGTATAACGTGTTCCACTTGCAGCCACGTACCCACCCAACCAGAATTAACGCTACGGACGCACCTCCGCGAAAGCCATTGTCTAGTGCGTGTCGCGCACTCAACTAGCAAGTATATGCTGGAGAGAGGTGATGTTTCTTAAATACTTCTTGGTTTTTCTCTTCTTACTCTTGTTGATTCAACAATGTAGTGGACAAGCGAGTAACGCAGACAAGCGACTGACGCACCCCACCAAACCTGCGCACCTCTCTCCTACTACACAATGGCTCCACAACACGTTACTCAATTACAGTCAAATGAAGCAGATGTTCAGCTTGCTATCTCATCTATTCGTACTAGCCAAATTCAAAGCAATCGCTCTGCTGCTAAAGTCTACAACGTAGCCGAAGCGACACTCTGGTATGCCTGCCCGACGCGACTGCCAGCCCAACTAAAAAAAGCTCACTTAGTTAGAGGAGCAGACAATAGTTAATCATGTCCTTGATCTAGATCAGCGCGGATTTATGCCTACCTACGCTGTTGTGCGCGATATGGTCGATAAGCTGTTAGCTGCGTGCAGCGCTGGGTAGGTTGGGCAGAAATGGCCAGCTAACTTCGTTAAGCGTACAGGCTCTCCCACTACTCGTTTTAATCGCGCGTATGATAGGCAGAGAGCTCTATGCGAAGATTCAGTCCTAATTAAGAGCTGGTTTGAGCTTATTTAGCAGACAAAGGCCAAGTACGGTATCTGTGACGAGGACGTCTACAATTTCAACGAAGCTGGCTTTATGATGGGCAAGATCACGACTCAGCTAGTCGTGACAGCGTCAGAGAGAAGGGGCCGACCAAAGGCAGTTGAGCCAGGTAATCGTGAGTGGGTGACGCTGATTGCTGTAATCAACGCAGCTGGCTGGTCAGTTCCACCATTCCTCATCTTCGCTGGCCAGTATCATCTATCCGTCTGGTACGAGGAGGCAGAGATCCCGCGCGACTGGGCGATCGCAGTCAGCGACAATGGCTGGACGAACGAGTTAGGCGTTACATGGATAAGGCACTTCGACGCTCACATGAAGACTCGCGTTATTGGTACACGTCGTCTACTTATCCTTGACGGCCATGAGAGCCACTAGTCTCTTGAGTTCCAAGAGTTCTGTAAGGAGAACAATATCTACACTCTCTGTACGCCGCCTCACTCGTCTCACCTACTCCAGCCTCTTGATGTTGGCTGCTTCTCGCCGCTAAAGCGTGCGTACAGCCGCGAGGTGGAGAGCCTAATCCGCCATCATATCAATCATATCACCAAGCTTGAGTTTCTGCCAGCGTTCAATCGATCCTTCACGCCAGCCAGTATCTTCTCAGCCTTCCGAGGCGCAGGCCTTGTTCCTCTCCAGCCAGACGCTGTTCTCTCAAAGCTTGACATACAGCTGCGTACGCCTACTCCTCCAACTGCTCTCGCAGAAGCTCTCTGGCAGGCCTGTACGCCGAGCAACGTACGCGAGCTTGAGGCTCAATCGACGTTAATACGTAATCGCGTTCCAAGGCATAAGAGCTCATCGCCAGCTTCGGTTATTGCGGCGATTGACCAGCTCAAGAAGGGGGCAGAGGTAGTGATGCTCTCAGCTGAGCTAATGCGCGATCGGATTATCAGCCTTAAGAAGGCTAATGAGGCAGCAACAAAGCGTAGGCAGCGTAAGAAGAAGTGGATACAGAAGCAAGGAGTGCTAACAAAGGGAGCTGGAGAGGATCTACTCGCTCAGCGCGAAGCTGATCAGCAGATTGCTCATGAAGAGCGTCAAGGAGAGCGATCAAGTGTTAGCCGCCAGGCTCTAGCGCGCTGTAGTAGGTGCAGAGAGACTGGCCATAATGCGCGTACATGTAAGAAAGATACTCTAAATACTGCTTAATCTACCATATTAATAGTCAGTAAAATAATCGTATTATGGTGGAGCTACACGCTTACAGAGGTGCGTAGGTTTGATAGGGTGCGTCACTCGCTTATCCACTACGTTAATCGTAAGAAAAATGCCTCCAAACTTAGGGTTCTTGTACTATGTTTCAAAATCCACATGCTCTACTGCTAATAATCTCCCTGCGAGCTCAAGCCTTAGTTCCGCCTCACGCGTTTGTAGATATTCGGCTTTTCCGGTAACGAGCCAAAAGACCACTGCTATGACGAGCATCACACCAAAAACTGCAATAGCCCAGTTCATGTCGGGTATAGTAGGGTCAGGGCTCCCTGGAAAAAAGAAGAATACTGTAGTCACGATACAGTAGATCACGCTGATCCAGTTAAGGAGCGACCCAAGTCTACTAAGGTTGAATGTTCCTCCGATAGGAAGCTTGTCCCGCCCAACAGCCAAGAGACAGGCGATTGGTATGCCGTAAGATATGGTTAATGCAATCGTGCTTACACTTAAAATTGCCTGTAGAACTGTTGAGGCAAAGAAGTAAAGTACGCCAACAAGGCCAATGATAACGCCCTGCAGCCATTGCGCTCGTACAGGACCCATCCAGGTTGAGTCGATCTGTGAAAAGTAGCTGCTGAATGGAAGCCCGCCGTCCCGAGCGAACCCCCAGGTCAAGCGACCGCCAGTAGTTGCGAGGCTTACACCTTGACCTAGTCCGTTGATTGTAAACAATACCATTAGAGTGAATCCGCCCTTTAGTCCGACCGTCTGATGGACAAGTTCGATGAACGGCAGCCCAGTTGGCCCATCGATAACAAAATCTAGATCCTGGACACAAAACAGACAAACCACCATAAAGATGAACCCGCTAATTGCGCCGCATACGATGGCTAGCCAGATGACCTTCGGTCCATTTGTTCTCGGAGCTGGGATCTCTTCGATCACTGGAAATGTAGGTTAGCCCGCCATATTAACCTGACAGCGGCTGGAATCCTTACTGTGAATTGTCGAATCGAAGGCTGTCAATCCATAAGCCGCCTGCAATAGCCCCAGAAACCATACAACCCCATCCCCCCATCCCGTCTGGTTCTCCCAATCTCCGAACACAAACTTTGGGGATTGATACTGCATCCCGTCTTTTACACCCACCGAAATCAAAAGCGCTAGCATAATCGCGAAGAAAAGTCCTACAAACCAGATGCCAACACCGTCATTGAAAATCGCCAAGAACCTATTACTCCGGCATGCTGCAACATTTACCACAGTGAAAATGAACGTGACACCTAGGTAAACTATGAAATTTACCCACGCTTTCCCCGCCCCATCCCATTCTGGATCAAACATGACTTTCATTCCCAACAAAAATTCAGTCATGAATGCCACTTGACTCGCAGTCAATGTCCACCATCCAAATGTATTTATCCACGCCGTCATGTATGACAAAAACCTTCCAGCTTCATGGTTCTCGAGTAACCGATGGACCCAGTACGCTTGTCCCAGAGCCGTGGGCATGGAAGAGCACAGTTCTCCGAGAGAGAGGCCTACGCAGATGTTGCAGGCGAAAACTAGGACCAGACCCCAGAGAATTGCCACGGGACCGCCGTTGGTCAAGCCTGAGCTGAGGCCTTGTGCAAAGGTTGCGTAGGTTCCGAGGATACAGAAGGACATGGCGAGCATAGAGATGAAGTCGAACTTGAGTGTCAGGGATGTTTGGTGGTAGGGTGCCGAGGTGCCAATCTCGATAGCATTGTTGGTGGAGGTTGTGGAAGCCCGGCGGGCAGGCCCTTTGGTGGGTTTTGTGGAATCCATAGCTGTTGTACTCTTCTGTTTATGGCTCCGATATTTATAACTTCATAGGGGCCAAGTATTTCTACACAAGGCTTCTCTTGACGAGATGTGAGGCCTTTCGTGCGGAGAAAAAGTAAATCTAGTCCGCTAAGAGCTTTGATTTAGCAGGAAGATCGTGCTATCAGGGATGCTGCCGAATCAAAAACATAAATTGAAGTTCAGGTTGAAGAAAAGAAAGCCAACTTTCTATCAGGCAGCTCTTCTGTGAACCAAACGGGGCCTTGCTAGCAAATAACGAAGATAGAAATACACACTAGCTCTCTACCCTGTCATTAACCCTGATCGGAACTTATCTCTGCGGAGAAGGCAGGACTAGCGCTATCAGCACAGGATGAGATATCATGGGACTAGGATAAAAATCTGCGGCATGTACCCCAGTTCTTAGGGGACTGGGATAGCCGAATTAGAATCAAAACTGCCCCTCCCACAACAATGCAACTACGCAATGAAGCTAATATCACTTACTTTCTGTATATTTAAGACACATAGATAAATATTACTATACTTTGTAAGAATTCTAAGTGTTCTACAGAGTTTGTAAAATCCTATATAGTGATCAAGGCTGTGATTCGGGTTGTTGGGCGTAATTGTTATCCGGCTATTTCGGTCCAGGTGGTCGACTGGATCCGGCACTAAGTTAAGAAAGGAAAGTCCATGCGCAATCAGCTCCAGCTTGCTCTCCGATCTAGATAGAGACGGCACAGCCCAGAATGAGTACAAGGGCAAATTGCACATTTTGTTGCCAAATATAGGTACACTTCATCTTCACCTGAGCCATGCGTGATTGGCTTAATTTGTTCCGAAGGTCCACTGGTTCAAACTCATATCTCCCAGGATTACAGGTCCCAATGAACTTCGCTACCTCAAAGAGACTTCCCCGCCTCCTTAGCTACGACTCTTCGCATCTGATTGTGTCCAGATTATGGTTTTGAAGAAACGTAGTGCAGGCATCATGCTACGCGAGCTCTGTATGATGCCCTGCTGTAAAGGTACGCTTCAGCCAATAACAAGGGACCTAAGCGGGGGCAAACATCACTATCATATAGGCCTCGTTTTCGTGTTTGTGCCGTCTCATCAGCGTAACGCGGCTGACGCTATACTTTTTAGCAATTTTTTGTACGAGAATTCATCTCCTGAATTACGCGATTCGATTTCTGCAATCGCTTCTTGAATTGGGTCCATATTGGTTGAGTTATAACGCGTTGAAGTTGGGTTGTTGTTGTTGTTGGGGTGTTCAACTGGTGACCATATTCATCTGGCGCACGGATACTGTAAGTGCAGACTTGAAAAGCCAGGCTGTTACTAGTTATATTTATACGTTATGCCACTTCGTGCTGAGCCCTCATCTTCATCCTTGCCTGTGAACTTCTTTTCTTTTATTGAGGTCTCTAAGGAGCCTCAATCTACAAAGAAAGGTAGCAAGGGCTTTGCTACCTACACATGCAAAGTCTGCGTTATTCGGCCATTCTCTGGAAATCATCGAATTAATGCGGTTCGGCAAGTTCAGAACGATCACCCATTACCTGCACCTACTCCTGCTGTCACATCATCAAGCCCAGCTCCAGAGTCTTTGACTGAATATTCCCTTACACATGATCCCCGAAAGATGACCTCCTTTTTCTCGACTTTTCCGTCGCCCGATACTATCAGGGATGTCTTCAGTCTCCTACGGTATCATGATACTATTGTAGCCCTCTTCACGCAGCGTCGGCTTCCATTTTCCGCCATTGAGTGGAAAGAGTTTCAGGAGCTGTCTCTTGCTGCCAATCCATATATTGAGGATCAAATTATTAAAACTCGACGTTCGCTCCTCCATATGATCATTACAAACAAAGCTTACTATTGAGAACAGGTCCAAGAGAGCCTGCAAACTGCAATAAGCTTTATTCACATCTCGTCTGATCTCTGGTCTTCACTCTACCGCCATTCCCTTCTTGGCGTCACTGCATAGTGGGTTGATGCAAAAGGTGTGCTTCAAAATAGATCACTGGCTTTTCTAATATGTCACTATATTCATGGCGGGGAACGCCAAGCTAAGTTGCTTCTGCAGGTCCAAGAGACCTATAGCGTTGCGTCAAAGATTGGCTGGCATACTGGAGATAACGCTATCTCAAATGATACCACCTGCAACATCTTGAAAAGCTGCTCCTATTTAAGGGTATTCTTTTCAATATAAGGCAACGGCGTGTTCGCTACATTGCCCACATTACCAACCTAAGACTTCAAACATTTCTATTCGTATCATCAGAAGATGCACTTGAGGCCGCATTTGCTGAGGCTGCTGAAGTGGAGGGTGAAGAGCTTATCAATACATTCTCAGATGTCTTAGCTTCAAGGCAAAAAAGTAAGGTTGAGAAATGTTCTACGGAAAAGTCTCAGGCGGCACATCAAACGAGAAAGAGGCGACGCGCGAATACAGTTAAGAGTGTGGCAATCCAGGAGTCCATTGATGATCAATTTTTGAGCATTGAGAACATTCCGGCGTTATGCAAGCTCCACGGTCTTGCTACATTTCTTCGCGGTTCAACTATTTACATGGAAATATGGCGAGATACCGTAGGACTGCAGCTAGGGATTGACAATCGCACCCGCTGGAATTCATTGTACTATTTCATCAGACGAGCGAAAAGGATGAAACCCCAGATCATCGAGTTCATGCTTCAGCATGAAGCAACCCTTGGAGTTGACCGGCTTACTGGAGAAGACTGGCAAATTCTTGACAGGGCACATGAGTTCCTAGAGACATTTGCTGAGGCTACTTTGTACGCAGAAGGGAAGACCTTAACTGCTCAATCGGTACTTATTATCGAGATACTTCTAAAGAAGTTCGAAGATGAGAAGGTTTGTTTAGGAATCTGGGATCCTACGACTCGTTTACTAATGCATTCTGCAGAAGAGATACTCATCCGGACCTGAGAGGGATACTCGCATGATCAGAGCTATTGATATGGGTTGATTTGTCCTCAACAAGTACTATGGCCGCGCGGATGTAACGGGTCGGATCCTATCGGATCGCCCACGCAACTACAACGTGCTCACCGCGCCAAAAAAGCTGGCACAAGATATCAGAGCTGCTGATATTGTTGCGTAGTTGGTACATAAGATGGCCGCCGCTATCTGTACTGTGATGGGCTACCCAGCCCGTCACAGCGGACGAGGTTCCTGCCTACGGAGCTGCTTTTCTTCTTAATCCATCATCTCGCCGCGCATATCTAGACAGATTCTGGAAGAAAGACTGGGTTGATCCCGCAATCAAGTCAGCTGCCATGATTTTGGAAGACGAGTTAAATACTCAACCTAATGAGGACACTGATATAATTGGAGATGCTGCTGTCGTGGTAGAGATTGAATCAGTAAAGCTAAATAGCTTTGTGAAGTATAGGCATAGCAGAAACTTGACTACGCTTTACCTAGGGCTGTAGATGATTTCTGTTGTTTCATTGACATGGCACCTATTGGTCTTCACAGTATGAAGCTTACTCCGTTAGAATGGTAGTGTTAATCTGTGTAAAGGTAGTCCTACCTTCGTCTTTCTCGAATGGCTGTTACTATCCTCTCAATTTCTGCAGAGTCTTCTGAACGTGAAAGAGTCTTTTCAGGAGCTCGGAGAACATGTTCATGGAGTCGACTCTGGCTGACACCTCGGAATATTGAGTTTGTTGAGTGTATAAGCCATTAGTTGAAAGAGGATCATATTTGCCCTGTTAGGGCGAGTGGATTAGGTTTTCCTATTACTCCGGATCCTTATCTTGATCAAGATGTTGCGAATAAACGAGGTGAACAGCTAGTTGAGCATGTTGAGGCTGATTTGGGTTGGTAGATAAGTATGCTATAGATTTAACCGGTCAGACCGGTCGGTCGTTTCGGTCACAGAATTAGACTGGTCAACCAGTCTGCCCATGTATGGCTGGCTTGATAATGCCCGCCTCAAACGTTATCTGGTGTCGTTTCGAAATGGTGGAAGAGCGTGTCTGGTCATCAATCTTGCTTATGCAGAGCTCTGTCTCACATTGCAGTTGTTTGAGACGAGCACCGCTGACTTTGTGATTACAAGTAATACTGCCGTCCCTGTCATGCCCGAGGACTTCAATGGATTAAAAGGAAAAGTCCATCAGACTGTTCATTGATACTAAAATAGCTTTTGTTTAAAACACAGGGTGGCAATCTTGACAATTTAAACACCAGAATCGTCTTGAGTAATCCTTGCGCTTGTTTGGAAGCTCTCCCAATCACTGCAACCTTGCCTCACTTGATCTGTGTGAGTTATGTTCCCAATTTTGTTATATTGTTCCACAAACTGCAAAGCAAATCCCTCTGAGGTGTGCCAACCTATGTGGCAATGCATCAGCCAGGCCCCAGGATTATCGATCTCGAACGCCAGCACAAGGTACCCAGACGCAGGGAGCATTGCTGTATCTCTCCTTGGAGGATTATCAAGCTGCAGAGTTATGTCGGACGAATAAGCACCGGATCCTTGTGCTAAGACAAAGAAATCGTGTCCATGAAGATGTATAGGATGCGGAACAGCTAAGGCAGTCTCAATTATGACATACACCCATTCCCCAGCGTTGGGTAGCTCAATCACAGCATTTGACTCTGTAAAAGAAGTCTCTCCGTCGAGTATCTGCAGTAACGTCGGGTCTGTCCAATTCACCACCATGGATGTAGAGTTTAGGTACCAGCGGAAGAGACCTTCAGTGTTAAATCCAACAGTTGCAGTCTCAGCTTTTGTACTGTTTGGTTCTGAAACTATTTTCGTAACGTAAGGAACAAGGTTGTCTGTTTCATCGCCACAACTGTCGGTGTAGTTGTAGGCTGATGAAGAGGGTGTAGAGGGCGAAGAACCATAATAAACAATACCGCGGATGTCGTTCGCATTTTCGACGTCTAAAGCCGTTTAGCGGGTCACTAGAACAGTTGGTTTCCGAAAATACTCACCAGAGCAGGCGGACTGAGGAATGGCACGCATCCAAAAGTTTTCAGCAGTAAGTGCTTGGTCGGCTGTAACAACAATCTGTAGACACTCAGTTTCTTACTGCACACCTTGATAGATAGAGTTATGACTCACATCATAACGTTGGCCCATGCCAATATCCAAGACTGTTGTGTTGTATGGCTGGATAGGTACCAAGTCAGATGCAATCACAGTCATTGTGTGATTATCTATCATGAACTTGAAATGGGTATCAACAGCACCGTTCACTAGACGCATCCTATACGATGAACCTGCAGTGAAAGATACGTTGTAACGATAACCGCTATCTTCGTAGGTATTTGTGCCGTTGATTAGAGCATTGTCGAGAGTCGGCGGCCCATTGCTTTGAGCAGACAGGTAAAGCTCATCTACTGTCTACATGATCGTCAGTTTATACCCTAGTGGCTCAAGTAATCACAGTCTGCGACAAGCAAGCGATAGACAGATTGATTACTTGTTGCAGGTTGTGCAAGTAATGCTGAGAAGCTGAACATGCTCACATGATGATCCCAGTCGTTAAGAAATAACATCCCCAAATCTTCGTCATAATCTGCCGTCGCTGGCCCGTTGATAATGAGCCCACCAAAAATACCTTGCCAAGCTTGAAGTGCAAAATGCGAATGATACCAAGTGGTCCCGTACTACGCCGCTCGCCATGTGTAAGTCACCGAGCTTTCTGGAGCAGTGGGGCATTGTGTTATAGATGAGACTCCATCCTGATCATTTGTACCGTTTTGCCGAATGCCGTGCCAATGGATACTAGTTCCATTCTGGGAGGTTTCGAGTCTGTTGTTGACGTGTACAACTACTGTATCGCCCCAGTCGGCAAATAATGTTGGCCCAGGAATGGTTCCGTTCACAGCCATTGCTGTCCGAGAAACTCCATCGGGTGCAACGGTTACGTCTGTCAACTCGAGCCAGTATTCACGGGTTACTCCCGTATCAGGGACAACTAGATAGCGTCGCAATTAGAGTTATGTCATTCCTTGCTGTCCATGGGAGGCCTACTTGATGTATAGTCCGTATCTATCGAATAGTCGCACCATGATGAACGAGACGTAGCAGAATTACCAGAGCAAGCTGCTCGTTGGGCTAAGGAGTGGCTATGCGAACGGTGGTGATACACTTGTAGGTCATTACGGAAATTGATGGCTGAGACATGGACGATTAGCCACCCAGCACTGAAGGCACTTAGGAAGCGCATTTCTCAGATGGATACGACAAGGAACTCAAGTAAAAATCTGTACAATTTGAGGATTTGATAGACTCATGAAAAAAATATGGACTCGAGAAGTGGTAATGGAGATGGTCTTTAAGCTTGATGTCCAAGCTATGACCAAAACAAACTCAGCATCTAGTTCGGATTGCGTATTGAACTTCGTTGATTTAATCCGATACTATTGCCAGGTAGAAGATAAGATTCGTCATCACTAAATCCACTACACCTGCTTGAGTCTTTGTCAGCAACGCGACGCATAGACAAACGCTGCGATGTCGAGTCAGAGGGAGATACCCGTGCCAAGCACTTGTCGAAGCTTTCGATAGCTTCAGTCTTTACCCCTGATAATTTTACTTGTATTGTCTATTTCTGTTTCACGTCTAGTGCATCAGAAAACTTTTTCAGAAAACAATGGCGAGCCACGCCCTAACCTGCCTGAATCAGGCATCGATATTGGTCCCTAGTATACCACGAAGATCTATGCAACTGTAGCGGGGGCAATCGGTATTTTTCCACTATAGGTTTAGACCTGATCATGCACGTGGGCCACTAGTCTGGTTTCGTTCCAGCTAGCAAGATTCAGGTTAGTAGGTCTACTAATCGAGGGGAAACTACAGGGTAGTTCCAGGCTCTTAGAGCTTAGTGTCTCCACGTATTGAACTTTCCCCTTGCACGATAATCGATCTCAACTCTGTACGATCTCCCTGACTTGGTGTACCCGCCGTCCATACATAAGCAAATCGTTTTTTGGAAAACAGGTTAAGCAGAAATTAGCGTACCAAACTTTGGTTCTACCAATCAGAGAAAATCTTGCTGTTGACAACCTCTGTTTGATTGGCTGAAATTGACTTTGGTACGCTAACTTCTGCTTAACCTGTTTTCCAAAAAACGATTTACTCATGTATGCTGCCGTCTAGATAGTGACCCATGCTTAAATGAGAAATGACTGCGCCCAGTTGATGACGACGTATGCTTGCGTAGGATGCAAGCATGACAATAGTTTTGTGTCACAAGATGCTAGGAGCACGAATCCAAAAGCTTTGGGAAGCGTTGGTGAATTGCTACGTACACTATCTGTGAAGACTCAAGACGTTGCGTAAGGAATCAGAACAGAAATTCGTCAACAGAATATATCATGGGTGGCTAGCGTACGTGTAGTACCTCGGTAGCACTCAGCCAATCAGCAGCAGAATCCAGGTGTTATGGCAACCCGGTGGTTACCGTGACATTTTGCAAGTTATAGAATCAAATCTTATTCAACACACAACAATATTAAAGACGACACACATCGTCCAATAACTCCTTGAAAACAGTTCGGTTCACTAAAAGACGAATTCAGGAAAAAAATTGTCTATCATGTTAGCCGTCAAGTCCCTCGCGCTTCTGTCTACGCTGTCATGTGTTGTTCTAGGTGGAAAATACCGCCAGGGATCGCAGAACTTCATGCTGTATGGATATAGTCATCGATTTGGTGGAAATCCTTTAGTCTACAAGGACGGTAAGCGGCCTACACAAACTATATATATATTGCGAGAAACGGTCTCATCAATTCAAGGGTATGCATATCTTGCAGATGTAGCTGGGCTTAACGTTACTAATCCTGCAATCGTGCGATGTAAGTATAAAGTGCAGATACTTATTAGCGATCTATACAGTATTGAAATATCTCTAGTCACATCTGATTCCAAAAATGCATGGTTCGCTTCGCCAAACGTAGCTACATCAGGGGAGTCATCATGGTTCAACACAACATTTTTCGTTCCAACAGCCCAAACCTCCGACCGCCGCGTAGGCTTCATCAATGGCAACTCAACATCTGGGAACAGGATCACCTCGGACTTTTGGCTCTTTGGCTCATTGGCGACACTTCTTACAGCTGACAGGGAGTTAGAGTCTTTGTGGACTGGGCTTGACGTTGGACAGCATCTATACGCTTTATATTGGAACGATACGAGCTTGGGTCAAATACCAATTACTTTGACCGCTGTTGCCCCTTCTAATTTATCGGACTAGGAAGAACCCATGTAATTTAGATGATGGACCGCTCTCCTAGAACTGCAGGTCTAAAGGAAGAAAGAGGTTCATTTTGAAATTGTATTAGATATCACGAAGACTTCAACTCTAACCTTTATTCCTATCTTATAGTATATTGTTACAATTAACAAGAAGGATTCTCTCCCTAATGAGGTACGGGGGGTTGAAGGTCAACCGACGTCCGCGTCAGAAGGTAATGATCACCGTCCCGCAATGATCACGTGATTGATATCACGCCAAGACCAGGTATTCCACGCTAGTATGTGATGTCATACTCCAAGCGAGGTAATAGCATCAGGAACATCAGGAGCAACAGAGATTATTCTGTGAGAACAGTGATGCCAGAACTGGAAGCAATGAGGATATAAGGATGGGTGGATTTTATTATTACTCTCGTTGTGGTCAACTCAAATTGTACTTTCTTACTAGCATACTTGGGAACAAGCAAGCAAGCGCCATACTTGGGAGTAAGCAAACATGCTTACTTGCTTGCTTGTTACGCTTGGTTTTCAAACAAGCTAAGCGCCTCTATATAAGTTTGCACCAATCAAGCGAGCTTCAAGCTACTGTTACGATCAAGGGAGGGAATGACAAGGCAAAGCTAGAGAAAGGCAACACTAAGTCAGTCGTATCAACTCGTCACGTGACTACCCGCCAGCCAAGACCTGCCCGCCAGTCAAGACACTGGATGGTACGATTAGAATTGAGGGCACGGGAGATATTAGTAGTAAATAAGAACTAGCAATGTGCCCTTATGGCTCATTGTGTTCAACTTTAGTTTTGAGTGTAAGTGCAATAACGTAAAGCACCACCGAGCCGGACACACCACCGAGCCGGACACTTTTTCTTGGCATCGCGAACTTCATGTACGAAAACTCGAATTACTCTACACTAGCTATAGATGCGTTATACAACTCACTTGTATCTGATAGAGAATCTTCTTCTACATCTTTTTGGCACGTACGGGCGTTATGGCCCACTCTCCCACAGGTTCCACAGTGCCGTTGACCTGGTAGAGCCTTTTCTTGACTACCCCCACCACGCGCCTTCTTTGATGCCGTACGACCAGTAGCAGCATTTTCAGCTGCCTGCGATGCTCCTGCACCAAAGTCTAGTGTCCCGCCTGTCTGAATTCGCTTTCTTTTACGCCCTCGGCGCTTTGTTACCTCAGCTAATTGCTCTTCAAGCTCTCGTATGCGGGCCTTCATAAGCACATTCTCATGTAGCATCTCCTCAGCTCCTTTAATAAGCTTTGAGAAGCCTTCTTGTGCAGCAGTTGGTGATCGTACAAAAGAATCTCTTACAAGCTTCGACTGTGATCCAAATTCGTACGAATTGCTAGGGGTTTTAGACTCCCAGGGTGTTTCTAGCTGAGCTTCTTGTGGTGGGGTACAAAGGC
>NRSV01000038.1:37079-115205 GCA_002286855.1 Bipolaris cookei
CCATACTTCTCAATTGTCTCTCGTACAAGCTCAAACCACGCGTTAATAACCTCTGGATCTTCCTGCTGTATTCTCTGGCGGTCCTTTGCTCGATTGAAAGCTGTTTTAAGCTCGTCGGAACGCGATACAAATCGCTCTGCCCAGTTCTTGCCTAAAGGTTGGCCATCTCGTACGCGCAGTAGTTTCTCTGCCATATCCGCTACCTCACACAGTCGGGGAGCAAATCCTCGTGAGTCTAGATCAAGAATATATCGTACAATTGTTTGCTCTTCAATTATAGTTAGTTTGCGGCAGTTTGGAGATATCTGGGGTCGAAAAGTGATTTTGTTAAGCCGATCAGAAAGCCGCTGAAAAGGAACGTTGTAGACAGCAGCAGCGCGTCGAATGCTCTTAAACTGGCCCGTACGATAGGCTTGAATAGCAAGAGTAATTCTGCCTTCTCTCTGAGTTAATGTATCTTTACGTAGTTGGGACATGTTACTTTGCAAGTGATGTTCGCGATGCCAAGAAAAAGTGTCCGGCTCGGTGGTGCTCTACGTTATATAAATAAATAAATAAATCAATTTAAAGTGCCATCTGGTTCCCTTACGGGTCTAGTGCAATATGTTATTGTACTTGCCAGTTACTGTCAAGCACACCCTGTCATTTTATCTGCAAAAACCAACCAACAAGAATCTCGATATCAGAAGTCTTATATTACTTCTACTCAAGGTATACTCTAAACAGCTACTCTACTTTGACTAACCAAGCAAGCGCAAGCCAAGCGGGCTCCTCTAAATTAGCAAGCAAGCGAACATGTAAGCCCCGCGCTTGCTTGCTTGCTTGTTCCCAAGTATGCTTACTAGTTAATTTACTTAACAAGATTGTTACCTAGTTATTCTATCGAGCATAGAATTGATTGGCTTTACCTTTGGTTACATCCATAACTCTTTTCCACTACGAACCGCCAGACAATTGCACTGCTTACCGCAGATTATTATCTCGCTCTAACCCAGACCGAGACTAGGGAAGTATATGTTACACGGGGTTTGGTGCTAATACTTCTCTGAGCTCGATCCGGGTTAGAGCGAGTAGGAATGGGTGACTAGCTCCGTGAGAGTTGTCTGGCGATTCGTAGTGGCAAGGAATTATGGATGTAACCGGAGGTTTTTGACAAACACTAATCTATATTGCTATAGACTAACAAATAACAATCTTGTTAAGTAAAGATACTAGTAAGAAAGTACAATTTGAGTTGATCACAACGAGAGTAATAATGAAACCCATCCATCCTTATATCCTCATTGCTTCCAGTCCTGCCATCCCTTACTTCCCTGCCATCCCTGGGATGGTTGCTCTTGGCGGGATGGCACATCACGTGACCTAGCCCCGCGATGATCATTACCTTCTGACGTGGACGTCCCTAGGCCTTCAGCCATCTCGTCACTTGTCAAGGAGAGGATCCTTCTTGTTACTTGTAACAGTATAGCCAGACCTCGTGTAACATATACGAGAAAGCTAATCAATAAATAGCTTCTTGCTTGAAAATACAACTAAGCTATCTAACTATAGACTTCAGACATATTAGTACATAGTATAGAATTGTAATTGAAGACTTAACCAAATTGTTGGTTTTGCACTTCATATACTATGATTCGCCAGACCATACCTCATCAGGAAGCGCCTTGGCTGGTCGAATGTGCTGAGCCCAGCTGACAGCTGCTCACCACCATGAATCACACTGTACATTACTGCTCGAATACACGGCTTCTGCAGTTGGGTTTTAGAATTGAAACATTGTATGTGGCTACTTTAATGCAACGGTTATATTGATTGGCTACATATTGTATGACTGCCAAACCATTCAGAGTTTTCGCGTTCACGTCTCACCCCTATTTAAACAAGTTGAAAATTCAACTGTATTCTTGGGTTTCCGAATGCAATAGAGACTCAGGGTAGCTGTGTAGTACTCATCCCACTGCACCAGGGGGCCGAGTGGTGTGTGGTAATGAAAAAATCAGAATGCGTGCAAACCTCGACCAATGGGACTGAGTCAGCTAACGTACGTATACGTAACGTGCGGGATCAGTAAGCTGCGCGGATCAGTAAGCTGCGCGGATCAGTAAGCTGCGCACCCCACTAAACTTGACGCGACTCTCCACACAACCACCAAAATGAAAAACACGACAAACAGCGAGAAATCAATTTTTTTTGGAATTATCGTCACAAAGGACTGGAAATACACCCGCCAACGGCCGCAGCAGTCTCTGCAGGCCATCGCGCGTCCCCCCGCGTCGGTTTGGCACCTGTAGAGCAGCTGTTGCGGTCCTGGCTGGCACAGACAGCAAAATTCGCGAGCAAGCTACATAACATGACACGTCCACCAAATGCAGCGGCAGCCATCTAGCCGCAACACAGCAACGCAAGATGCGATGACAGAGCCCAGACACCCCATTCAGCATTATGGTTACATCACGCACACACAAAGTCATCGATGGGCTTCCTGGCTAGCCCATCACCATCCGACAATGTCTGCAACGTCCCGCATCGACGAGCCCTCGAGCTAAACGGCATCATCTCTCACGCGAACTACCTCACAGACACCCGGCATGCTACCATTGGTGCCACTACATACTTACAGATCACCAGACAGCCTTGTCCACTGTCGCCCCACGTGTTGAAGGACTGGTCCCCCTTCGACACACCTGACAAGGTCTGAGGAGGTTCGCATGAGAGCTCTCATGCTTAGTAGGCTTGATGACACGCACGAGCGGAGCATCGCTCCTGTGAAGCTGCGTTGTGACGAAATGTTGCTGCCGCTGTGCCCGGTGGCAGGTCACACCACAAGATACGGCCACATAGGAACCTAGTGGACGGCATCATAACACTTGAAGAACATCAGAGATCGGGGAACATACTTTGAGCCCTAGAGGTATTAGGGCAAGCTAGCACACACGACAGCTGAACGCTAGGGGGAGACTGAAGGTATTATAGACGCAAAGCATGAGGCAACTGTGCCTCTACGAGCCTTGAACAACGCTACACTCACGAGGCTTTGAGTACGGCATACACATGGAAACACAGTTTGCAGAACACACACATAGGCAAAAGACGTCACTTCTAGAGACGAAATGTACATAGTCGTATATAGAAGCCAGACAACGGCAGGCCTCTGGGGATAGATGGCTCTTTCGAGAGTGAAGTGGGGCGTTGTGGACTCACGTCCGCATCGCGTCGGCTGTCTGCCATGCCAGTCATCCGGGCATAGCTGTGGAGATCACGGCTGAAACCGAGTAGGATAAAATCAATCAATCAATCAATCAATCAACCACCACAATGCCGCGACAACAACGTTCTGTACAAACTTCTCGTGAAGACAGAATAAGCCTTGCTATAGCGTCTTACCATAATAACCTAAAACAATCTATCCGCGCTCTTGCAAAAGCGTACGATGTGCCAGAATCGACTCTTCGAACGCGTCTCCGCGGCGTCCAGCCACGATCAGAGACAGCCTCTGTTAATCGCAAGCTATCGCCAATTGAAGAGCAGTCTCTCATTCAGTGAATCTTAGAGCTAGATCGACGAGGCTTTCCACCCCATATCATCGACGTGCGACGAATGGCAGACGCTCTACTCGCCGCGCGTGGCCAAGATCCACCTCCACAACCTATTGGCAAGAAGTGGGTTTCGCGTTTCGTCCAGAGCCAGCCTGAGCTTCAAATAAAGTGGAGTAGAAGGCTTAATAGTCAGCGTACTAGCTCTGAGGATCCTACTGCAATTGCAGCGTGGTTTAAGCTCGTAGAGGAGACGCGCCAGACGTACGGTGTTCTTGATCAAGATATCTACAACTTTGACGAGACTGGATTCGCTATGGGTGTTGCTGCAACGTCAAAAGTCGTGACTAGCTCTGATAGAGTTGGTCGGGCAGTTGTCGTACAGCCAGGTAATCGCGAGTGGGTAACAGCGATTGAGTGTATTAACGCGTCTGGCTGGTCTCTGCCACCATTAATAATCCTATCTGGTAAAGTCCACCAGAGCACCTGGTATCGCGACCTCCCACTAGACTGGACTGTCGGCGTCTCAGAGAATGGTTGGACAACGGACGAGCTTGGCGTAGATTGGGTGAAGCATTTCAACCAGTATACAGCTGCTCGTACGGCTGGAGTCTACCGTCTTCTTATTGTAGACGGCCACAGTAGTCATATTACGCCAGAGTTCGACCAGTTCTGTACAGAGAATAAGATTATCACTCTCTGTTTACCGTCTCATACGTCGCATCTCCTCCAGCCTCTAGATGTGAGCTGCTACTCCCCTCTTAAGCGCGCATACGGGCGTGAGATTGAGGCGCTCGCCCACCATGGGGTCTACCACATTGACAAAACAGATTTCCTCGCAGCCTATACGCGGATCCGGCCGACAGTATTTACGCAGCAGAATATCCAGGCAGGTTTCCGGGCGACAGGCCTTGTCCCTCTTTGTCCAGATCGTGTTTTGTCGTCATTGACTGTCGTCCGGACGCCGTCTCCACCACATACAACTACCGACAACAACACTACAACGCAGCCAGCAGCGCAGCTAGAAACACCACATACAGTAGAACAGCTTCAGCAGCAGGTACGCTATCTCCAAGAGCGACTGCGCCACCAGCCAGAGAGTCCAACAAGCGTTGCGATACGCCAGCTTGCTAAAAGCGCTCAGCTTGCGATGCAATCAGCAATAATACTTGCAGAGGAGAATAAGAAGCTACGTGAAGAAAATCAGCGCCAACGACAAAAGCAGAGTCAGCCGCGTCAATATATCGCTTCTGGTGGGGTACTCCAGGTGCAGCAGGCTCGGCAGCTTGCTGCAGAGGCAGAAAGGGTGGTCGTAGAGGGTGAGCAGGCTGAGGGCAGTCAGCGACGTCAGCGCGCGCCGCCAACGTGTACGAAGTGCCATATTCAAGGACACACTCGCACTTCGTGTAGAACTAGATAATAAATTATGCCTTTCAATTTTATCTTATATTATTGCATTGTTGTAGAATAATTGCTTGGAAAGTCCTAACAAGTTTAGTGGGGTGCGCAGCTTACTGATCCCGCACGTTAACGTCAAGGATCAGTAAGTGGACCGGATCAGTTAGTGGTCCACCCCACCAAACTTGACCCGACACTCTTCACAATCACCACAATGCCACGACAACAACGCTCTATACAGACTGCTTGTGAAGGTAGAATAAGTCTTGCTATCGCGTCTTATCATAATAATCCAAAACAATCAATGCGCGCACTCGCAGCAGCGTACGATGTGCCTAAGTCGACGCTCCGACGACGCCTCCGCGGTACCCAGCCACGATCAGAGACAGCCTCTGTCAATCGCAAGCTATCGCCTATTGAAGAGCAGTCTCTTGTACAGTGGATTCTGGATCTTGATCGACGAGGATTTCCGCCCCATATCATCGACGTACGACGCATGGCAGACACTCTTCTTGCTGCGCGTGGCCAAGATCCACCTCCCTCACCTGTAGGCAAGAAATGGGTGTCGCGCTTTATCCAGAGCCAGTCTGAACTACAGACAAAGTGGACTAGGAGATTTAATAGCCAGCGCGCCCAGTATGAAGATCCTACTATGATCGCGTCGTGGTTTAAGCTAGTAGAAGAGACGCGTCAGACGTACGGCATTCTTGATCAGGATATCTATAACTTTGACGATACTGGATTCGCGATGGGCGTCGCTGCAACGTCAAAAGTAGTCACTAGCGCTGATAGAGTAGGCAGAGCAGTCGTCGTCCAGCCAGGTAATCGCGAGTGGGTAACAGCTATCGAGTGCGTCAGCGCGTCTGGCTGGTGTCTTCCACCCTTCGTGATCCTGTCTGGTAAGGTCCACCAGAGCAGCTGGTATCGCAACCTCCCACTAGACTGGACTATTGGCGTCTCAGATAACGGCTGGACGACTGATCAGCTTGGCATAGAGTGGGTGAAGCACTTCAACCAGCATACAGCCGCTCGTACAGCTGGAGTCTATCGGCTTCTTATTCTAGACGGCCATAGTAGCCACGCTACGCCAGAGTTCGACCAGTACTGCGCCGAGAATAAGATTATTACCCTCTGTATGCCGCCTCACACGTCGCACCTCCTCCAGCCTCTAGACGTGAGCTGCTACTCTCCTCTTAAGCGCGCGTACGGACGCGAGATCGAGGAGCTCGCCCGCCAAGGCGTCTACCACGTTGACAAGATAGACTTTCTTACAATCTATACGCGGATCCGGCCGACAGTTTTCACGCAGCAGAATATCCAGGCAGGCTTTCAGGCGACAGGCCTTGTCCCTCTTTGTCCAGATCGCGTTCTATCGTCGCTAACTGTCGTCCGGACGCCATCTCCACCACAGACAACTATAGATAACAACGTTACAGCGCAGGCAGCAGTACAGACAGAAACACCACATACAGTAGCAGAGCTTCAGCAGCAAGTACGCTATCTCCAAGAGCGGCTACGCCGACAGCCAGAGAGTCCAACAAGTATTGCAATACGCCAGCTTGCAAAAAGCGCTCAACTTGCAATGCAATCAGCGACGATACTCGCAGAGGAGAATAAGAAGCTACGTGAAGAAAATCAGCGTCAGCGACAGAAGCAGGATCAGCAGCGTCAATATATTGCTTCTAGTGGAGCTCTCCAGGTGCGACAGGCTCAGCAGCTTGCTGTAGAGGCAGAAAGGGTGGTCATGGGCACTGATCAAAGCCAGGTTGGCGAGCGACGTCAGCGCGCGCCGCCAACGTGTACGAAGTGCCATATCCAAGGACATATTCGCACTTCATGTACAGCTAGATAATAAAATATATCTCTTAATTTTATCTTATTTTATTGCGTTGTTGTGGCTCAATTGCGCAGAACGTTGCGTCAAGTTTGGTGGGGTGGACCACTAACTGATCCGGTCCACTTACTGATCCTTGACGTTATAGGGGGCTAAGTATGCTGACTGATTCATTAGCGCGTGCCAAGAAATGATCTCCACCATGCAACCTCCAGCCACCCACCACCTACCACCTATCACTCCGCTCACCACCACGCCCACTCGTCACTGCCTCCATCGCCTCCATTGTCGCACGCTCTCCGCTATACCTACATGTCACCTGAAATCCAAACTCCAACCGAAACCTCATTGCAGTCCCCACTCAGACGCTGGCGATCACGGCGTGCTTCGGTCCTGACTCACGCGCTGGCTCGCCCAGTCCTGCTTTCTATCCTTTCTTGATAATTCTTTCACCTGTCGCTCGTCCTCGTCGTTCACCAACACAGCCTAGACTGATACTCCGGCCACCATCCTTGCGAATCTCACAAGGCCTCGGGACGTTGGCAATCATAGCGCGTTTCGGTCTCGGCCCACGTGCTGGCTTGTCTAATAACTTGAGGGGTGGTTCGCAGCCAGACAGGTGTGTGGTGTTTCGTCAGACACGTCAGGACATCGTCACCTGAGTCAGGGCTGCTCTATACAAAAGCTCGGGCGGGAGGGCGTCTTGCTTCAACGTGTTTTGTTGCAAGGGCGTAACCTTGTAAGTGCATAGTTCTTTTGGTGTTCGAGAGCTGTCTGGGCAGATAGACCAGATACGATAAATACAGCATGACATACAATCTCCTGCGCAAGGGCGGCATTCCTGCAGTGGCGTGCATCGCTTCTCCATCCGGAGATGCCTCATTCCTGCAATGCACTTTTCAAGTCAAGTATGACAACGACCGCCGTTATGCTACCTTCTCACTGCAACACAACACACACGTACACGATATCAAGGATATACAACCGTTTGATCTAATCTATGATGCTGATAACCTCCTCCCTACTACAACTAAATGCCAGATTCCAAAGCGTGCTCTCTCACCTGGAGATGAAACCTATATCGCACGAAATAGCTTTTCTAAGATTCATGTTTTGTCACTGCATCTTCAGAAACCGTGCCCAATCATCTGCCCTAGTGTGTCCAGCAGCATCGTGCCCAAGGCCAGCTACCAGAACCCCTCTCGGTGCCTTGTTGGCTTGGCCAAATCCAAGCACATCGAGATTGTGTTTGACTTGAAATGGCTGGATCATAAACGTGTCGAGTCATTCTTGAGTATCGTCAGCCAGCCAGAACGATTTCATGGGTTTCCTATTGATGAGAAGAACCTGAGAGGACGGCGGCTGGCCGACTGGACTATCTTCAGTCCCGAAGAGGAGAACGTGGTGGTATCAGAAGAGCCTCCTCCGTACACGAACTCGATGCACAAGCGGCCCCGAGAGGGTGAGTGTTCCTAGATACTCGCAAGACCTGCGCTGTTTTAGCTGATGCATGATCCTGCAGTATCGAGTAGTCCATCACAGCCAACGAAGCGTATGTTCATACCTCCAGGTTCGCCAACAGAGAGAGCTACTACTGCATCGCTGCCCAACAGTCCGATACACTTGTCCTCTACAATTGATAAATCATCACATATGACATCTTTGTGCACCACATCAACGCATTCCCGCTCTTATGCTGAGAATTCGTATCCACCCAACCCTGAAACTGACATAAATGGCCCATCTGCGTTAGAGAATAACGTCCGCAGCATAATGCTCAACCTCTTCCCCGCCATGTTCGCCTCCTTCATCGACCGCTCTCGCTCGGTTTCCCCATCTTCGTCCTCGATTGACCCAAACACACACCCGACGGTGGCGCCTTCACTCAAATCCATCTACCAACTCCGCTCGGTCCTTACAAAACGTGCCGCCAAACATGCTGAGAAGAAACTTAGCGCCATTTTCGACGACATGCAGTATGATGCAAATTCTCTCCGTCTGGCAGCCGATGAGGAATTCCTCGAAGTTGTGGCGGAGGAGAAGTTGGATATAAAACAACGGAAAGAGAACGCGTTAGAAGAGCTGAGTGATGAGATCGATAATGTCGTTCACGAGAAGTTGGTTGCGTTGTCTGATGAGCTTGATCGTCTGGTTGAGCAGGCGGGGGTGATGGTAGAGAACGCGATTGATGCAAGAGTAGAGAGGTATACAAACATGACGTGGAACAGGGTAATGTCGGGCGGTCTATTCGGCCGGGAGGCACGGGCAGGAAACAAGGCTACAAGAGGAGGTCATGCTGCGGGCGATCGAAAACGAAAGTTTTTTAATTTTCGCTCATGTACGCGGTGAGCTTGGACTGTCCTACAGCCCGTCATCGTCGCACTGTCACAGTGTCAGCCGTGCACGCAGTTTGAAGCACCCGGTACCGAGACGTAGATGTGGTCACATTGTGTCACAGCGCTGGTTGAGGTAGCTGGCATACGCGCGTTCTAATTGGCTATACACAGAATCTGGATGCTGGGGCCTGCCCCCGGATTCTGCTCACATGTGTCTTATGGTTAAATTAAAGCGTAGATTAACGGATCTATTACTGCACCTGACAGGACAGCTCGGATCAGAGATGCTGAACGACACTAGCTTTAGATTCTATCGTGATATGTTTTGCTGATTGGAATGCCAATATTGGTGAAACTTGAATTACGATAAATTCTCGAGATTTAATTGAGGGCCTGGCTCAAAGGAACTGGGCCAGCTGTACACCGAGGAATGGGAACGGAGGTGGAAAGCGGAAAAGATTAAACCACGTCGGACGGCACCTACCTGGAAAGACTACTGGAGCTTCCAACCACTACATCTGTGCGAAGACAAACCCAAGCATCTCGCCGCAGTCATCATGCTACTAAGGACCGAAGTCCTAGGACTCCAGGCATGGCTGGGGAAGATTAGCGTACCTGGAGCGGAACCTCATTGTACATATGGCCACAACAGACAGACGCTCACCCACATTCTTGCGTACTGCCCAGACACGAAGGAAGCTAGGGCTAAACTCATTACCAGAGTGGGCACAACCCAGATCCACGAACTCCTCAGAGACAAGAATAAGGCGGCCATAGCGAGACAGTGGCTCCTAGACACAGGCCTGCTCGAGCACCTAAAAGTCGCCCTCGAGATTGAAGCAACAGACATGACGGAGTGGAAACCATTCCACATACTCAGCTCTTGACAAAGCGCTAGCTACACACACTCTGCTACCCCAAAGACGGGCAACACAGTCAAAGGCGGTACGGGGAGAAGAAAGGACCTGGATAAGTAACGAGGAGTAATAGAGGTTTTTAAGCAGAATAGTCTGCTATGTTTGCTCTACACGCCTAGAATAGAAAGATAGTGTTCATAGATCTGTAAGGAAACCAGGTAACATGGTTCACAAGCGAGCGAGCACCTCCCCACCAGCGCGTCGACGTCGACACAACGCGTTATGTCTCAACCACGCAGGTCTCAAATAACTCATAATCAATCAAATTTACAACTTGCTCTTTTTTATATTAACTCCCAACGTATTCAAAGTGTAAAGCGTGCTACTGAAGTCTATAACGTCCCCCGAACAACCTTATCTCATCGACGCGCTGGAAGACGCCTCTGACGCGACTGAAAACCGAATTCGAAGCGCCTAAACAAGCTAGAAGAGGAGGCTATAGTTAATCGTATTCTTGAAGAGTCTGCGCGAGGATTTGCGCCTACAAAGGCTGATGTTCGAGCAATGGCTGATAACTATTGCATGAGCGGGAGAGCAACCCTACTGGCAAGAACTAGGTTGACAACTTTGTCAAGCGAACTCCTGAGCTCCATACGCGCTGGAGCCGTCCTTATGATCACCAGCGAGCCGCCTGTGAGGACCCAACGGCTATCCAGCGCTGGTTCGATCTAGTCCAGGCGACAAAGCAGAAGTGGGGTATTGTGGACGACGATATCTACAACTTTGACGAAACTGGCTTTATGATGGGCAAGATTTTATCACAGTTAGTTATCACAGGCTCAGAAGGATATGGCAAAAAGAAGCGGATACAGCCAGGCAACCGTGAGTGGGTTACTGTGATCCAAGGCGTGGGCGCGTCGGGTCGCCGGCTACTTTTCAGGAGGCTCTAGACGAATCAAACAAGCGTAAGAGCCGTAAGCGTCGATACGTACAGACAGAAGAGACTCTTACTGTAGGCGAGGTACAAGAAGTATTAGCTGAACAGGCGGGTAGCAGTCGTGGTGGTGGTGAGAGTGCGTCGAAGAGGGTGCGAGGAGAGAGGCGGTGCGGGCGTTGCAAGCAGACTGGACACAACGCTCGTACCTGCGCAGTTGAGATATATAGTGCAAGTGATAGTAGCGATTCTGATAATTAATTTGGTATTTCGCAATAGTTTATTGACTGTGATAAAAGTGCGTGATAACGTCTCGATGTCGACGCGCTGGTGGGGAGGTGCTCGCTCGCTTGTGAACCACGTTATATCAAACACGAATACTGAATCATATGCGATTACGATTAGCCTTAGAATTTGTGTACATTTTTCTCGGCCTCATTCTCTTTCGATGGGTCTTGAACGAGTCATTTTAACCGGGAATGGGATAGACAATAGGACTCTTGTATCCGTTGGTACCAACCGTCCTAACACCAAAGATGACATTGTCCTTGCTCAGTGGAAGAACTACAAAGCCGACCTTGCCCACATCGACTACGTGTGTCCACAAGCTGGATGTTGTGGGTCGCCAGACAACGTCATACCCAGCCACATCAGGACTATCGGAATTGATCCACTTGATCCGCGAGTTGTTATCCAGCACAGTTGTGTCGATGGTCACGTTCCTTGGCATACCGGGCGCTTGCGAAAGTGACCAAAGTGTAGCAAGATTAACTTTACCAACGCGTGCTGTATACTCAAAGTCGACAAACTCAATCAGGTCTCCATATACGGTTCCATTTTCAGTGTGGATGTCTTGGTGCTGATGAGCAAAGTTCTCGTTGGGTTCCGTGTAACGAATTGCAGGATACCCAGCGCGAAGGAAACCGGTATGGTCGCCACCGCGCAGGAAGCGATCCAGACGATAGATGATAGCAATATTCATACCAGTGGCATTATTAGCAGCAACTTCAGCAGAGAAACGAGCGAGCTCTCGTGCAGAGGTGTCACTGTCGCCACCGATTTGAAGGCGTCGAGCAGGTGTAATGTTGCTAACCCCCGTCAGAGAAACGCCCTCTGCAAAAACGCGAACGGTAAAAGGGTCCTTTTGTCCACGGTCGCCAGTCGAGGATCCGACAATATCGCAATTCAACATGCCTTCAACGTTGGTGCTAGAATTTCGTAGTGTCTCGGCAAGGTAAGTGGAGCCATAGAGGTTTTGCTCTTCACCAGCGACGGCACCCAGAATGATGGTAGATTTCGGTTGGTGCTTGGACAGTATACGAGCAATCTCCATGGCGACTATTCAAAATCAGTTTCTCCAATCTACAGAAGATGCAGTACTGAACTTACTAGCTGTCCCACTAGCATCATCATTGGCACCAGGTGAATCGGCTTCGTAGTTGAGGATGTCGGTGACGCGGCTGTCATAGTGCCCGGTCATGACATAGACCCTGCTTGGATCCTGGCTTCCTTTGGCGGTCGCCAAGACATTCGAGATAGTGACCGGGAAGGGGATCCTACTAGCCACACCTTGAACATAGCTCTGGACCTCGACTATCATGGTGCCATTGCTTTCGTCGGCATACTTTTGCATTTCAGAAGCAATCCAATCCCTGGCTGCATGGATGCCACGCGTTGAGCTATTGTATGTCGCGAGGGTGTGGCGAGTTCCGAAAGAGACCAGCTTCTTGATGGTGGCTTCGATATTGGCAGCGCTCACTTCTTCTAAGATTGCACGCATCTCATCATCCGGAGTTTGGGGAATGAGCTCAGTACCGACATTTGAGGGTGGCCATGCTGCATTGGCGCATTGAGTATATGTCTGGTCGTTGACGGCAACTGGAGGGGGAAGGTCGCGCTCGTGAACATCATGTGCGCATGCCGCTGAGATCAGCGTACTGGCATGTAACAGCAACAGCAGGCGCATGGTTATGTTTGAAAAGGAGAAGATGGGGGTATCTGAATTTTCTCCGGACAGCGACTCAAATAGAGAAAAGCGGATTGCCCGCGGCCAAGAAAGCAAGACAGTATGTCATTACATCAAACTCCAGTTCGGAAGTCGAGATGTTATCGAACTTCCCATAGTAGCTAGAGGTTTCAGTCGACGATGCTGCGCCTCAACTTGGTCTTGCACTTTTTGCGCTTGGTGGTAGCCACCGGATCTGCAGTTGCAAATCGCGAGCGTCCCGCGAGCAAGGATTGCGTGGATGATTACCCGGATAGGCAGGAGGGGAAGAAACCGACGTCAAAATTGGACCCTTGTGAGTTAGACGGAAGGGAACATGAATTAATATGAAAAAAATGTAGAGTTGGTCATGGAGAAGACCTGGCTGGATGGATGACGGGGCCGAGCAGGTTGCGATAAGCGGCTGGCGTGTATGTCGTGTTCCTGCGAGGCGGACTATCAACATGCGCCGAGAAGTGTATTTTGGAAGAAATTTTGCTGAGGCCTAGATAAACGCAGTAGAAGGCGCCTACACGATTGTTAGTATACTGTAGATGTGATTGAGAGGAGAGTGTTCAGGCGCGTTTCGGGGTCATGGTCATACACCGGATCCAATCCGCTTTGGGCTAGCGCGGGAATGCGGCGACGATTGTGGATGTGGCCATGATGCAATGTGTCAAGTCACCAAAAAACGCTGCCTACAAGGCACCGATACATACAGAACTAATTGTTCAAGAGTGTAGATATTCTTGTACATGGTCACAAAGCGATTCCTCCACACTTGACCGCAGCCAAAACAGCAAAAAAAGCTCACAATGGTTCGTCTGGTGGCGCACACATAGCATAGCGCAAGCTCATGTCGCAAACAGAACGCCCTCTTCAATTCAGCCTTGCGGCAATCGACCTCGATACGGAAAGACTTGGATCAATTCGCCGATTCAGCCTCGCCCTCTCCACACCTTCAGGCCCAGCTCAACGCCTCCCTTGCAACATTTGCCCGCACCATCGACGACTATGGCAAGCTCGCGAGACAAGAGCCGGTGCAGACAAAGGCCGAAAAGGCGCAGGAGAGACTGAAGAACTTCAGAGCAGAGCTGGATGAATACCGTGTCAGCTTTAAGCGCATTAAGAGCGCCAACGAAGACATTGTACGTTTCGAACCACCGTCCGCGCTCAGAGTCGCATGCGATAAATGCTTACTCACCACCCTCACAGCAAACCACAGAAGCCCGCACAGAACTTCTAGGCCGCCGCCCTCACAACACAGCCACGCCCGAGAATCCCTATGCACAGCACAACCTAGCTGCCCAGCACTCAGCCTTTGCGCCCTCCCAACCCTACGACCCCAATGCCCCCTACCGACCCAACCCATACTCGGCAGGCGCCCCACAAGGCGGTCAATATGATCGCGAAGGCCATCTCTTGCGCGAAAACACCTTCTTCAACAAAACCTCGGAGCAACTAGACGAGTTCCTCGACAGGGGAAGAGCCGTGCTCGGCGATCTTGGCCAGCAGAGAGATATGCTCAAGGGCACCCAGAGAAGGCTATATACGGTTGCCAATACCCTCGGCATCAGCGGAGACACGATACGCATGGTGGAGAGGCGAGCAAAACAGGACAAGTGGATCTTCTGGGGTGGCGTCGTCGTCTTTTTCCTCTTCTGCTGGCTCGTCATACACTATCTACGCTAATGCCAATCGACTTGGTTTCCTTTTGCATCAATTTGGGCGTATTCAATTGAGTCAGCAAGGCGTCAGGCGCATTCAACATAGTGAGGGGTTACGAGCTTTCATTGCATGGCAGGACATCATTGGCCTAAGGTGCCATCATGTGTTCCTTCATGTCTAGGGTTGCCCATAGACTCCAGCTGCAACTGGCACAGAAAAATACTATAATTTATTGATGGTTTCATCCAACAGTTCATACTTGGTTGTGGGCCTAGTCTTATTGGTAAGCATACCTCTAATCAAATCCTTCCGACATGAGCTGTTGGTCATACACCATCCTTTTTAGGTTGCACAGATTTGCTACTAGAGATATATGGGATGACTACCAGCATCCGGCAAACTATTATTGCTCTAACCTAGTTTAGTACCATCTCACTTCACAGAACCTAGTCTTTGCGAGTTGTAGCTGTACTGTGGTATAACACGAAAGTAGAAGCTATTATTCTAGAGGGGGTATCGTAATACGATGGGGTTGCCCCTGCCTTCCAAATCGGGCAGTACAAACCTATCGTTCCTACTCAAATGCCAAGTCCATTTAGTTCACTTTAGCCTAAACAAAAAAAACATCTTGTCTCTCAGTACAACTACTATTCCATCCTCTCCTTCCGGACAAAGTATCTGACCACAAGAAAAAACGCTGGATAGGGCATCTAAAACCCCGACTATTATCCATCAATATGCGCCACGTAGGAGACGATCAAGCTTTCCATTCACATTCTCTAGTGTTTCCTGCATCTCCCGCTGCTGATACTGGATCTTGTTCAGCCTGTCAAAATACTCGTCTTGAGGATATCCGACGGGTGAAATTACGGGAGGCGCCCATGCCGGGTTGATAAAAGCTGGGACTTCAAGTCGGAAATCGACTTCGCGACATCCATATTTTACGGCAGGTGCTGGCCGTGCTCGAAGGTCAGACCAAGTGAGTGCTGGGTTTCGCAGTGCTCGGCCATGACGCTGTTGGATGAAGGTAGCCAAAGGGCGGACTGCATGCGATTCTTGAACTTTTTCTGCTGCTTTCTTCCAGTCTGCCAAGTACTCGCTTTTCTCGCAGCGGTTAATCTTGCTCTTGGTATGGTCACAGAAAGTGGACAACGCTTCGGCTAGCAGCGAGGACTCAAACTTCTGCGCTAATTGCACTAGAATGATGAACGTATGCCGCAAGTATTGGAGTTCTTTGGGTCGATATGCGTTGTTGAGGCACTCCTGATCAAGATAGTGCTGGAGGACCTGACGAACACGCTGTCGCGTCTCCCCGTTGCCATGTTGTGAGTAAGGTCTGAGTATACCGAAGAATTGCTCCAAAGTCTTCTGAACAACCTCCTTTCGGATGCCGAAACGACCGTTGAAGTGGTTGTGCAGTCTTTGTACCCAGAGGTCCCCATGTACTGAGTTTTCAGACTTCTGTTTGGGAAACCATGCGCGGAACGTTTGCGCGTCCACCCATATCTGCCTTTTTCCTATGTGGATTTCGATGTTCTCCATGTTCAGATATGGTGTTGGAAAGAGTATGAGAGAGGTCTCAGAGCAAGAAATAGTTGAAGCTGTTGCGGTCTTTTTGATGAGAAATAGATTATACCTGCTTACCACGTTTAAGTCAGAATCTCACTATTATGTATTACTCTCACTCGGCCGAACCACCACATCAGTCCATCCACCAAACTAGTTCGACAGTTCAGCCGTCTCGGCTACATTCTTTTGTTATACGGCTTGTGAACATGTTTGCTCCCAACGCCATTTAATGCTCAGACATCCAAGCATCATGCCCCAATATGGTTGCCACTTTGGACACGTCAGCCCAAGGTTACAACGGCACATCCCGATATGAGTATATCCAACCATATGCATTTTTTCCCTCGTTTTTTACGTTCACTTGCCAGTAACAAACCTGTAACGTTACATTAGCTTTGGTAGGCCCAAAACACCGCCACCCAACACTTGCAGACTAATAGTTTCTTTCCGAGAGAGTGTGTTGGTTTGAACATATCATGACCCATTAGTAGTTACCATAGGACGAGCTGTTCATTTAAAACGGTCTTGTGAGCGGCTGCCGAACAAACTACCAAAACTATGGTAAAATGACCACCCCCAGCATCTCATACCAGACGTAAAACTAATGAAGACATTGCTTGTCACCACCAAGATCCATCTGCCTTACTTTTCAAACAGGTCCATAGTATCTAAACTGGTTTCGAGGCAGACATTCACTGTGTATTAATAACCGCCAGACGGGTTGAAAGCAAAGCAGTCAACATACGGCACAATCACAACTTCAATACCTAAAGATGACAACACCACACATTCCAAAACATGCAAGTAGGATCGAGAGAAACAAATCAAAAAAGCCTTAATCTAGCCATGTATGGGAATCTTGCACCAACCCAGCCAAAAAACGCCACACTAAATGCTTCCACACTCCTCGTCCCCCGCCACCCTTTACCAATCCAACCCCCCAGCACCCCTCTCCCCACCAGCCAGTATCTGCGCCGCCTTCCCCTTCTCCCCCAATCCCCCCTCAAGATGCGAAACCGGCACGCCCTTCCTCCCCTTAAGCTGCAACCTCTGCAACTTCTTATCGAGCGCCACAAACGGATCCTCCGTTTCACTCTTCTTAATCTTAAACTTGCTCGTCCCCAATACGCTATCCAACTCCTCCACACTCGGCAGCTTAACATACAACCACCCATCGCTACGCTCTTCAATCGGGAAAACAGCAATATTGACAGACTCGTCGTTTGCGCATTTACCTGCGTTTTCGCCGGAGAGTTCGTAGTTGCGTTTGTGGTAGGGGCACGAAACCCAGAGTTTGTTG
Organism: Bipolaris cookei; assembly: GCA_002286855.1. NCBI lineage: Eukaryota > Fungi > Ascomycota > Dothideomycetes > Pleosporales > Pleosporaceae > Bipolaris > Bipolaris cookei. The sequence continues at coordinate 54,493 of NRSV01000038.1, forward strand.
GTTGCGAGGTCGTCGCCGATGAGGCCGTCGGAGAGCACGAAGGCGCGCTTGTGCGGGCACATTTGCTGCGTGCAGTAGTATTTGCCGCGAACTTTGAAGACGGCGAGTTGCGTGTCGCCGCGCTTGATGGCTTTGCTGTCGCCTGTGTCTGCGTCCTGGAACTCTGAGGCTTGGACGAGGGGTTGCCAGGAAAGCTCTGTCCATTTTGTGCCGCGGAAGTCTTCGGTGACGGAATCTTTGGGCCAGTAGGAGGGATGTTCCTGGCCGCGTTCTTGCGTGGGCTCGATGGTGTCGACGATGTTTTCCGATGTGTTTGCGAATTGGGAGAACCAGGCGCGTTTCTTGGGGTCTTTGAGGACTTCAGTCCATTCGCAGAAGAAGGTCCCGACAAGATCTTCCATTTGCTTCTCTAGATCGGCGCAGATGCCAAGTTTGTCTTGAAGGATGACCTCCTGTAGGTACTTGATACCGCCCGGGAGGTTCTCCATCCATCGGGCTGTTCTTTGCAGCTTGTCAGCCGTCCGGATGTAGAATGCAAGATAGCGATCGAGAATGGGGACCACGTCATCTGGTGGCACGTCTTTGGCCAATAGCTCGGAATGCCTGGGCTTTGCACCACCGTTGCCACCGACAAAGATATTGAATCCCTTTTCGGTAGCAATGAGACCAAAATCCTTGTTTTGGGCCTCTGCGCATTCGCGGACACAGCCCGAAACTCCGCCTTTGAACTTGTGTGGACCACGAATGGACTTGTAGCGCTCTTCTAGACGCACAGCCATGCCTACACTATCGCCAATGCCGAAGCGGCACCATGTGGTTCCAACACATGATTTGACGGTTCGAAGCGACTTGGCGTACGCATGGCCAGACTCCATGCCGCCGTCGACGAGTTCTTGCCAGATGTCTGGGAGATCTTGTTTTCGCGCGCCAAACATGTCGATGCGCTGGCCGCCTGTAATCTTGGTGTAGAGGTTGTATTTCTTCGCCACTGTTCCGATGATGATGAGCTTCTCCGGTGTGATCTCGCCGCCAGAAACTCGGGGAACGACGGAAAATGTGCCGTTGCGCTGAATGTTGGCCAGAAATCGATCGTTTGTATCTTGGAGACCTCGGTTGTTTACCTCAAGGAGATGTTTGTTGTAAAGCGAAGAGATGATGCTTCCAATGGTCGGTTTGCAGGCCTCGCATCCCAGGGAATTGGCGTCCTTTCCTGCTTCCTTCATCACAGCAGCGAAATCCTTGAGGCCCTTGACGTAGATGATGTTGAAGAGGTCGGCGCGCGAGTACTCAAAGTGTGGGCAGAGATGGTTCTTGACCTCATTGCCCATGGACGCCATGGTCTTGTTAAAAATGGTTTGGACGAGCGGCATGCAGCCGCCGCAGCCAGTGCCGGCTTTGGTGCAAGACTTGACATCGCCAATGCTCTTGCAAGTTCCGTCTTTGGTAGCATTGACTACATCGCCTTTGGTGACGTTGTGGCATGAACAGATTTGAGTTTCATCGGATCTTCAAGTTGTCAGTGAGAATAGTCTAATGTTGATCGCTTCTTTACTCACAGGTCAGAACCATCATCGTCACCCTTTTGTGCGCCAACAATCAGCTCGCTGGGTGGTATCTCGAGCGGTTTCTGGTTTTTCACCATGGGTACAAGCTTGATGTAGTCTTTCGTATCGCCAATCATCATGCCGCCCAGCAGATACTTTCCGTCCATAGTAAACAAATACTTCTTGTAGACCTGCTGGAACGGATCCTTATACGTGAGTGCCTTGACTGGTGGTGGCGCCGGTCCATCTGTCAGATTCTTGACCTTATCTCGCGTCGTTTTCGCATTCAGCTCCTTGCTATCAGCACGCTGGCGTCCAGGTAAGTTCTTGGGTCCATCGCGATCGGCAAAGAAGTCACCAAAACTTGCAACTTCGACACCTAGCAGCTTGAGTTTTGTGCTGAGATCTGGAGCTTTGAACTTTCGCGGTGCGTGTGCTTTCGCTTGGGTCAAGTTAAAAGCTAGTACGTCGGCCATCTCGACACCAGGGGCGATAAGGCCAAAGGTTTGGTTTTCCCAGCTTGCACACTCGCCAATGGCATAGATGTCGCGTTGAGATGTTGCCAGATCGTGTCCAACGACTATGCCGCCTCCTCTGTCAGCACATTTGATGCCGGCTTTCCTGGCCAGCTCATCTCGGGCTTTGATCCCAATCTACAGATGTCAGTTTTGGTCGTCATTTCAGAATACCAAAAATACTTACCGCGAAGCAAATGCAAGAACACTCCATCACTTCACCGTCCTCAAATACCACACCCTTAACAAAGTTGTCCTCGGTAGTCAGAATTTTGCCCACCCTCTTACTTAGCATTACGTCCAGGCCTAATGCTCGTACTTGCTCCACAACCATACCACCGGCATCGCCATCTAATTGCCTCGACAGCACCCATCGGTTCCTCTCAATCAGCTTGACTTTGGTAAAGTCTTCTAGATCCATCATCGCATGTGCAGCTTCGAGACCGAGCAGACCGCCGCCTACGACTGCGCCAGTAGTGCCTTTTCGTGAAGAAGAAAATTCAATTAATCTTTGCAAATCGTCGATGGTGCGGTATACGAATACACCTTGTGCATCGTGACCGGGCGTGTGTCGGGGAAGAAGCGCATCAGAACCCGTTGCCAGAACTAGGATGTCGTATGATACGGTCTCTCCAGATGATGTTTTGACCGTCTTCTCCTCGGAATTAATCTCGGTGACAAGAGTGTTGAGGTGGTAACTCAACGCGCCTTCTGGCATGGAGGAATACTGCAATAAAGTTAGACTCAAAAACATCTACTATGGTGACTACAACGAACCCATTCTTGCGGGTTCAGATACAAGTTTTCCACTTGGCGGTGTTGGAAGAAGCTAGTTAAGCCAACTCGGTTGTATGCAAAATGTGGCTCTTCGCCAATGACGACAACATCGTATTCTCTCCGCTTAACATCGTACTTCATCAGTTTTTCACTGGGAATGAATCAGCTTCCGCAATAAATATCTCGTCGATATTCAAAACTTACATAAAGGCAATGCCAACCATACCCAACCCTACGACCACGATTCTTTTCCGTGGGCGATCATTATTGATCTCCCCCTTCTTCTCCAGATCTGCTACCTTTTCAGGTAGTTTGTTTGCTTCCGCATCGTTCCATTGCCGATTTGATATGTTTCCATCCTTTGATCCCCAGGTCGCTGTGATGTGGCGGTCACCCGGCGGCGAGTGTGATTCACCTGATGAAGGCTCAATGCCTTGTGTGACAATCGGTTCCATTTCCGCCATTGCGATCTCAAGGCAACTGCTCAGACAGTTTTGTAGCAGGTATTCTCAGGAATATCGTCGTGAACTCAGTTACGAGGGCACGGCGCAATACCACTATCCGCCTACACCAAAAACACAGCAAAAGCACAAATAGACCAGAAGAAAAAAGCAGAGCAGACGTAGCAAGATACGAAAGAAAGGCGTAAACCTCGGCTTGATAAGTTAAAAATACAAGAACAGCACCTAGCCACAGAAAAACTCCCGTAGCACAAAAACTACGCCCTCTAGGTTAATACATCTAGCCCACCTCCGCGCACCACGCACACGCGGGCAAATCAGACCACTCCCGAACCCTCCTCGCTCCTAAACTGCACTTACATCATACAAACTCCTCTCTCTCAATCCACTCATACGCACCCGCAACCTCCTCCGCGGTGCCTACGGAAATGCATCGTAATCTTCCCCCAGCACAACTATCTCCGGTACTTTACTAGCGCCAAGACGAGCGGGTAAGACGTCAATACGCAGCCCCCCCCCGCCCCCAATCGATTTAGCCTACTAAAGACGGCATCTGTTGATTATCTTCGCGGGGGTTCTTAGTGGGTGCGAAGGGCAGACAGGGTCGCGTGTCTGTGGTTGCAGGTTCTCCGTGGAGATCGTGGCTTGAAGGTTGGGGGTGGTTTGGGTTGCTTATCGCGAGGTGGACCGAGATAGGCATGGCTTGGCGGCAGGGATTGGGATAGTCTTATCAGCGGGTTGAAGGGGGCATCGGAGATGCTGGGGGTTGATGATGCGTTTCCGATGGGTGTTTTCTGGGAGTTTTGGATAGGTGTGGTTTGGGGGTTTCGAGACGAGATATTGGGAAAAGGGGCTGAAGATGTAGATGAGGACTTTGTGCGCTTGAGAAGGTTTTTTGTCTTGAAATCGATTCAGATAGAGAAAGTGCATCGCGATAACACACTTTGTTTCCAACGGTACACAACCATTAAGTCACAGTAAATCCAGCGCCGTACTATACGATTTACCTGATTGAGTATAAGAGAGCAAAAAACAATTACCATATACCAACCAGACCCAATGGTCCAACATGACAGAATACCGAACAACGCTTGCCTTGTATGCATGCTGTGAACAACTAAAAAACCAAAATCTCATCCTCTCCCCATCCCAACTTCCCAAGCACCTCACATATCGCCTTCTCCAACGCCTCCGGTCCACAAACCAAAACCATGCTATCTCCCTCCCCCCTCACACACTCCTCCTTGAGCATCGCCTCCCCGATCCGTCCTCTCCGTCCATTCCACTCCTCATTGCCCTGTGTCAACGTATGCAAAATCCTGCATCTATCCTCGTTCCCCCTCGCAAAAGCATCTAGATCCTCTCTGCAAAGTATATCCTCAACAGTGCGATTTCCATACAACACAGTGCAACGTGTAGTGTCTTCCTTGTCCTGTATGACTGCGCGTAGGACCTGGTAAATGGGCGTGATACCGCTTCCACCGCAGATCATGTAGAAGCGTTTTACTTGTTTCGTTTGCTTGCCGTTGATACTGCAGAGGCCGCGGCCTAGGTATTCAAATTTGCCGATGGGGCCTTTGACGTCGAGACCGTGGCCGAGGGGGATGGCATCAAGTGCTTTTGTCATTTTGCCGCCGGCGCGAGAGGGCGTGTCGGCGTATACTTTGATGAGGATGTCGCAGTAGCCCTTTTGGTTTGTTTGGGATATAGGTGTGTATGAGCGGATGATGGCCTCGCGAGTGACTGGGTCGCGAAGTCGAAGCATGAGGTGCTGACCGGTGGGTAAGCCAAGAGTTTGGTCACCATGATCGAGTTTGAAGCGGAAGATGTGCGTGTCTGATGAGATCTTCTTCTTTGATTGGAGACGAGCCTGGCGCCATTCTCGAGGGTGAAGAAAGACGGGTCGTGGCTCAGTGGATTCTGTACTCGCTTGGCCTTGTGCCAGAGCCTTCTGAGAGGCTTCGTCCAAGGTGCCAATGTGATAATCTGGCATCATCTTTTTTGCTGTTTCGCTGTCTGCAAGTTGTCAGTATCTCTACTCCATGTCGAGTTCCAGCATATGTCTTACGAATCGCCATGAACTCATCAGTAGCATCCGTTGCTGCGGCGCTCACAATGCTTTGTGCACCGCCGGGATGCCCTTCCAAAAACGCAGTGCCATCGTACACTTCTCCGTTCAAAACAAACCATGGATTCTCTGCCTTGTCATGCTCTCGTAGCTCATCAATACCAATGACCCTATCAATTCCATCCTTGGTCATTTTAATGTCTTTGATCTGTTCGATCTCGGTATGTTCTGGCTCCTCGTTGCCCACCTTCTCTCCCCAGTGGCCGTTGGAAAGATTACCGCCAGCCTTCTTGACGCGCTCCATCCACCCGCCAGGCATCAGAGCAGGTTGAGTAGGATGTTCGAACCGCAGTGTGCCATTTTCCTTATGTATCACAATTCGGAACCAGGGATTGTTCATCATACCCAGGACGCTCCAGTACATGTCTTTTGGTTGCACGCACATAGCTTCGTCCATGACTCTGACTACAATGTCATCTGCTTGTTTGAGTTCCTCGGTTGAGATTTTAATGTCCCAAAAACACCAGCAGAAGCTTGTTTCACGCCAGTCCATATCCAATCTTGCGTCATACAGCTGTCGATCATCAAAAGCACGGTATTTGTCTTCTGGATAGTCGATGTTTGCAAGTCGCCATGATTTCCCTTGGTCCAAGGACAGTTCGCAACGTGTTACGCGCCGGCCGCCACCACTATAGGCATAGCCACGTACGTTGTAGGAGCTCTGACTCGAGGAAAGGCCCAATTCCTCTCCGTGTTGGGGGAAAGCAATGGCTGAATTAGGCGAAAGATCATAGATGGCATACCGCTCGTCCATCCACCATTTGGTGTTCTTTGCCGCTTCATCTGGGTCGACCACGGTAGGCAGTACTCTGTTGTCGTAGATGTGGTACCAGTTGTCACTAGGCTCAGCAGTGACAATCAGCTTTTTTAGCCACTTGACACTTCTGCCGCCAATTTGGCCAGGTATCACGGCTCGCAATGGTTTGCCATGATCGGGTCTTAGCATCTCGCCGTTCATTTTGTGTGCTAACATAATTCCTCGGTTAGGATCCATGACCCAATTGAGTTTTACTGAAGTACCGTAATACCCATTAGGCTACGTGAAGTGTCAGTAGTCAGAAGATGCATTGAAGATTACAACTTACGAGTTTGTCAGCCCCCTCCATGCAAATGTACTTAGCTTTCCGCAGAGGCTTCGCTCGTTCAATAACGTCCTTCATCACCACGCCGGTGAAAAGTGCGGTGGAAACTCCAGCTGGACCCCACGAGAAGCCCTTGCTCTTTCTTACCACATTTTGTTCTTTTCGTCTGTTGCCAGCACAAACCAAAGTAATAGGATATGTCACGTTCTCGTACTCTTCTAGTAGTTGCCGCAGCGTAATCTTGAGTGGATTTTCTACCATGCTACAAGAGTTTCAATATCAGAATGCTTTGTAGGGATTAACAATGACTCACCCCTCCACGGAGAACTCCCAGTCCAGACACTCGGCATCTTGAACTTCCGGTACTGCTCCATGGTTTCTAACGTAAAAAAGCTCAGGGCTAGTAAGAAACCCCTCGTTAAACAAATCAGTCAATGGTGCTTCGACATTGAACGGATGCACGCCCGTCAACCGAATCAGCCTCGGATCTCGCGGGACATGCGCATCTGGGGTGGATTTGTCAAGGTCTAAAACTTGGGGTGGAGTATTTGCTGGTGGTGGAAGTGGAAAGTCTTCTTGTGTTGAGGTTGAAGTAGTAGATTCGACATCGTTGCCATCGACAGTTTCTGGTGGTGACGGAGGAAGTTGTTTTGATGTGGAGCCTGCACGAGGCTGTAACTGGCGTTCATGAAGAAACGACACGGGGACTGCCGCCTGCTTTTGGGTGACTACGCTCATGGTGCAGATGCAGCGTGCGGTACCTAAACTTAGATTGGTGCCGACAGACGGGTACTGCACTTGGCTATGCACAAAGGTAGAACAAAGACCAAGCAAGAAGAAAAAAACAATCAGGCACAAAAGCGGAGTGGATTAATAGAATTTAGAGGTAGCGACGAGATGTTGGACTTGAGAAATTATTGGCTTTCAGCTAGATGCTATAGTGCCTCCGGGGCGCAAATCGAGCCTCCAGTGAGTAACAAAGATGATCTTTCCACCAACGTCAGAAATTTACATAGGAATACCGCGGAAACCCAACTTCAATCTATGGAGAGGACATCAAACCCTGTATGTCGTCATCGCCTAGACCGTCATCACGGACTAGGCTCTGGCCATACCGAATTACTGTAGAGTTTTGATATGCGGCCTTATCTTTAACGCTGGAAGAGGACTAGCGCCTGATACGGCGTGGCAAACATTGAGCGATTTCTGGGCAGCTAGATGATGTTCCTGGCCGGACCGCACAGAGTGGATAAAGTGTGGGGGTTATCGTGGAAGCATTGGGTTGAAGATCTTTTCAGCGGAGATGCACCATCCGAGCATACTTTCGCCCGCGCCACCACAACTTTGCATAAGCCGCAGTATAGCGCGATTTCAAGCCATATTTGATGCACCAGCTCGGCCTGAGACCATGAGCTCTTACGCAGATTGAATGGATTTGCGCGAAGCAAAAGCGTTCGTGACGATGCCAGTCTTGCGACCTGTACAAGTGCATGGCCAATCGGAGCGCCCGCGCAATGATGGGATTAATGTTTACTTTTTACCACACCAAATCTTGCGTAGTAGAGCCCACCCAGTCTTTGGGGGAGTTCGGAGAAAATATTAGATCAAACGAACTTGATAATGTTCACCGTAGGTGGACATAGCTGTAAGGCGACCGGCTGTTCTGATGGTCTGGTAGAAACAGTGCGCGCTTCTCCGCGGGATACAAGTGCAAAGCGCGCCCGGCGGCCCTAGCCATAAGCGATTAGCCACCTATGACTTTGAAAACATAAAATTTACTTCAAGTTCATCCAAATAGCTTCTCTTTTAGTGTTTGGCCTTGTCCTATGGGCCCAACTTGAACATGCCCCTGGAGTCGTTGTTGCAATGTCTCCGCGCGAGCCCTCATGCGCTGCTCCGATCTTTGCTTCACGCTGGCTTTATCATACCGACCACGGATACCGTGTTTAAGACGTGTAATCATATCGGCTGCCTTGCCTTTTGTGAGGTCGCTTGGCTTTAAGTGGTCTTCTTTAGGCCGAGACTTATTGATAAAATCGATTTGTGCCTGGGAAGCGCGGCTTCTTCGCCATGCCTGGTTCTTATTGATCCAGATGTATTGGAATGCGTCCGCCGCGTATGTATCAGCTGCATGGACGACATGAGAGAAAGACTCGCCTTCGGCGATGACGCGCGGCGTACCATATGGGCTTTTCGTCTGCTTGGTGATAGGAATCTTCCAATAGTACTTTGCTCTGAAGAAACCATCTGCGGTGTCCGAGGGCTCGATGATGAGATAATTCCCAGTGTTCCCAGAGAGAACGTACCTACCCTCGCCTACACCCACCCATGCATTTGGGCTAATGTTGCGTATGTATTGATCGCCCGAAGTGTCTGCTATGAGGTCATGTACAGAGTCGTAGTCGGTAAAGGAGATGCTGCCAGGCAGCTTTTTGGCTACAGTCGGTTGTTTCGCCATGGAAGCCTCTTCTTCTCTTTGCTTTTCTAACTCTTTTCTTTCCTTGGTCTTTGCCAAAGTCTGTATGTCTGCCTTGTCTACGATTTCTGCAGGATCCAGACCAAACAAAGTAGGGGTCGAAACGACTCCAGTACTCAAAGCGGCGACCATGTCAATGATATGGCAATTGTCTTTACCATCGAATAGACGCATGCCGCGTCCAATCATCTGAACCAGGAGATTACGAGACTTGGTTGGCCGGGCCAAAAGCACACAGTCGATGTTGGGAATGTCCGTGCCTTCGGTGAATACGCCACAGTTGAGCAACACAGGGAACTCTTTGTTTCGGAAAGCATCAATCCTTGCGCTGCGGACCTTAGCTGGTGTTTCTCCAGTGACGAATTGTGCATCAATTCCAGCTTGGCGGAACGCGTTTGTGAGATTGGTGACGTGGCTGAGGTCAACGCAGAAGATGAGTGTCGAGTGCCTGTCCTTTGCCTTTGCCATCCAGGTTTTGAGTACAAGATTATTCGTTTCGTCCGTGTTTATGGCTCTGGAAAGAGCGCCGGCCTGAAAATCACCATTGGATCCTGTGCTCACTTTGGTCAGATCGGCCTTGATCTCGACGGTTGTGAAGATTACATCAGAGAGCCAATTCTCCTCAATCATGTCTACGTAGTCACTGTTTTGAGTTAGTTCACTCACTCGCCACTCGTCTCATGTCGAGACTTACCGGTGGTAGACAATGTGGTCAATAACAACGCCCAGCCTCCTGCCGTCGAAGCGGGATAAGGTGGCCGACACGCCAACGAGAGCAGGAGCAGTGGTGTTGCTCCAGTCGGTGGCGTGGCGCAGGCCAAAGTGCTCAAGGACCTGGAGATAGGTCGAGCTGACAATGTGGTGGGCCTCATCGACCAGGACAAGTTTATAGCGAGCGGGATCGAACTTGTGAAGGCGGTCGCCTGATGTGATGCTTTGTATAGAGGCAACTGTGATGTCGGCGGCACCCGAGGCTTGATGATTGCCCATTTCAATGTCTACATGCTTGCTGGGGTATGCGCGGGCGCAATGGCGCGCGGCTTGCTCAACGAGCTCACGGCGATGGGCGAGGATGAGTGTCTGGGTCGCATTGCCACGGGCAGGAACGCGATCGATGAGGTGAGTGAAGATGACGGTTTTGCCAGAGCCTGTCGCCAATGACACGCCTAAGCGCTTGTGGCCGCGCTCGAGGTACAACAGGACGGCTTGGATGCATTCTTCTTGATATTCGCGTAGGACAACGGCGGGTGGAGGTGGAGGTGAAGGTGGTGATGGTGGTGAGGATGACAGTAATGAGGGCACATCTGGTACGGCGGCCTTTTTCCTGGCCCCGGCCAGCCGTGAAGCATTTCTTCCTGCTACCCAGACAGGCCGGCAGCTTGGCCGAGTGCACAGTCTCAGCGCATGGCGGAACATGAAGACGCGTCGAGGAGGAGCGAGACTGTCGCCAAATCACGATGCATGACGCAGTACAGGCAAAGTCGGCCGTGGCAGTGCCCCACTTAAATGTCTCCCCCAACCACCCCCAGCAGGAATATTTCTATAATTACAGACGAATGGTAAAAGTAATGGTAGCGGAATAGCCGAGAGCAAGCCACATCCGAGCATGGGATTGTCCTGAACTGTTCTAGTGCCTGAGACGCATCTGCCAGCAGCCTTGGGGTAAAGTATTCATCACGTGACATGTGAGCAGGCCTCTCTTCTTTTGCTACCCACTCCACTACCACTACTTTCACCACCTAGCTGCATGTACACACTGCCACTCGCTGCTCTCATTCTTGTCAAGACAGGTGTACTGGGCGACGGCTGCCCTGGTCTCGCCCGCCATGCAAGCTGAGTCCGACTGGACTGACGAACCTTCCCGGTCGTCCAAGCGCCGTCGAACAGATGCAGAGAGATTGGCACGTCCCCGGAAATATCACCTCGAAGGAAAATATCGTGACCGATACCGCCATCTCTTCAATGGAATTGTTCAGGAAGCCGCCACTCGCTTCGACAGTAGTCACATACCCTATGCTTTTTACTCCTGGCAAATTGGTTCTTCATTATGGTCCACAGTCGAGCAAGCTACCTTTTACTCGGCTCTACAGCGGCTGGGAAGAGACAATATCCCAGGCATAGCAAGTGCAGTCGGTAAAAGCATACCAGAGGTACGCGAATTACTCTTATTACTCCACGGTGCCGCAATCAAGCAGGGCGATGCTGGTCTGACTTTTCGCGATATCCCGGCCGCCGTTGAGATTAGCGACGAGTGCGACGCCCAAGTAGAACTTGCAGCCGATGCACTGGCATGGTACCAGGAAAAGTGGGAGGCTCGCCAAGAGCAAAAACAGCATGGCGACTACTGGTTGATCACTTCGGCCGTGGCTGATGCGATTGAGAATGCTATTGACGGCGAGGCAGACGAGCCAGCACCTCCGCGAAGAGGTGGGAGGGTCATTGTAGGGTACGTGTGTGTGTTTGTGTCTAAGAAGACAGTACTAACCTGTGCAGAGCATGCCTGTCATGCAAAAAGTTTAAGCAAAAGTGCGACCGAGAGCTTCCGTGCAGTAACTGCAGGCGACGGAAAATGGCCCAATGCGTGTATCCTGAATCATCTACCAAGGCTGATCAACCTGCCAACTCTGAAGAGCCTAAACAAGACGGGGAACCCGATAAACCAGATCATGTACCAACTACGCCCGCTATTCTCGAATCACTACCAGAAGGGTCCCTGTTGCACCCACAAAACATGCTCAAGCTGTCAAGGAATGTCTTCATGAATCGCTCTCCAACAATACCTTCTCCTTGGCCGCACTGGTCGCAATGTACATCCGACATCGGCCAAGAGCCGTCCATCTATCGTACTGCATTTGGTGACTTTCACAACCTCATCGTATCAGTGACCACACGACTTGTACGACTAGCTATAATACAATCAATGTCCCGTTTACGGTCGCGGAGTAAGAGAGCCACACATGGCGCTCTTCCCACAATAAGGAGAAGGGACGTCCGTACCGCTATCGACCTTGCGGGTATGCCTAGAAACAGCCAAGAGAGATGGAGAGGCGTTGCTCGGCGGTGCGCACTCAGAGTCTACGATCAGCAGCTATCTCGACACGGTCGCAAAAAAATCAAAAGAGAGGTGCCTTGGGATGAGTTTGAACGCATCATGCATCCAGAGGGGCCCATTGCAAGTACTCTGACGACGGACGTGGAATCTTCAGATGACCAGGCTCAAGCCCGGTTACGAGCAGCGCGAAAGGGAACGCCTCTTCCTATGGAACGACTCGCGCTATCTGACTCGGATGAGTCGTCGCTGAACGAAATTATGCAACCATCACAGCCCACACAGCCGTCCCGAGATACAACTGGCCGCTATACGACAGGAGATGGTCAAACACCAAAACCCCCAACACTGACCTTGAAGCAGCATGATCGGAAAAATGCTCAAATAGACGAGATGGAGATGTGGATCATGCTCGGTCATGACCCAGACAAGTTCAAGTACCTAGACCAGCTCGATCACGTCAGCGATGAAGATAATGAGGAAGATGAGAGAGTCATCACGCAGCCCGAAGATTGGAGATCATTTACAAAGTATCGCGCGGAATGGGAAGAACTTGAAACACTACCAAACCCTGAAGCCTTTGAGACAAACCAGATACCTCTCGCAGTACCGCCCGTTCTATACGACGATACCGCAGAACGCGAAGACTCTAGCTCCGATTACACAGATGGACCGGGAAAAAAGAAGCAGCGCCCAAGGAAGCCGGAACCAATTGAACTAGAAGCAGAGAGCGCGCATGCTTATGCAACCCGGAAGGCGCGAGAGTTGGCACAGGAGATGGAGCTACCCATGAGCGAAAGCAGTCGTCAAGGTTATGGCATGAGTGATGCTTCCAGCGACAGTGGTGACGACGGAAGGGATCAAGTGAAGCAATCCATCGATACCGGTGACTGTAGGGCGGTGCACTCGGACGACGAGATGAGCGAAATGGACTGGGACACATTTATCGATTGAGATTTCGTTCAGTCACTGTACTGTCAAGGCAGCTCCAGAGAATGCTTGGGGAGGGGCGAGGGGGGGTTCAAATTACTGCCTCAGGAATACATCGCCTACCATTCTTGGTATCAGAGAGGTTCGGTACCGAAGATGCTTCTTGCACATCACCTAGCAGCTGGCTGGTTTACGTAAAAGAACAGCTGCAATTTGACAGCCTAGTCCCCCAGTGTCTGTGAATATAAAGATTTTTTGTTTCCACTTAGTGTTGTTGGGTCAATGCGTAGTTGCGACTGATTTCAGAGCTGTTGGATCCACAGCATTTATTAAAAACTGACTGCCCACAATCATGACGAATATTCTTGAAGTTGATTTAAACACCAAGTTCGCTCTCCATCATAGTTCTTCTAGTAGTATTCATATCCAATATCACAGCTCTGAAATGAGGTAGCCATAGCCGGCTAAACGCAAATTTTGTAATTCCATTTTATCCTTGTAATGGTTCCGGTTCAGGGTCCGAAACCCCAATTCCACGGAGAGAAAAAAATCTCAAGTAACAAAAACCACACCCTCTCTTCATTCCCTTCCAAACTCTCTACCAGGGTCCTCCTAATATAATCCCTCCCTCTCCCTCTTTCCCCCTCCCATATACCCCCCCTACCCCCATCCCTCTCCCTCTCGCCACCTCCTCCCACCACCAAACTCCCCTCCAAACGCACCAATAATGAAATCCACCCCCTTCCTCCTCCTCATTTCCCTCCTCACCACCCTCGCCCTAGCCGGCGAACCCATGCCCCCGCGCCCCGGTGGCAAATACGGCAACTCCGCCCCCCTGGAACCCGTCGACATGCCGCTCAAGAAGCCCAAGGACCCCGCGCTGTGGTGGCAGGGAATTACTGACGATGATGTGTTTCATCCGGAATTTGCAGGCACGGATGCGAACGTGGATGCTGGGAAGAAGGAGAAGGGGGCAGGTATGCGGAAGAGGAAGCAGTGCAAGGCTAGTTTTGTTAGGGAGGGGATGAACGGGGAGATTGCTGATGTTTTTGGGTAGATTGTATGATGTAAGGTGTTCCAATTTGGAGGGTTTATGAATGAGGGGTTATGCGGGGATAGACTGAGTGCGTTTTTGTGGGATGATGGAGAATGGGGGTGGATGGGATGGGATTACCGACATGATTGGAATTTTAAAAATGTAGAAAGACATAATGGATAGGGGGCGTTGTTTGCGAGTTGGGATTGTTTGGACATGGGAATCATTAATAAAGCAAATTAAATCATTTCCCTTACTAGAAAAAAAACGTCTTGGTCGTAGTACAATTGCAGCCAATATCTGTGAGGAAATCAGTTGCGCACTTCACCACGGCCGAATACAGACCCTTTCCTCATGCATACTCGTTTTCCTCATGCATACGCGTCCCACTACATCAGACTAACCCCGATGCAGCAGGCTAAGTGTCCCACTTAGTCCTGTAAAGCTCAACGCAAATCCCTAGCTCAACACAAAATTTATACGACAATAAGATTAAGACAGAATTTAATCAGCAATCTCGTGAGATTCAATATCTACAACTTAAAACTCTCATAGGTATAGTTACAGAACGTCGTCTGGGAGGGCTAAGGGGCCCCGCGCGCGACGGTTGAGATAGTTCGATCTGTAGTGTTCTTCCTGACTGATTGTTGAGCTGCCTTCAACGCCTTCAACGCCTTGATTTTCGCCCTTTGACCTACTTTTGATCGCGCTTCTCACGCAGTTAAGATACTTCCCTTCTGTACTTGCCTTTTTGATGGAGTTTGACGAGCTGCGCGTGCGCAGTTGCCGTCATCATTGACAGTTCTTCCTCTGCTAGGGCCTGCGCGTGCCCACTAATAACAGAAGCCTTTGTAAGCTTCAAAACACGCTTAATCATAACTGTCCCATCCTTACACTGTTCTCTCGTCTTAATGGTAAGCTCTACAAACGTCCTAGGCGTTGTTGGCGTAGGTGTTGAGACAATTGAACTTTGTGGAGGTGTTTCATCTCGAGGAGGGTGACAGACCTAGTACAAAACTCTCTCTGGATCCCAGGGCCAGATTCCTGCCAGCTCCCAGGCTGTACGGATCGTCAATCGTTTGAAGACTTGTTGCCGTACGCGATGTAGCCCATTAAGGAATTCAACTTTGTTGTAGTCAATACAGCCTTCCCGCGTTGCTATTTCGACAGCGTTTCGATGGAGCTTTTTGTACGATTGAAATACGACGACGTTTAGAGGCTGTAGGTTGGGAGAAGTATAAGGCGGTAGCGTAAAACAAACAATGCTCTGCGCGTCACAGTAATTGAGGAATTCCTTTGTGCAGTGTGAGTCAAATCCATCAAATATTAGCAACATCCACAGGCTTGTTTGGCGACACTTCCTCCAGCTCTCGAAGTGCTCCAGCTAACCCAACGAGGGCTCGTCGTTTCTATACCCAGTTTCACTGATTTTTATGGTGTAGGAAGCAGGTAGCGGGGTGTTTTTGTACTACTTTTCTAGGTGTGCGCTTCCCTTGGGAATTAGGAAAGGCGGCAGGACTACTCTATCGCCAGAAATCGTCTCAATTACTGTAGAGAAGTCTCTGTTCGTATCGCTACCTGATTTTGCGGCGTCAATACTTGTTGTGATAACCCACTGGCTGCCGCTAACGCCTAAACGGAAGCCTGCTTCGTCCATATTGTTTGTGTCGTCTTGCTGGATTGCGTTGTCATCAATAACGCGTTTGAGACGCTTAAAATGAGCTTCGTAGTTAATTACTATATTATCAGCCACTCGATTAAGCTCCTGCTACCTCTGCTTCTTCCTTCGATAGTCAGGGTTGTCCCTCAGCCATCGCGAAATCCAGTTGCGGTCTAGGCGTGGGGCCCTCCTTGACGGATTTTCCAATCTAAAATACGCTGCGTAGCGCCAATAACTTGAGGAACGAGGGCAGGCATCTCCAAATGATCATAGCGTTGTATATAAGCCTTGAGAGCTTCATCCTGCGCTGGATTGAGCCTTCGATTTGACCCGGGGCGGTCCATCTTGCTCTGTCGCCCGCGGAAACGCGCGTACAGTTGATTGTATGGGACAATGTATTAACGCGCTGTCTCAGCCACCGACGCGATCTCTCCACTGCCGAGGGAGTCAAGAGCATCTTTAATGCGATCTTCAATACCAAACTTGTTGCCGTATCGAGAAGCCATTATGTTGAAGCGATTCAGCGTGTTTAGAAGATGAGTAGGCGATAAATTTGTGTTGAGCTAGGGATTTGCGTTGAGCTGTACAGGACTAAGTGGGACACTTAGCACCTGACAAATACTATACAAACACACATCCCAAAGTATCACGATGCACATAATAATTCAAATAATACCGGTGAAAAGGAGAAGAGGATAGGATTAACCAACAACCCCAAGTGCATCAGCGCCTTGGCCGAATGCATGAGCACGAATCAACGTGGGAAAACCTTGTCTAAAGTCTACCACCCAATAAAACTCTTTTAATCTCCGTGTCCCCTCCCTTACCAAGATAACCGATTAAACTCCACAAAATCATTACAAGTCTTGCTTGAAGACCAAACGCAATAGATCCAGCTACATGGAAGACCCTTGCGGACCCTGGTCCAGCAAAAAGGACAACATCTGATGCTAAGATTAAGAAACCAACCCATCAAGACGTGCGTGCGTAGTATAGCATGCAAATGACGCAATCAAGCGAAAGAAAAGAAAAGAAGATACACGAAGAGAACAAGGGGATAAGAAAAAGAAATCAAAGGAGAGACAGAGAGGCCTAGCGGACTGGTATAGCGCGGGAAACAGATATACGACAATTTCCCCCCCCAGAATAATAGTTTTTTTTAAAAAAAAAACAGGCATCAAGGTAAACAGTGACATGAAAGCGTAATAGCCGCGATGAAGAAAGAAGAGACAGCCCAAACTTCAAGAGTATAATAACAAAGACCAATTCGAAACGCCGACTTCATGATGTACACGATGTTCGTATAAGACATCTTTTCTTGGTGATAATCAGATGACAGAGGCCCTTAGTGCAGCCTCAGGTGGTGTAGGGGGTAGTGGCGCAGTGGGTGGTGGTGCTGGGAGACCCATAAGCGGAGAAAGCGGCATGGTGAGAGGCGTAGCTGAAAGATTCGCGGTTGGTGGTGGCGGAGGAAGCGGTATGCTGGGCGGCGGAGTAGGCGATGTGATATTGCGAGGAGGTGGAGGAAGAGGCATGTTTGGTGGCGGCGCGGGTGGCGGCAGGCCAATTGAACTTAGACTACGCTTTGGTACAATCGTCTTTTGGCTGGTTTGCTGTGCTAGCGTTCGTTGCCTCAGCGCCTCTATATTAGGGAATGCTTGAACGTTGGTGGTTGTAGGGGCCGCTTGGATTGACATTCTTTGGCCGGGAACGAAAGACGGCGTAGAGGAGATGAGGCGCAGTGGGCGGGATGACAAGAAAGGTGCTCGATCAGAACGGATCTGGACTGAGGCTGGCCGACGCAGTGGGTTAGATTGTGCCGAATTAAGACCATGAAGGCCAGCGGATGTCGTCATGTTGGATGCTGCTGAAGCTGGCCTTAGTGGCGCAGTCACGGATCGATTCATATTCAAGGGAACAATGGAAGGCGTAGGTGAGGGTGTCTGGCTAGCTCGACGTCTGGCAAGTCTCGAAGAATCGATATGTTGGGCTTGAGGGCGGACTGGAATAGGTCGTAGAAAGGGCTTTGGTGATCCCGAAGTTCGACGCCTTGTCCCGCTGGCTTTGCTGGTGGAAGCAAGGTAGGGCGCTGGACTTGACATGCCTGTTGTCGTATTACCCATGATGGACTGGCGTCGAGCAGGTGGTGGGGGAAGTGGTGCAGGCTCTTTGGGAGGAGGCGAGATGACGTCCCTCCTAGGTGGAGAACTGTAGACATGAGCATTGAACCTCACTGGGCTATCCTCGCGAGTGGGGAGGTTGTCGTCTTCCTCGGACTGGTCCTGAATATCGTTCTTGAGTTCTGGGGGCGATGAGTATGCTAAGCCGATTTCAGTTGCTTGGGATTGGTCCAAACTTGGTGCTTGATTAGCTGATGCAATTGGACCTGTGGCCAAAGGGTTTTCAAGCCTGGGAAACGTGGGTGATGCAGGACTGTAGAGAGAATGACGCATGCTTTTAGACAATGTTTCAGCTGATTGCAGAAGATTCTCGTCAGTTGTCGGCAGTGGTTGCATCGATCTGCGTCGGGATGACATTGAATTGTTTGGATTCATTTGGAAGGATCGCAGGGACATGGCACTTCGGAGGGGCTCGTTGTCGCCAGTCGCACCACACCCTTCCATCAGAGGTGATTGTGGCGCTGGTGATGATTCACGCGATGTATTCCGGGTCCCGGCGCCAGAAAAAGAGGTCGAGGACGACATGAAGGAGTAGCGTGAGCGGCCGCGCAATTGTTCGAGTTGCATCTGGTGCTGAGATACCGGTGTCGAGGTAGCTGATGACGTCTCGACGGAGAGACGGCTGCTTTGTCGATGAGACTGTCCGCTAGATGAATCGATGCTACGTTTAGTCTGTTCAGGATTCGTCTCCCAGTCTGAGGTGATGATCTTTGGCGACGCTGAAAGGCGTGGTTCGATTGGTACAACCTTGCTCATATTGTACGCGTCTCGACTGACCCTAAACCGATGGTTCGCAATTTCAGCAGACTCTTTACTTACCGAGCCGCCATCCGTAGAGCAAGAAGCTCGGGCAGAGTCATCCCTTGTTCTTGTACCACCAAGGTTATCAATCTCCTTTCGCACACTCGTCATCCATTCGTCCATCTCTTCAGCGCTCTCAAGAACCAAGAGGAAGCTCGTTACAGACTTGCGCGTGTTAAGATGTTGTGTCCGCAGACGTGCAAGGATCGAGCTCTTTGGGCCAACTTCAAGTGCGCCATCACCGCTAGCATGGCTGGATATCTGAAGTACCCAGTGTTTGCCGGGTATGAGATCACAGGCAAAAGCCGCAGACTCCTTGCCGAGTTTGAGTATCTTTTCCGGTGCCCTGTCAAAGGGACCGTCACCAGCATATTGCAATATGTAACCGCCAGTGACCAAGACGTAAATTTTGTTGACGAGCTCTGGTGTGGGTGGGTGAAGCACCGAGTGGGATATGAGGCGTTTATGGCTTTTCTCCAGCTTCTTGGCTTCTGTGCTATTCTCAGTGATGGTGGATAGTTCGCGCTCATGGTCAATTCTCTCAAGTAGAGATTCTGCTTGCCGTCTTTGGCTCTGTGTGCGCATCAAGACCTCTGGAGCAAAGACGCAGGCTTGTACAGTAGCATGCTTGATAGACTGGGGAAAGGCCTGGAAGAGCGGCGGCGGCTCCCAGTCGCCAAACTCGTTGTATGATACAGTGGAGCGCATAGATGTGGGCCGGAATCTTTGGCTTGCTCGGGCGCGTATTGTCTGCTGAGCGGGGGGCGAAGGGTTTTGTCGCAGTGAAGACTTAGGTATGGACATGGCATCGGTCGGCTCTGGCGGCGTTTGTGGCCGCATTGGCACTGCGAGACCAACCTCTGTGTGACCGCGGGCCTTTTCTACCTTTGGCCTGCTGAATAGATTGAACAAGGACAATTTGGAAGATACACGCTCGAGCGTTTTTGTTGGAGCGGGTACGGATGCTTTGGATGCTATCGAGGGTGAGCGTGCTGCTTCTCGCAAGTTTGCTGTAGAGCGGGTAAGGCGCCATCGGGATATGGGATGAGATGAGGGCGCACTCGGCCGTCCCGAAAGGTCGGCCATTGTGAATGTGCTGTGACTGCACGGCGGCAGCGTAGGAATGTAAGAGAGCAACTAGAGGGCAAATGTGACTAGAGGGTAAATGTGAGTTCCGGCGAGCAGATGATTTGGAGGGGACAAGGCAAGTGGGTAGTAGGTGTGGCAGATTGGTTGCGGCACGGGACAGTCGAATCTGTCGATATGGAGAGCGACAGGGAAGGCTTGTCTCCCGGGGTTCAGGGCTCTCGGAAGGGACGGCCGGGATGCAGACGTTGGTTAAATATGGTCCGTGTGTGAGTGAGACAATGGCGATTGGGAAGTCGAGGATAACGAAGAGCCGAATTGGGGATCAAGCAGTGTGGGGAGAGTCAGCGGAAAGGAACAAGGAGCGGGATATAGGTGGTAGTATAGCACAAGGAGAAGCGAAGATCAAACGAGCGGACGGGACATGAGCCCACGGACAAGAAGAAGGCGGCGGCGCTGAACGGCAAATATGTGGACAGGACCAGAAAGGCTGACCAAAGTGAAACGACGACACGAGTCGACTTTGGTGACGAGAGTCGCGGAGGAGGAGAAGAGTGGTGGCGAATGTTAGTTGCCGCAGATGAAGGATGGGTAATCATGGTAGTGCGCCAGGGGAGCAGTTCCCTGTGTGATGTGAAGACGCAGGGGGTGTAATGTGGCCCCTATACGGCCAGCTAGAAGACAAAGTTGGGAAGGGAGATGGCGACGGCGTGCGCTAATCGAGGCCAGGGCTATTTTGGCGCGCTGCAAGCAGGCTAGCCGGGGGAGGGCCGGCACAACGTCTTTTGACAGTGCGCTGGCCCAGCCAACACGAGCATTTGGCTGTGCACGCGGACGAAGCGCGCCGATGTAAATGGGGGTTAGGGTGTAAGTACGCCACGACGCTTTTTGGTAGAGAGTCCAGGTAGTACCTTGCAACGGCGGAGTCGACGATGATGATGAGGACAAAGTAGTTTGTAACAGAACCCACCACCTGGCCGCTCTGGGGGCAGGGTGGAAAGGACAGAGTCGCAAAAAAGTATTATTAGCGAAACTCTGCAGGACCAGGCCGATGTAAGGATAAGACCGGGCAGGGAGCGGCACTGTGGCCGTAGCAGCCGACGCCAGGCAATACTGGGGCGTGGGGAGATATTGGATCGTGTTTGGGCGGTGAACTTGTTTTTACGGCCAGTGTGGCACGTCCGTCACAAACATGGTCAGGGTGCGACGGCCAGGCCAAAAGGAAAATGAAGTCGTGGGTAAGAGCATTGGCAGCGTGCTCGAAGGTCACCAGGGGCGTGGGCACAATGTTTGGCCTGGTGTCTCAGCGTGTGCCACAGGCAGCGAGGTGCATAAGTAGAGTTTGGTGCGGTGCGGGTGCACGAGGATGGGCATGCTAGTTCACACAAGCGGTTGAGATGGCTGCAAATCTTATTCCCGTTAGTGATATGTCGTGATGACGACGAGTATGGGAATGATGAAGGTGAGGCGGACGGGGACGAGGGTTGATGGAGATGGCGATGGAGATGGAGGTGATGATGGGATGATGACCAGTACGTACAGTAGTAGTGGTAAGTAGCGGGAGAGGGGAGCAGGGGGCGCAGGGCAGGGCTGGCCGGCTTGGTGTTCCTGCAGTAGCGTGGCAGTCCGACTTGCCCCGCCAGAGCTGCTTGCCAGTCACCCCACCACAGCCGTCTGGTGACGCTGACGCTGACTGAGTGCCTGACGGACTGGCTGCCCGCTGACCACCGTGACTACTACTATACTACACATCCATCAACCACCACATCCACCCACATCTACGCCTACAACTCAACCCTACACACTCACGCCTATCCCCACTCCCCGCCATGCCCGACGTCAACACAATCTCCCCTCCCCGCGCCTCGCCCTCGCCTCGCACCCAATCTCCCTCCAGCTCGCGTTCTCCCCACTCGCTCGCCGCCACGGCTGCCTTGAATGCCGGCATCCACAACCAGGATTCGCGCTCGCCCTCGTCAGGTGACATCCGGAGAGATGCAGAGCGTGCCCGTCGCCGCTCCAGCATCCGCATGAACCTCAACCTCAACGACCCCGCCCTACCTGCCCCCGGCGAGATGCAGCAGAGCCCTTCAGCCCACGCCAGAAGTACAGGCACCTGGCCACACAGCCCCCACCACGAGCGCGCCCCCAGCCTGGGTGAGCTGCACCAAGAGCTCGAGGCTGAGCAGGAGGGCCAGGTCAATCGCCTCCTCAACATGATCCGCGCCCAACAGGCCCAGATAAACAGCCTCCAGGCCAGCCAACATCCCTCGTCCGCCTCTGCTGTTGACGACGGTACCCCAACCTCGGAGCGTTCCATGTCCATTCCCGCCTCGCACTCGCACTCGCAGCACATGTCGCCGCTGCCCTCGGCCGCCCAGCCCCGCTCTCGTTCGCCTTTTGGCCTGGGTTCCATCAGCCGCCAGTCGTCGTTTGCAGACCGCTCGCGCCACAGCAGTCATGCGGGCTCTCCCGCTCTGCGGCCCATATCCGGCCAAGTCGGCTCCTACGACCCCCACGACATGCTTCCCAGCCCTGCAGCCGCTAGAGATGAAAGTGCTTTTTACCAGGCAGAAACTCAGAACCTAACTCGCGAGAACCAGATGCTCAAACAGCGGATACGAGAACTAGGTAAGTACTTATCTCCTTGTGCAACCCTCATGGCGTACTGCAACACTCGTACTAACGATATTTTTTGTAGAGCGCCAGCTAGCAGAACAAAACCCTAGCAGCCAAATCACCCACTCACCCTCTGTCCACTCTAGTCTTGCTCCAACCCCTAATCGCCAGGCCAATGATGGTGACGATGCCACCCAGGATACTCAGTCATCTGCCGCTGCAGAGTGATTTTTGGTCTTTTCTATTGCATTCTTTTTCTCCACCGGCGTCAGGTTGGGCTTCTCCTCTCATGACATGATTATTACGGCGGCGGCGGCGGTTGCATGGTAATGGCGTTGATGTGGTTTTAAAGAAAAGTGACTCTTAGTCATCGTTCTTTTTTTTCGTAATTTGAAATGCGACTAATGTCTTGAGGCTGGATTCGTCACGTTAATTAACTATCTTGGTTTGTGCATGTGTGGTTCCAAGATGACTGTACTTTTGGTCTAGTGTTGAGACATATTGGAATCGAGCTGACGACACCAGTCTTACCTCGGTCTTGCTACGGGCATACAAGCCCCAGCAAGGGCATACGCGTCTCAGCAGGGGAACACACGTTTCAGTAGCTGCAGCCTTACCTGCTATTGCTAAGTATATAGCTACATCGATAGCCTAATAGCTAGTCGAATCTGTCAAGTCTTCTTCTTCCCGTTTTATGCAACTGCAGTTGTTTGACTCAATTAAGGCCTTTGTCGTGCCAACATTTCGAATTAATTTTTTGCTCATCATATTGTATAGCAACGAACTCGTGAGAACCAGAACAGAATGACGACAATAATAACATCTATGCCTTGGATGCAAGTATGTAGACAAAGAAATAAAAGATATATCGCGCAATTACACGACACGAGCATATACGCCATGGGTATCCTGACTTGACACCCAACACCCTTGTCTGCCTGCGCTCCTGCCACCTGTTCGAAACTACTCCTACTAACATACACAACTATAGCGAACCATATTAATTTCTTTTTCTCCCTAAAAGCCCCTACCAATAAGTCTACACTCACTCCCTAGTAAGTAGTCCACCTCTGAAAACCGCAATTACGCAAACAACCCTATACGTACCTGAACTAGTCCCGCCTCCACTTCCTTACACACACCCAACGTCTAAATAGCGCAACACAACAAACAACAACCCTATTTCCCATATCCTTCTCCGCGCCACACAATCCGACCCCTAATTGTCTCAATTCACTGAAAAACTCGAAATAAACATTGTACTCTTTTTCAAACCTTCTTCACAGTACGTTTCAAGGAAAACGCAACAAAAGCTTGGGCATGCATACACACTGACCAGCTTGGGCACCCTCCTCCCCGTCCGCCCGCCCCATGGACCCTTGATATCAAAGTTTCAAACTGGCGCAAAAAGTTAAATTGCGCAAGGTTGACATACTAAGAATCTGGATTACCAAGATCGAGGGAAACGTTACACAGCAAAAATGGGGGTGAGAGACAAACGGGGTGTGAGAAAAAAAATGATCAATAAACAAATAAACAATTGAAATAAAAAGAGACCACAAGTAAGCGCTCGTAATACCAAATAGAAAAGAGCACAAACTGCAGATACTCTCCTCCCACTTCAGTATCACACTTGTTACTCTTTCGCTCTCCAGATCACAGACAATGTTTGAAAAAAAATGCCAAAATGCGCCTGCTAACCCATGCATAGTATCACCGTCCCCCCTTTGCTTCCCCCTCTCTACCTTCGCTCCCTCTCTACCTATTGCAGCTAAACAAATAAACAAACGCGCCTACACTACTCCTCCTCAACCTCCTCCACAGT
Source organism: Bipolaris cookei (assembly GCA_002286855.1). Classification (NCBI taxonomy): domain Eukaryota; kingdom Fungi; phylum Ascomycota; class Dothideomycetes; order Pleosporales; family Pleosporaceae; genus Bipolaris; species Bipolaris cookei. Next base: position 78,662 of record NRSV01000038.1, read on the forward strand.
CGCCCGTGGTGGCCGCTGAGTTGCCCCGCCTTCTGCTGTGGTTTCAGCCCCAGTAGCTTGTGGTGTATTATCCACAGGCGCAGGCGCAGGCGCAGGTGCAGGAGGAGCAGCAAAGGGAGCAGCATTTGGCGGCACTGGAGTCGTTGTCCTCGATGCATCATGACCGTGCTTCTTGCCCTTGATACCAGCAGCCTTTGCAGCCAGCTTAGCGGCTTTCTTCTCCTTTTTCGCTGCTTTCTTTGCCTTGATATCTTCGGGAGTCTAGAAATCTGTTAGTTCAATTTGCATAACAGACGAAAAAAGTCAGGATACAACATACCTCTTGCCATGCCCACACGGGCCGGAACGAGTCAAAGAAACCAACGTCCTCGAACAGATTCGGGTACAGCCAGAGACCAGGCGGCGCAACAAATATCGTGATGATGAACAAAATCAGTCGGACAATGGCCATGACGAAGAAGAGTCCAATCAACCCAAGCATGCCCATACTCAGATACCATACACCTTGGCGCAGCATCAGCGGCCAAAGCGGGAACAGCACAATGGCAATCACAGCCACCAAGGCGCCCACAGCGTACAGCTTTTGCTTCCATTGCGATCCCTCGTACAACCAAATGTAGTAGCTGTCGTCATTTGCGTCTTGGTGCTGCTCAATCTTGACTGTCCACAGTCCCTTGATACGCTTGGGCTTGGCGTGGTTATGGCCCTCGTGTTCGTCCTCGTCGGCCTTGGATACCCGGAGCGCAAGCAGAGAAAGCGGCAGCAGTTTGAAACAGTTCTCTGCCGTTACGCGGTCGTGGACTTCTGGGAGAAGGGGATTCTTAGCCCGCGCCTTTTGGTATGCGGGCGACTGGATGGCGCGTATCGCTCGCTTGACTATTATTCACTTCTCAACACTGCACATTCACGTAACAAAAGAATGGTCGCATCCTACCTCTAAACATGTCCTTTCTCTTCTCGTCGTGCACGACGGTCCTAGGCTTCAAGTCCTGCGACTTGAGCCAATTTGCAAGAGCAATGGCTTCTGGCTTGGGTGGACCGGGCTGGATGGGCTGCTGCTGCTGCTGCTGTTGTGCGCGCTGCTGGGCCTCCATCTGCGCCTGCATCTGCATCTGTTGTTGAGCCATGGCTTGCTGTCGCATTCGCTGAACATATTCCTGAATCGAGATTCCATGCCTTTGGGCCTCAGCGGCAATTTGCATCTGAATTTGCTGGATTTGCTCGGGTGTGGGCTTTTCACCATTGGGCCCGAGGGGTATCGGAATGGCAATCGAGCCCGGTGGCGGCGGGCCTTGATGGGTCTCATACTCTGGCGGGGGTCCTTGTTCGGCCATGGTGAGAGCGAGAGTTTGAACTGCGGGCGAGATGACCTGACCGATCAAGGCGGGGGGAACCAGGTTGGTGATGAAGGACTCTGGAAAAACTAAGCGTTCGGCGGTTGACACGGTGGACTTTCGTGATGCCACATTACATCAACCCCAGGCCGGCGGAAGGTAGGTCCGGGCGGCATGACTAAGCGACGCTTGGGTACATGAAATTCTCTGCGAGCTACTAAAAGCTTTTCCTTCCACCTCACCTGTTTACAACAACTCACACTTTGTTTCCACATATTCCCAGGACACCGTACTTGCATGATGGCATGCGCTTTATTGTTTCACAAGTCCGACTAGGTCAGCCGTTGTCGAATGCTGTGCACTCAGCATCCCTTTGACAGGGCCTGGTGCGCGGCTGCACATACCTCGAGGAATGCGCTTAGAGCCACGGCGCAACCCGCCATGTAAAGGACGCCCTTCTCCAGCATCATCACCAGCATCGTCAGTATGGGCCAGCGAGTATCGGCTGGGCATAGGCGTGAAGGAACGAGGGTCCCTGCGGTGACCCGCTGCATCTCTATTGAACATGGACTAGGCGGCGTCGCATGGGCATGTGCAGCATGTGCTTCAAAGTGCAGTCCTGACAGGCAAATTTCCATGTTGCAAGTTGGGGTCAACTTCGCCATTGTTGACTGATGAGAAAAATCGATTAATGAGTTTGATCCCAGGCTTGATTGGCGACAGGATGTCACGCTGTCGGGGCACCCTGGAACCCTTGTACTCTGTGATGATCCATCACTTCACCAACACTCTGGCCCTTACTTCCCTTACTGTATAGGCCTATTTTGGTGTGAAGAAGAAGAAAGCGACCCATTACTCACCGCGTAGCCTGTCCTTTCGGGTGGCTTCAGCGGTCCTTTTCCGTGGTCAACATGCTTATGTGTGTTTGTGTAGCTTAGTGTATATATGCTGGTGTATCGTCTTTGTGATGGGCATGATGTGGTGTAGTGGTACCTTGTCGCGCTATGGGGGATCTACATGGCACATGAAACGGCTGCATCAACGATGACGGCTGACGCGGGAGCCCTTGGCGTGCGGGTACGGTCTTTGTTGCATGTGTGTGTAAGTAAAATATGCATGCATGCATGTACATAGTCTGTGAATGAACGAACGTATTCAGAACGGACGACGGGCGGGCCAGCCAGGCAGAGGGATGCAATATGCAAGCACCCAGGGCGGACGGGCTGGTGAATGATGGGCCATGGTGGATATTGCGGCACCCGCGTCAGTGGACGAGGGCCCCTGCAAGCCGCCGTCTCTGGCGGCTTGATGTCTCTCTTTGCAGTCTGCAGGCTACTAGCATGGCCAAGTTTTGTTTTCCATGCAGTCGGGGCGTCAGCGTCCACTGATGTGATGTACACGGTGACAGAAGAAACCGGCAGAGTCCTTGTCTTGTTCCCACACATCCTGCATCCTGCATCCTGCACCCTGCCATCCATGCCCAGCGCCGTCACTGCTGGTGCTGCTCCCGCTAGTGCTCGTCCAGCTCGCCCGCCGTAGCGCGTTCCTCGATCCCGCTCGATCGCCTGGCGGACATCCCCCAGACGGTCTGTCGCCCGGCAGGGATCGCTCCAAGCCACCTCTCGAACGACTGAGCGGATACGAAAGCGGATAGGCCTACCGCTGCCTCCTCTCCGCCGCACCACACCTCGTCATCTCGCGCGCCCGCCTATCCGCCCTCGAGTGTGCGTGGAGCGTGAGCGCAAGCGTGAGCGTGAGCGCCGAGGGTAAAAAAGCAGCCGTCGCCGCCTCGACGTGCAGCTCGCTGACACGACGTGACGGAACCGCTGCTGCGCCCCCAGTCGCAGCCCGCCCGTAACACGCTGACTGCCTCCTCAGCCCACTCGACCATCGACGGGCCTCCCACGACACGACGCCCAGAAACCGCGTCTCTACGACTGCACCACACGCCTACCAACGCTCCATCACCCCTGCCCACCCTGTTCTGCTGTTGCTGCACATCGCAAAGAGAGGGCCCGCAGTTGAGCGACCCTCTCTCGCCCTCTCGCCCTCCACACGGCCGGGCTCTCTGCTGCTAACGTGCCAGCACGCCGACGCCCGGTGCTGAGCAATCCAATCCACCACCCCCCAGAGATATGTCAAGCGCAGCAGACGGGCGACGATTCCGCGAAGGCATAGGCACCAGCCGCTCCTGGTGAAGCTGTGCTGTGGGGTTGTCACCACACAGTTGGCACCAAACAGTCGTCCCAAGGTGAACACCGGCACACACCCTCTTGCTCGCTGCCTGTCTTGGTCTCCTGCGCGACAGGCCCCATTCACGCACGCACGTACGCACACACACACACGCACACATACAGACACACACACACACCAGACTCCCTCCAACGGCTCCCCCACCATGACCATGGTCCGGCCATACCCCCCGCAGCCGCCGTCGCAGCTTCCTTCCACCCTAGGCTACAGCAACATGGTGCCTGCCCCGTCACACGCCTCCTACCTCCGCAATGGCACTACCCCCGACGGCCGCAGCCTCGCCCAACACTCTATCCCCCAACAATACGCCCATCCGCTATCCAGGCACAGCGCGTACGGTTCGCCGCCCTCCGACACGGGCCGCACTCCAAAGCCCGCCGAGCACATGCTGCGCCGCAAGACGCCAAATGGTATTCTGGCCGCTGCATACGATGGCACATCTGTCGAGACCAACGGAGAGCCCCATGCGACAAAGCACATTTTGCTTCCTGTGACCGCCGAATCCGGCATGCCCTATCGCATTAACAAAGATCTCCCTCTCCGCTCGCCAGCTCTTCATCGTGGCCACGCCCAGAATCAGAGAGATGCTCTGGAATGGAGTGCGAGTCGTTACTTTGAAACGGGATCTGGGCTTTCCGCCCAACAACTACCACAGATTGATTCGATGCTCAGTCAAATACCCCCATTGCAACCCCTTGAGCCCTACCAGATGTATGGCAATCCTTTCTGCGGTCCCATGGGGCCTCCGTTTCAAACACCCCTGAATCCCACAGTCTCCAACGATCAAGGGCCATATGGCCCGTATTGGCACGATGGCACCTACATTCCCTATCGGCCTGCTGCCATGCGCGATCCTCGGTTTTTGCATCATCCCAATCACAACTGGAGTCATTCACATAGCAGCCCCTTTGCGGGTCATCCATACAGTAATGTCATGCCCAATCTTTCACATCATCAGCCGAATCCTGTTCAATTAGACTATGCACATGGCACCTACGGTCGCGCCCCAAGGCCGCAACTGGAGTTTTCGCCATATGCGCAGCCTCATGCAAACGTTGCATTGGACTATCAAAACCAGCCCCTCCCTCCGCCCCCTACTCAACGCCCTCAAGACTTTCTGCATTCCGGCCAAACAACACCTATCGCTGAGCACATGCCAAGTATTCCGCTCGATGACTTTAGTGCATTACCTCCCAGCGAACAGCCGAGGGAAAAGGTGTTTGCGTGGGCCCATGCTGTCTACGTAGATATGCTTAGACATTTACAAGCAACCAGAAAAACTAATTCACATCCTCATGGTCGCACACATCAACGGCCTCATATTTACCCCAAACCGCCGCGGCAACCTGGAGGCGGCGTTTCTGGTCCTTCCCTCAGCGGCATGCCGTCTCTGGAACGACGTGTATCGTGTCCAGTCCCCAACCACTATGCGTCACCTCAACCTGGATCAGAATATGTGCATAAGAGACCTCAAATGCCCCATTCACGTTCGTTATCAGCATGGTCAGTTGGGGGTCCTGGTCCGAATAGCCAGCCATGGCAAGGGGGTATGCCGCTACAACATTCCATGCAGCTTCATACTCCAGCTATCGAACCACCGCGGACCTTACGCCGAATGTCTGGATCAGTTGCCGGTGTTCACCAGAGCCTCCAACACAGTGTACCTCCAAGTGTGACCACTGCGTCTGCCCTAGTGGCCATCACCAAACACTGCGAAGAAAGCAAATGGACTTGGATAGATGGTATTCTTCTGGGTGGCTGTCTGGCTTACGCGCTAGGTGACTACCAAAAAGCTCAAGACTGGTACAAGCATATCTTGACCTTGGACAAAGAGTAAGCACACCCTGTTTTCCGTATATACTCGATGCTAACCCAATGTAGCCATGTTGAAGCCATTTCGAATCTGGCGGCTACCATGCTTGCTCTTCAGCAAAAGCGTGAAGCTGAGAGCCACTGGAGGCGCGCTGTCAAATTACGTCCAAGCTATTTCGAGGCTGTCGAGCACCTCATTGGTCTACTCTGTAGTGATCACAAGGGACGAGAGGCGGTTCAGGTTATCGAAGATGTTGAACGTCAGCTGAGATTTGTTAAGCGAGGAGATGCCCTGCGAAGCCTTGAAGCGCAAAGCGAACGTTCAGCCTCTACGTACAGCGAGTCGAGCCTCTCCGAAGCATCCGATCGCCCCATTTTCGAATTCGAAGGCGAAGATTCCTCAGTCTTCAAGGAGCTAGACGAGCTCCCTGGCTCGGATCAGCCAGGCTTCGGCTCGAGTGGATATGCCATTGCAGGCTGCGATAACGGTCGTATTCTTGCATTGGTGCATGCCAAAGGCAATATGCTCTACGCACTTGGTGATAATGCCGCCGCTGCCAGAGCCTTTGAAGATGCAGTTCTTATTGGGGCTGGATCACACACCAATGGCATCGATGGTCTTATTAAGCGTATTCTTGCCGTTATTGGATACGACGTTGCGGAGCGCTCACCAGGTGGACGCTGTGTGCCACCCTCGTCCGATCCAATCCTGCTGCCGCCGGATGCAGCTACTAGGACAGCTCAGCTTTGCTTCCCACCTCACGGCCAGCTCCCTGGTCTAAAACATGTTTCCAGTGAAGGTCTTTCGAGGAAAGCAGCTATATCCACGATGAGCAACTCGTTGCTCTCACTGGCGAAAATTTTCCAAGACGGCATGGCTACCAACTCACCAAAGACTCCAACGTATCAGAGCACACACGGTGTCCGAGAGATTCTGGCTCTTTATTACCTATCACTATCTCTTCAGCCTAGTCCATCAACAGCCAACAACGTCGGCATTTTACTTGCCAGCGTGCAACAGTCTGCCCCTGCGAAACCGAGTCCTGTGTCGCACGCTTTTGCTCAGCCTCAGATACCTGGCTTAATCCCGGGCAGTGGCGTTGCTCTTGCCCTTGCATACTACTCCTACGGACTCCAGTTGGATTCATCCCACGCTCACCTGTACACGAACCTCGGAAGTCTCTTAAAGGACATTGGACAACTGGATTACGCCATCAATATGTACGAAAAGGCCGTCCAATGCGATCAAGGATTCGACATTGCTCTCGCAAATCTTGCCAATGCCGTCAAAGATAAAGGCCGGATCGCCGATGCAATCTTCTACTATCGCAAGGCTGTCAAGTCTAGCCCTGACTTTGCGGAAGCTGTTTGTGGGCTTGCCAATGCTCTCAACTCAGTTTGTAACTGGGCTGGCAGAGGTGGAATAGCTGACGATCACGGCTCCAGAGACCGCTGGCATGTCAATGAGAATGGCATGCTTTTGGACCCCACACTGCCAGGTGCTTCCAGTTCCGGATGGATCCACAAGGTCGTCAAATTGGTTGAGAAGCAGCTTGCTGATGGCGAGGACTGGGGCAGAGGTGTCATGGACGATTACTTTATCCAGGATATCATGCGTCCCTTCGTTCTCACTGGCACTAACGCACAACACATCAAAGAGAAAGAGGATAGTATGAGACGGGTATTGACCAAATGGAAGGGTCAGAAGTGGGAAGGCGCTCGCATTGTGCGCCTTGTTGAGCGTGCTATAAGATGGATGACCTGGCAGTGGTATCAGGATCGACATGTGACTGGACAGCAGCGACCATCATCCTCATACAGAAGGCCCCAGCTCCCAGCGGGTTTGACGATACCTGCAGCCCCGACTGTGCTACCTTTTCATACATTTACATGCCCCATGTCGGCCAAGCAGATTCGTCTGATATCGCAACGGAATGGTCTGCGTATCTCATGTTCGACGTTGAGGGTTCCCTGGCTCCCACCAACTGTTTATCAACCCCCTGCTCCACCGAAGCCGTATCTGAAAGTTGGCTATGTGTCTTCAGACTTTAACAATCATCCACTAGCTCATCTGATGCAATCTGTGTTTGGATTGCACGACCCGAACCGTGTAAAAGCATATTGTTATGCGACCACTGCGAGTGACGGATCCGAACACCGCAAGCAGATTGAGAAAGAGTCTCCAGTCTTCTACGATGCCAGCAGTTGGTCTGCGGAGCGATTGGTCCACCAGATCACTAGTGACGGCATACATGTCCTTGTGAACCTCAACGGATACACTAGGGGAGCAAGGAACGAGGTATTCGCTGCCCGTGCGGCTCCCATCCAAATGGCTTTTATGGGTTTTGCGGGTACCCTCGGCGCCGAATGGTGTGACTACTTGCTTGCTGATGATACTGCTGTACCGCCGGATACTCTTCGTCAATGGCGCCGTAACATCGATCTCGAAGATGCATTGGTGGATGACAACAGTGGCGGCGCGGACGACAAGTGGATATACGGAGAGAACATCATCTTTTGCAGGGATACGTTTTTCTGCTGTGACCACAGACAGAGTGCTCCAGACTCGCAAGGTCGGCAGCCAAATTGGGAAGAAGAGCAACAACGAAGATGGGCGATGCGCAAAGAAATCTTTCCCAACCTTTTAGACAACGCCATCATTCTTGCAAACTTCAATCAGTTGTACAAGGTAAATCAAGCATAATTTCAGCTATCGTACATTGACTAATCATTTTACCAGATCGAACCCACGACGTTCCGCACTTGGCTGCGCATTCTTGAGAAGATTCCCAACGCCGTTCTTTGGCTATTACGATTCCCCGACCTTGGCGAGACGAACCTCAAGCAAACAGCTCTCATGTGGGCAGGTGCAGAAGTCGCCAGTCGCATCATGTTTACCGACGTTGCCCAGAAGCATCAGCACATTTCTCGGGCACGTGTCTGCGATCTGTTCCTCGATACGCCGGAGTGCAACGCTCATACGACGGCTGCAGATGTGCTTTGGTCCGGTACGCCGTTGCTAACGCTACCACGTTATAAGTACAAGATGTGCTCTCGAATGGCAGCGTCCATCCTCAAAGGCGCATTACCCAAGACACCTGCGGGTGCACAAGCTGCAAAAGAGCTTATCGCATCCAGTGATGAAGAGTACGAGGACATGGCTGTCCGCTTAACACGCGATTATATGTACGAGGGTCACCGACCCACTGGACGACTCAGTGAATTACGACGTATGCTCTACGAGTCACGGTGGACAAGCCCTCTTTTTGACACCAAAAGATGGGTTCGCGATTTAGAAGATGCATACGAGATAGCATGGAAGAAATGGGAAAAGGGTGAAGGCGGTGACATCTGGCTGAAGCATTGATAGCTCTCGTAAACATAGCGGTTGCATTCTTATTTTCTAGAAGCGCGCTTGAGGCTAGACCTGGTATGCATGTGTTTTGGGCTTGGATTCTTGGTTTGGATCCTGCGAATTTTGTGAGCTACGCACCGGGATTTTGGTAAGCAGTTGGTTACTGCGGTTATATTCTGTTGATCCTATACCCCCACGTTGATTTGAATTGGATATATTTATTGGTTACATAGGGTGTTTGCATGCACTCAGTTGCTTCATCTTAATGGGCATTCATGTAGGTGTTATCTTGGTTAGCCATTCGGATAATAAGACTATTGACTCGCGTTCGGCCACATGTTGTGTCTGTTTTCAGAGCGAGGAGGTATTCTTTGCTGGACTTCAAAAGTGACAAGCATTCAGGAGGGAAGCCCGATCTCTGTTGTAATCGCGCTAGCAAAGCTTAGCGCGATCGCAACTCTTCATATTGCCCTCTCCGCTCGTCAGCGTGATTGCGAATTCGTATCATTGATCCTTCTTGCTTGTACCCTCTGAAAGCATATTGTTACCCTATCTTGCTCAAGACGCACCATGGCTCCGCGCAAAAAAGCCGTAATAGCAGCAGCCAGTTCTAACAAAGCTGCAAAGCCTGCCAAGGCAATCATTACATCCCCTTTAACACCACCCACCGTTGCGCTACCGCCATCGCGTATCCACAGCACCTCGTACCACTACCCGCTCATCTTGGGCAATCGGTCGGTATGCGACGCGTTACTGTCCTGGTTCGATGGCGTCGCAGAGACGCGTAGTATGCCGTGGAGAAAAACGTGGATCGACCCCGCGGACTTTGAAGGCTGCGAAGAAGAGCTTAAAAGCGTTCTATCGAAAAGAGCCTATGAGGTTTGGGTGTCTGAAGTCAGTAAGTAGGCGCTCTGATTTTCTGTGGATGCTGCGCGATGCGATGCTGAATCGCCAAGCACGCCAAAACGCGTCATCACGTGCTCATGGGCTTAGCCACTTTCACGTGTCGTCCATACTAACAAGCATTAGTGTTACAACAGACACGTGTGTCGACAGTCATTCCATATTTCAACAACTGGATAGCAAAATGGCCCACAGTGCAAGACCTTGCTGCTGCAAGTCATGACGATGTGCTCTCCGTCTGGAAAGGCTTGGGATACTACTCCCGTGCAACTCGGCTTCACGAGGGCGCTAAGCAGATGACGTCTGCACCTAGTGCTTCGGGCGTAATTCCTAGTGGGGCGGTTGAACTCCAAGAAGTACCAGGCATCGGAAGATACACTGCAGGTGCAGTATCTAGTATCGCATTTGGCGAGCCCGAGCCAGTACTCGATGGAAACGTTGCAAGAGTGCTAAGCCGGCAGCTGGGCCTGTACATGGACGCAAAAGACAAAAAAACAACAGATGTAATGTGGGACATGGCAGACCAATTGATTAAATTTACATCCAACTACCCAGAACAGCGGAAAAGCGCTGTACCGGGATTATGGAACCAGGCGCTGATGGAACTCGGATCTACCGTCTGTACTCCACGACCACGGTGTGACGAATGTCCCATACAAGCCACGTGCAGAGCATACAGCGAAGGGAAAGCGTTATCTGAGAAGCGCCAAGCATCTACTGCCATCCTTGACATTGAAGATGCATGCATGCTGTGTGCGCCACTGGATACCGAAGATTTGGTTACTATTCCCGAAGACGAAGCAACAGACGACGCACCAAGAGCTACCAAGAAGAGAAAAGCTGCTGTGAAGCAGACCAATACCCTCTCGAATTACTTCACCGTCAGCACACCAAAATCTAATGCTGACACCGAAACTGATCAAGAGAGCGCCGATGACGCCCCAGTGGAAGAGTCGAAGAAGCGGAAATTACCCCCACCGGCTTCAGATATAAAGCCTATATTGAGCTACTGCTCTTTGTTCCCTATGAAAGTTGCGAAGAAGAAGGCTGCGGAGGAAGAGTGTGTCGTGTGCATGATTGAGCTATGCTTTCCAAATAGTGAAAGCAAGTGGCTAATCGAACAAAGACCTAGCAAAGGTTTGATCTCTTGTGTCCCGAATAGTTGCTGTGCTAACGAGTATCGCTAGGGCTTTTGGCATCCTTGTGGTACGTGAACCATGTCCAGCCACTCGGAGGTGCTACTACACCTAGGTTGCTCTCTTCGAGACACCCCAGTACACATATACGCGCGGTACCCGTCGTGATAGGCCATTCCTCTAACTTTTCTCTTTATCTTTTCTCGGGCGTCTACTGATTGTAGCATAGGCAATTCCCACAGGTCTCACTAACGGCGTCACAAAAGACGCCGCAGCAACGCAAGGCTCTCGCCCAGAAATACGTTGCTGACCTCGCTGCAGGCAATATTGATATGAGTCAAGCGCGTTATGTGGCGTCTTTGTCGCCATTGGTCCATGTCTTCACTCATTTAAAGCTTACCATGCACGCCTATCAGTTTAGGATCGACGCTGATAACGCTCAAGGTTTCGAGCCGGTATGCAAGGGCCCGCCGTCCCGCAAGTGGGTGAATGGTGCATCCATGGATGACGAGACGTTGTCGACCGGAATGCGCAGATGCTGGGAACTTCTTTCGAGCGAGAAACAACGGGCTCAAAATGAATAGTTTGTTCGAGGTTCCCGGAGGCGTTCCCGGCACCCTACGCGTCGTTATCTCTCGCCAAGTCTTTGCCGTGTGGATTCCCGTCCTTCGCCTCCTTGGCTGTCTCCACTCGCTCTGGGGAAGTGGAACGATAACGCATGGCGGAAGCGCCGACTATACCAGGCATGGAGAATACTTCCTTTTTGTATGTTGGCTCGCCTTGGTACGACTTTGCGTTGGATCCGTGGTGGTGCGCTGCGTATCAGTGCTCTCCGGTCGAATCAACATGTAGTTTGGCAATCAGAGTGATATGCATGTGATGGATTACTAGATATAAGCAACACTATTTCCCGGGTCGCTAGCACCGCAGGTCGTTTCTACTTGAAGTTATTCAGCGCGCATCCGCCTACGCTAGCAAACTGTAGTAGTAGTAGACATGGCTACACCACCTGCCCCGACTCCTGTACTGGAGTGGCCGGACTACAACACCACCCCGACCGGGGGCGACCCACTAACTACCGATCTCAACGCTCCATATGACAAGGGGGACCTATGTTGGATGCTGGTCAGCACAGTACTGTGCTGGTAAGTATATTCATTCATTCCAGGGCTGCAGACACCCTAACTAACAATGCACCAGGCAGATCACACCAGCGATCGGCTTTCTCTATGCCGGCATGCACCGCCGCAAAGCAGCCATGACCATGATTTTCCAGTCGCTCTTCTGCGCATGCGCGGCAGGCATCCAGTTCTGGGTCTATGGGTACTCGCTCTACCAGTCGCACACAACTGGCCCTTTTATCGGCGACTTGTCCAAAGCAGGTCTGCACACTGTGTTGGGTTATCCATCGCTTGCTAATAGCGATATCCCGGATATCCTGTATGCGTGCTTTGGCTTTACGTTTGTCACGGCGACGGCGATGATTCTCGCGGGAGCGATGCTTGAACGTGGGCGTCTGGGACCTTCGATGATTTTCTTGCTTTGCTGGACTACCTTCGTTTACTATATCCTTGCGTATGCGGAGTGGAATCCTAGCGGCTGGCTATATCAGCTTGGTGTGCTGGATTTTGCGGGATCAGGTCCAGTGCATGTTGCGTCTGGCTTTTCTGCCCTGGCTTGGGCGCTCATGCTGGGGCCGCGTGTGGATCCGCATAAGGAATCTCTGCACTCGCGGATTCCGCATTTTAAGCCTCATAGCCCGTTTCTTATTGGGCTGGGAACGATTTTCATTTGGTTTGGGTGGTTTGCGTTTAATGGTGAGTAGATATCTGTTCTTGCGTCCAATCGTCACATACTAATAAGTTTTGCAGGTGCTTCAACGGCTAATCTGTCCATCCGATCCATTTACATTGTCTGCAACACCAACCTCGCTGCTTCAGGTGGCGGCCTAGCCTGGGTGGCGCTGGAATACCTCTTCACACGCAAATTCTCCATCATCGGCTTCTGCTCTGGCATCATCTCCGGTCTTGTCGGCATCACACCAGCCTGCGGTTTCGTCCCTATTGAAACCGCCGCGTTAGTCGGCGCACTCACATCTTGCGCATCCTTTTTCACAGTCAAGTATAAGCATCTTCTGCGCGTAGACGAAGGCCTCGACATCTTCGCCATCCACGGCATGGGCGGCTTTGTCGGCGACATCTTAACAGGCTTTTTCGCATCAAAATCCGTACCTGCGCTTGACGGCAAAAGCAATGCCTATGAAGGCGGTTGGTGGAACCACAACTGGAAGCAAATGGGATATCAGCTTGCTGCCGCGACAACATGCGCAGTCTGGTCTTTTGTCATTTCAATCATCTTGTTGTTCATTATTAATAAGATTCCTGGGTGCCATATCAGGGCTACTGAGGAGGAGGAGCTGAGAGGTCTGGATTATAAGTATTTTAGCGATGTGGAAGAGGACTTGTTAGTGCTGAATGGGTATGGCGCTGCGAGGTTGGGAGCATCGACTTTGGGTGTGGTGAGTGGCTCGGGGAGTCATCAGGATGTTCCTGTTGATGCTGGGAAGCAAGACTGAGGATGACATGTGGAGTTGATGGTTTGATTTATTGGTACTGGGGCCGGAAGCGGGCGTTTACTAAGAGCATTGGCATCTCTCTGATATATAATTGCGAGAAACTTACTCTGCGCACGAAAGGATTTATTAATATCGCTCATACGCCTTTTTTAAGTTTTTTACTACTGTCTCTGTACAGCATGTAAAAGGAGAGACTGTTTTCTGTCCGCGCATAGTGCCAAACCTAATCTGGGGTATGGATACCGTCACGTGAACCCTCTTAATGAGACCTGGCTAACACTTTTAACGTATGTTGTACTCATTTGGTGAATGCAGGTAGGGGAGAGGAGAGAAGGTTGAGTGCTGTGGTGGGGAGTTCTGAGTGAGTCGAGGATCGTGGAGAGCGGATGCTCGAAGAAGAGGTGATGTGTGCTCGTGGACATGTAGAAACAGCAGCTGTACGTACCTATGCAATTGAGAAGAAAAGTGCGCCCTGCCAGCACGCAGATCCGGGAATGATCTCACCTGCATCGTCGAGTCATCGACACGTGCAGTCATAACTCTTCCTACAGAGCCTAGGTATCCAGGCTATCCTTCAGATGGGCATTACAATATTTTGGGCTCCTTTTGTTCATTCGGCTCGGGGAATTTGCATTTGCCTCGCTAAGTAACCCACTTCCTGTAGCAATTCTCCCATCAGTCTCCTATCTACACGGTCGCTCCGTCGTAGACTTTGCCTGCTCTGCGTCACAGAAGTACCGAGGATAAGCATCAGGATGTGATACTGCTCATTCAGGAAATGGCTCTTTGCCAGACATTGAAAGGGGCGAAATAGTTGGTGAGACTACAATCCTGAGGTTTTGCATATTCGTATCTTTCGGATAAAGTTTGGAGTGTCGTACGTAGATCGATGGACTTGAAGAGGGAGGGGAAGAAGACGATGGTACGAAGGCGGGGGTGTTAAGGGGAGGATCCCCATGTTTGCCCTGTATCTAAAGGCGACTCTCTAGTGTTCATAGACTCTTACGGGACCCAGGTAGCACTATAAATTTATTTATCTATTTATTTATTTTACTAGTACTGTCATAGACTAAGTACAGCTGAATTTCCTTGGGCAAAACATTTGTCAGAGTGACATAGCCATGTCAAACAAGCCCAGATCTCTCTCTTGCGCGCCTTTGCGAGATAAAAACGTTTGTGGATTATATAGAAATCCCGCGCTCGCAGTACAGTGGCTAGCTTAGCCATTGATTTGTAGAATGTGTAGCTGGAGGACGGATCTCCGGACCTATTTTCTCGCCTAGGAATCAGTCCCAATGGGTATACCAAGATCTGAAAAGCGAATCTCGCTCGTCTTCCTAATCGCCGTTCTCCTCGAAGTTTGCCTCACAAACCTGACCAAGCGCTCGGTCCTACACTCAGCCAGGGTAGTGAAGGCATCTTCAAGTTCACCAGGAAACTGCTGCAGCAGAGACACATTGTTGTACCAAGACGCGAGGTCAAATCTGGTATTCTTGATCTTGTTACTGCAGTTTTTGGGTCCACCTGGAATCGTAGAGAGGTGCCTGCCAGCATGATAGAAGGTATGCAAGAGTGCGATGCATACAGCGTCTAACTTAGTGCGCGTCAGGCTGAGAACAATTTTGGGTAGAAGCTGATCGTTGACCTTTTGTAAGGGCTTCTGTATCGAGGCGCCCTTCACATCTTCGTATGTAGTTTTGCTAAGTTGCAGTAGTGCAGTTGGCATTTGATATACTTCCCAGCTCCAGATGTCGGGCTTGGAGAAAACGGGCTGACAGGCAATGTCCGGCAGATGGCTGTAGATATGACAGCGCAGTTCGTTTGGCAAGGTCATGAACAGAGAATTGCCTGCTTCTTGCACCGCGACTGTGGAATGGTCGTTGATTTGGATGGGGGCGTAGATCGTGGGGTGTGCCTTTTTTAGCGCTGTTTGTGTTGTTGTGTGTTTCCGCTCGAGATGATTGTGGACAAGGAGGCTGATTAAATGAGGAGCAAAAATTCTGACGAAACTTTATGGACTTTCATATCCTCTTTTATGGTTCGCTCGTTTTATGTTGCCTGGTGTTGTATAAGGTGGCTCTGTGGTTGCTTTCCACTGCAACCCGTGATATCGCGATGGCCTGTCAAAAACAACCCAATTGTGTTTTCCGGAACAAATTCCATACATGTGCACAATAGCACTTAGGAAACAGTGATATTTCAGATATATGGATTGAAATCGCATCTGTGGTCGGCCCAGAGCATTTATGCGCGAATCTGTGCACTAATCACGCCAGGACCAGATCGAAGAAGCGGGAATAAACATTTGACTCCCGTGGAGACAACCACGGACTGGAGGTACGTCTGCACGTCCGCACGCCGTAATAATTTTGGAGACCTACCCGAAAATCTTATCTGAATTTTGATCAGGCGTCTTCGCTTAGTACAGAATACTATGGCATTGTATGTAGCACTCGGAAGTGCCTAGAAGCTTGGTATTTGCGATTCGTACCCAGCCATAGTGCACCATAAATGTATACGCCGAAATTTACACGAGCATAATAGAGTATATAGTAGATTGTATACCTTCAAGGTGGACTTTGAGTTGGGTTCAGCTCAACTCAACGGTCCCGTTCGTAATCTTGTGGGCTCCTTAGAGTCTTCAATAGTACCGATAATACCTACGAGTCCCGTCAATTAAATCAATGGCATTTTGTTGACCTTGCAGCTCCACCTGAAGCCGTGCTTGGTTTGCTCTGAGCTTCTCCTGCGCATTCGCAGCACAACGTTGGGTCGCTTGATCGATGCGCTGCTGTATTTCCATTGGCCTTTTCAGAGGAAACACGTATCGCGGCAAGGGCCCACGCTCTGGCCAGACATCATATATTCGCAATGCATTGTTTAGTCCAGGTACAACAAATATGTCGTCTGGATCCGCCGCATATTCAACTGACATGAAGTCGGTAAACCCGGCCAGGCTGAGGAGAGGCATACCACCGTATGGCAGCTGTGGCGCGGTAGGATTGCGCACCACGACCTTGTGATCGAAGAAGAAGCCTTCGATTGCGGCCTTGAGCTCAAAGTCGCCCATGTCCTCTTTTGCAAACATGCCACCGTTGGTGAGACTTCTCTTCCCTACGGGTTAAATCGCGAAAGGGTCAGCATTCTCTTGCGCAAAGTTTGATTGGAATTCAAAGCTTCGCTGTAGTGGAAAAGGTGACTTACAAATATTGTCTAAATCTTTGACAAGCGATGCCTCTAAGAAGCTTTTTCAAGCTTCTGGAGTTATATATCCGGTGCCTCTGGGGTCAAGCTTCACAAAGAACTCCTTCATCAATGCTTCAAAGGCCGGTGTGCCCTTCCCATTCATGTAGAACAGGTGCTCAGTCCAGCCTGATGGCGGAGGTGTCGGCTGCTGAGGCGGTGGCGGGAATCCAGGTGGAGCACCGTACATGGTGAGCTGGTGGTGATAGCTTGCGAAGTAAGAGTAGTTGGTAGTTGTGCCTATGCCGCACAATAGAGATGCGACTCCAAGGCGATCAAAGGCGCTGTTACTAGGAGCCCTGAGTCGACTTTAATCTTGTAGTTCGGCGGGGAAGAGGGGTTAGGCGGGGCAGGATAGCTACTGGTAGTATAGCCAACTTATGATGTTCAGCTGAAAAAGCCATACCAATAAAGTACCTGGGAAGCGAGTGGCGCATCTCACAAACTTTCTGCGACGAGCGAACTCCTACCTATTCTGATCCATCAAATTTGATATGCGGATATTTGAGGTCTCCCGAACAAAAACGCGATGCCGAAACAATAGAAAGCCTGCGAATGCTGCCTCAAATCAAGGAATTTCACTGTAGTGAAAGAGGAGGTGTTGAGTCCTCACTTGATAGCTATGCAATGTCTCGCTTACCTGCTGTTAGACCTGGCGGCGCCCTTGGCAGCGGATGCTTACAACGCATGACCTCTGGCAGCTAAGAACAACATGGACACGCAGGGAACGAGTATTCAAAGGTTTCTCATGGCAGAACTGTTGTATATTTTTGACTTCTAGTTTTTGATGTGGGTCACGTGGTCTGATCTTAAATTCCTAACGGATATGCTGAACTGTGTTGACATGATTTCTCGACTATGCGCATTCGTGCCTTGTCAGAGTTGTCCGTACAGCATGAAGTACTGCAATCCAAATGCCGACAGATTAAGGTTTAAGCTATTCCAAACTATTTTGTGTAGGCTTTGTGATGTTCGTATTCAACGGGATTCATTACGCAGATGAATATAGGTCGCGGATCGGCTCGAGGACGTAAGGTCTAGAACACTGTCATATTTTTTGAAACCGTACTTCATGATTTCCTGGAATGTCACTTACACGATGGTAGGATAAGACAGTACCCTGAGTATACAACGATGTGGTGTCTTCTCCAAAAGCAAGCAGCTATCACCCTGCAACCTTCGACAACCCTACCCAGTCGCAACCACCGCTAGCGCCCTGCCCCAATTAACTAGAATTCCTCAAAACGCCAATACGTAAACCGCAGTCCCTTGGCCACCGAACAAAGTCTAATCCGGGTACCTGTCATCCTATCATCCAAGTCCACCGCTCGATATTACCCCGTCCTCGCAACGCACGGTGCTAATAAAGCTAATCTAAGTACCTATTCGACTACGGATCCCTGTCTACAGTAATAAATGTAGCCTTCCATAGTGTACTTGTTTAATATATAAGAAGTGAGCAAGTGTTTCATGTTTGCACCGATTAGGGCTATTAGTGTAGTAAACAGGTTCATGAGTGGAGTTTTTGAGTGTTTGGGTGAGAAGGGGACTTGGCGGGGTTGACATTGACAAGTAAAGGGAGATTGAAGGGGAGTGGAGAGGAGAGATGAGATGGGCGTGAGTTGGTTGTGACGGAGGAACTCGGTCTTGTTTGTGGTCTTGGTGGATTGTTTGATTTTGCTCCAGTTTGGCAAGATGCAACAATGATCGATCGAAGCTGTGCCAAGGAATATCATGTGCCGGTTTTGCTATCACGTGCGGGTGTGTTTGTTAGGCGAGGGTATTTGCGCCAAAGGATTTCTCGATAGAATACGCTTCTACTTTTGGTGTTGTAGCATCAGCATATTCTTTGTTCAATATATTACTTTCTGCGATAGCATGCGACGGCGACGAATAGAAAAATTGTCCGGAAAAGCCACACTAAAAAAGACACGCCTATTGCGCGAGTGGCGATACAGGGCTTCCCGTCCCGCCAGCCTTGAGATCACATTCTGGACAGGCGCATACTGCGGGTATGCCTTGACAGGTCGGATCATACTATGATTTTGATACGACCCCCGCTACTCGGGCCACCCGCCCTATTACCCGAATGCTACCCATCCTGCTTTCTGGAAGCCTGTTTTTGATTTGCGTGCAGTGCCAAGTGGGTTCCTTCACACGTCGTCATCATGCCCAAGGCCAAAGGGTAAAACGCTTACAAGCAGCCGCTTTACGTCTGCAACGACCTTACGCAAGTGGCAGCATTGACCCGCCGCCATTGCGCAAGCGACCCAAAAATACATTCGTATTTATTACAGTCGCTAGGCCGGCGAGCCACGATATTGCTGGCATAGATAGCCCATGGCTCTAGTTGAGAAGCCGACTTTTTACCGGGAGACAAGAGCCGTCATGATCAAGGTTTTCTGGTATTCAACCTCTGGTCTGCGATGCAACGACGGTGTTGTTAGTGCACCATGGCTGGGTTTTATTCCTGCGCTGTGTACATCGGTGGACAAGGAAGTCGATCCGGGGTCAGTTACCCTTTCCGGATACTCGAGGAACCAGAGGGGGACTACGACGGTCCTTTGCGCAACAGCAGTATAGCTTGAGACGGGGAATGGACAGGGTCTGCATGATCCCGAGTTTCGGGACGACTTTTCCACCGCACATGGCAAATGCACACTAACTCGGCCGAATTGACGGAACAGCGTGCGATACGCGAACCGTGGACGTTTCGAATGCTCGTTGAGAGATCTGGAATGACGCTGAAGAGAAGGTTCAGCCGCAACGGTTTTGCCGTTAATCCCGCGTCTCTCGCGTGCTGCATGGGCCCGGCCTGGGCGGGCGGCTTATTGCTGCTCACCTGATACGGCATAATGCCGGGGTTGCAATGCAAGGCATGCCGCACAACGCACCACCAACATACTGTATTGCCTCTCCCGTGCTAGCAGCGCCCGGCTAACCGCTTACGACTGCATCATCTGTGGATATACAATATTTCATTGAGCTAGCGCAGTGCTGATATCTCAAGCAACTTATCCAAAGCCTAGAGTATGCGCTTGCCGACATGCGCCCTTGTCCGATCGTGTTCTTGGTATCTACAGACATATCGATAGATTGTCCCGTAGCGGCCCTGAATACGGGGGGGTTGGCTCCACTGACAGTGTGGCATATCTTGGGTATCCGCCGTTGTTGTCTCAAATTCTTCTTACACGCTCTTCAATCCTCCCTGCTTGTCGTGTACCACGTTGTCCGACTATCCGGCCATCCACTTTCGCTCCACTTCATGATAAAGGGGGGATTGGTTAATGCTCTATTGTTGTACCTAATCATTAATATCATAACGACCGTCGCTATCGAGCCTGTCAACCTTTAATATAACTTGTCAACACCCCAGAGAGGAAAGATAATTGAAATCCCCGAGATCGGCAACATGACATCAACGCCCTCACTCCGGCAAAGCCTCGCCGCTGCTGTCCTTGCCGCTCTTCCTCTCGCCAGTGCGCAAGGCAGTACTCCTCCCAAGCTCACCGCCGATTGTAACGATGTAGCAATCTTCATGGCCCGCGGAAACGATGCTCCATACCACGACGGACGCACCTCACCATTTATTGATGCCACTTGCGGAAAGTTTCAGGCTAAAGGTGTCACTTGCGATTACATGGACATCGTCTTCGATGGCACTCTTGGTGTCCCGTACTGCCCTACCATCCAGGAAGGTGCCGTCAATGGTGTCAGGCAAATTACCGAGTACAATGCCAAATGCCCGGACACTTTGATTGTTCTCAACGGTTACTCTCAAGGTGCCATGGTTGGTGGCGCTATACTCAGTGGAGGAGGTGAGGATGCGTGCGATGTCGATGCGCAGACTACCGGTCTTGACCCTACCTCCAAGGCAGGCCAGGCCCTCAAGGCGGCTCTCCTCTGGGGTGACGTCAAGCATACTGCTAACCAGCCATACAACGTGCTCGATGGTGCCGATAAGCAGGTCTGGCCGCGTACGGGTGCCAATCTTGAGCGTATGAACCGCTTCTCTTCTGTCTTGCGTTCATACTGCGCTGGCGGTGACCCGATTTGCGCTGGCGGTGACAATGTCACTCAGCATCTCAACTACTTTGAGCTGTACACAGATGAGTCTTCTTCGTGGGTTGTCGACAAGCTTACACCGCTCCTGGCCAAGCCTTCTTCATCATCTGTCTTGTCTAGCTCGGCTACGCCTACTCCCACGCCTACACCTTCACCTACACCCACACCCACACCCACACCTACGCCCACTTCTGCGGCCTCTACCTCCGAGGTCAGTTCCACCGAGCCTTCAAGTACCGTAGTAGTTCCTGAGCCCTCCATTCCAGTTACCTCGGATATCAAGTCCACCAGCACTCCAATTATCCCCAGCCCCCCAAGCCCATCCCTCGACTCAACTACTCTGGCTCCTCCTTCCCACATACCTTCTACCATGGTTCCTTCCTACATAACTTCTGTTCCTCCGGTCTCTTCCCATGTCTCCGTAACCACGGCCACGACCACCAACGGAACCGTTTCAACGACATGCACCGACGAGCCAGGAACAGCCCACCCCATAACCATCATCCCGACTTCTTCAGCGTACTATGGCAACTCGACTATCCCGGTCTCCAGCTCCATCAAGACGCCTATAAAGCCCCATGAGACGCCTTCCCTGCCTGCTGGACATGTTTCGTATCCAGTTGTTCCGGCCCCGGTTCCCACAAAGGCGCCAGGGTACCCTGCGCACCCACCGGCTTGCCCGCCGGTTCTCGTTTACAAGACAGTGACGGAGTATGTATATGAGTATATGTGAAGTGAGTGGAGATGGTTCAGTCGAGAGACTGGGGTCTTGAGCTGGTGGTGGAAGCTCAGGTGGTTGTAAATAATATCTTGGATACATAGTCGCTAATGAGTATATGAACGTTTTGATGACATTACGTATTTACCCGTCACCTCACTCCTGTGTTACTGTGTCTCGTATAAAAAAACTGCTTCGTTTAAGCATACTTCATTACTACTGTACATACATTACTCATATCATCATAACCTAGATACCCAACGCCTTGGCAACAGCCTCACCTACACCCGTCGCACTGCTAGGATTCTGCCCAGTAATCAGCTTGCCGGAAACAACCACCTTCTCGCCCCACGGCTCCGCCGCCTTGACGAACTTGCCGCCGCTCGCCTTCTGCAGCGCATCCTCTGGCAAAAACGGCACCGCCTTTGTCAGCCCAACCTGTTCCTCCTCGGCGTTTGTAAAAGCGGTGACTTCCTTGCCTGCAACAAGCAAACTTCCATCGCTCAACTTGACATTGTAGAATACAGCGGGCGCATGGCACACAGCCGAGACAATCTTGCCGGCCTCCCAGAACTCCTTGATGAGCTGCTGCGACATGGCGTCGTCTGCGAGATCGAACATGGGGCCGTGGCCGCCGACGTAGAAAATAGCGTCGAAGTCGCCGGCCTTGCCGATGAAATTAGAAAGCTTCTGGGTTGTCTTCCAGACTTGCTCATCGTTCTTGAGGAAGTTGACGGAGACATCGTCTTTTGAGGCTTCGACGGACGAGGGGTCGAGGGGCGCTTCACTGCCCTTGGGGGATGCGACGGTGATGTTGGCTTTGTTGCGCAGGACGTGGTAGGGGTGCGCGAGCTCGGGGAGGTACCAGCCCGTGGGCTTGCCTGTGTCGCCGAGCTTGTTGTGCGAGGTAAGGACGAAGAGGATGCTTGGCTTGGACATTGTGGTAAATGTAGTAGTTTTTGAAGTATGAATGTGTGTTGTAGATGGGATTGGTCTGATGGATACTTCTATATTTCTATGTTTTCTAATATAGGGGTGTTTGTAATCTTATATCTTTTTGCGCTGACAGCTCCTGGTGTGTATGTGTGACGACATGCGGGGTAGCATTTTTGGCCAAAAGGCCCGACTATGCAGGGCTGAAGGATTGACCTACCAGGACTGACGTTGAAGACCCACGCTTTCATGTGAAATGGGCAGTTCCTTGGTGTCTTTTCGGCCGTACCTTTGCGGCTCATTGTATTATTTTTTTTACATATGCTTTTTCGTTCTCTAACTATACCGCCCGTAGAGATGGTTATAATCGTGCTTGAGATAATAAAGAAAAATGTGCGCAACGCCACAAGTTGCGTCGTGTCATCTTACATGTATTCAGTGAGCTGGTTTAGCATCCCAAACTTGCGACACCATTTTCGTCGTCAATGGCTTCTCAGACCGGAGTTTCTACTCGATCCGGCCATCTCCGTCAAGTTCCACAGGCCACGACTACGTTTCACCGCTTCTCTTCCTGTTTCTGGATCGCGCGTCTTGATCAAAGTCGGCGATATGCGGCAAAAGGAGTTGTTACTGTGTTAGTCTTGACTCTGGTTCTGAACACATGTCCAGCGAAGTATCCTCGAAGTTACTCGAAACAACCATCGGATTGACAATCAATCTTATTACCATATTATCTCCGGTTGGAGGTAATGAAGCAGCATTTTGTGATTCTTGCTCATGGGGTATGGAACCTACACAAGATATATCGGTAGAATATTTGTAATCTACTTAGTTTTGAGAACAGACCTAAAGGCCGCATTGGTAACGCCTCTTGCAACCTACTTCGGATTGGGACTACACTTATCGCTGTAGTATGTCTTGTGGGTGGCACCTTTGTTGATGTATATTCTTCAGCCATGTGGCGTGTAAAGACTGGGAAGACTGTAGTAGAAGAGTGTGTACTAACATCTATTTAAATTTGGAGATAATCGAAATTCCCGTATGCATAAGAGAATGTGCTCTATTTGACCCACATCTTTGACTAATTCTCGTAGGGGCATTTAGTTAGCACTGCATTCGCCCAGGCCTGAGCATCGCCCTATCCACCAACGCGATTTCAGGCTCGATTGACGAATTTCTTTATACAGCTATATATAACGCGCAGCATCTGTAAGATTTCTATAAAGTGCGAGTACTATAACCCTCCATCTCGCTGAAAAGATACGTACACAGCACCAATACGCTTTCTTTTGAACGTCTGATTTAAGGCAGTTCATCTCGCAGGAAAGGTTAGCCCGATTATATTCATACACGGGTAATCTTCTTTTCTCCCGTTTAATAACATATTCCGCAGAGCTGAGTAGCTGAAGCAGATTTTTCTTAGGTTAGCGTGTTGACGAACTGAAGTCGGCTTACCGCCTAAATTCATGTTAAAGATTCACCACGACGCTAAGCAACATATATACCTCCGCACTACAGTATATCCGGCTCGTATTTGATTATTGGCCGCTAGAGCACTACGAAGGAGCCGGAACATTCATGGACAGCCAATCCCATCAACCTTAGGAGATTCTCACGGCACCTCTGATCCGGAGCGAATTGCTTCGCTACAGGATGATTCTTGATAGTCTTGGAAACTTGCCTTAGTCTCCAACAGAAAGAAGCTTTGAACGCAAAGGCTTGCAACTAGTTTCCCTGCGGAAATCATTGGAGAGAAAGGAGGAAAATTTATAGGTCAAGCTTCAAATCTCGACATATCTAGGTTTGTCACCGCCGCACTACTGAAGCATCATTCGTGGAGGCAACGATGACTTAGTTGCGTGGTCTGAAAACCACACCAATCGCTCATAAACACTGCAGTTACTGTCTAGATGACAACGGGACAATAAGTCGGATAGACTTTTCTTGCTGCTCCAGGCAAACTTAAGGCAAATGGGGTACATTCTTGATGGGGCGGTTCGGCACACTGCTGAGCCAGTATCCCCCAACAACCTTCTCTGCAATTGACTTCCTTCAAATCCGCCAAGAAATCGATCTTTCGTCGATCATTTGCGGTATTGGAGCGAACTCTCTGAACTATCGCCTAAGGTAAACACACGTATGCAGTATCACAGGGAAAATGGTGATAGAAGAAACGTACCAAACGCAAACATGGAAGCTATACAATACTCTCCATCACTTCGACCACGCTCTCATGGTAAATCGCCCACAAAAAACTCCAGACCCACTTAACCAAGGCTATCAATGCTCCTACTCCCCAGGCGGCTGACGAATGCAAGTTATGCTGGAGAATGCACGGTCCTATGATCATATCTTGGCTCCGACCAAGATTCGAAGAGTCCAACACTAAGATTCAGGAGTAGAATTTATTATTGCATGGTACTTATCCTGAGGCAATGCATTTCATCATCACTGGATGTTGCTGCAATGCCAAGTCATGGGCAGCCGGACTCTATTCCGGGCGGCGGACTTGGCAGACTTGGCGACGAACCTCTTTTGCAGGGTGCCCAGATATCTCCCGGGCTGAAAAGTCCTTGTCATATGTGCCATGTTGAGATTATTGCCGGTGACAGTGTTGAAGCTCCAGTTAAAAGGGCTCCTTGCTACTTGGCCTTTTGCATGGTCAAGGTTACGCACACTCCACATGGCCGAATCGAAGCCACACCTTCTCTTAAATACCTTGGCTTTTTTGCTCGTCGATAGGTGTGACATGGCGGGATTTCAAACAGCGTCCAAGGACAAAAGTCCCACATGAGTTGTCCAAAGATAGCGTTGGAGGGTAGCTTGGCTCTGTTCGCGACTGCATTCACTGCTTGGCCTCGGCTATCAGGCATCTAAGAACGGGAATGACTGCTCGTCCAAGGGTGTCCTGACAGCTTTCAGTTTCAAGCCAGGTCGGGTAGTGGTGTCTGTGGCAAAGTTAGAGATACGGAGTAACAGAGTGCGGCACCCAAGAAGCCTTGGAAGTTGAGGCCGTAATCTTGGGCACCGTTCCTTTTGAATTCCTTCAGACATAACATGGAGCTTGCGCACTCTTCTTCTTTTCTTTCACTTGCTTATCCGTTGTAATTTGTCTTTGTGGCTGCAGCTGGTCTGCTGTTTACATTGTCTTCTCTCACTGGTCATTCCCCTTTTTCATACTCCGTACTCATTCATTCATATTCCCCCAAAACATATGGTTTTTCTATAGAATTGAATCTCTCATCTCCCATATTTCAAACTTCTCTAGGTGTGTAACTATGCCAGTTCTCGATGTCAGTGAACTCAACATTGTCATCGCCGTTTTGGGTACGCCCCCGATACCTCCGTCCCCTCAAACATCAAGTAACACAATTCCATTGCAGGCGCTTTCATTGTTAGCTATGGCTTTCTTTCCGTGAAGATCAAACAAGTCTGGTACTTGGGCGAAGCGCGTAAGTCAACAGCTCCTCAGTATACTCAGGTGGACTACCATCAAATTTCCCACTTACAATTTCAGTGCCGGCCGTTATCATGGGTATTATCCTGGGCCCTATAGCTGCCAGATTTCTCAATGCAGAAAAATGGGGTTCTGCTGCTGAGGATCAGCAAGAAGCCATCACGCTGGTAAGTGCATAACTACGAAAGACCTCTCCATGAAACCTACTCATCTCTATCTAGGGTATGTGCCGCATAGTCATCGGTATCCAGCTTGTTATTGCCGGCTTTCAGCTTCCCGCCAAATACCAACAAGCTCGATGGAAAGAGATGGTGATTTGTCTTCTCCCAGTCATGGCAATCATGTGGATATGTACAAGTTTGTGCATCTTGCTCATCATTCCCAAGATATCCTTCTTGGCTGCGCTTGTCATCGGATCCTGTGTTACCTGCACAGATCCTGTCTTGTCTCAGGCCGTAGCTAAAGGTCCCTTTGCGGATAAGTTTGTTCCTCGTGCGCTACGAGAAATAATTTCGTCTGAGGCAGGTTCCAACGACGGGTTTGGGTTTCCGTTTCTTCTGCTGGCCACTTACCTGATTCGCCATGCTGACCTCGAGGGCGTCGAGTTCAAGGAAGGCATCGTCTCGGGCGCAAGTGATATTGCTAGTCGCACAGTCAACACGCTCGCCAGGCGCAGCGAACATGACGTTGGCCGTCTAGGTGGAGGTATACCTATGGCCATGGAACAATGGATCGTAGAAGGATGGCTGTACATGATCGCCATGTCTATCGCTATTGGGGCAATTGTTGGGGTTGTCAGTCTATTTGCCATTCGATTCGGTCTCCGTAAGAAGTGGATCGACACCGAAAGTCTCTTCCTCTGGCCCATGGCACTCGGTCTGTTCCTCATTGGCATCTGCGGTGCGCTTGGTACAGACGACCTCCTTGCTTGCTGTGTTGCAGGTAATGTCATGAACTGGAACGGCCTCTACCTTGAGGAGACTGAGAAGCGCCACGATGAAGTCAACAGCTGTTTCGATGTTGTCCTCAACTTTGGCGGTTTCATGTACATTGGTACAATCATTCCCTGGAGGGAATTCCAACTTCCAGATGTTACGGGCATCACTGTTGGGCGGCTCATGATTCTTGGCTTTCTGGTCCTTGCTTTTCGTCGTATCCCTGCCATTTTCATGGTGTACAAGGTCATGCCTGAAGTCATCAAGGACTGGAAGGAGGCGCTATTCATGGGATATTTTGGGCCCATTGGTAAGTCCACTTGCATATTAGGGATAATCTCGCTAATACACGTTAGGTATCGGAGCTGTCTTCTACGTTGAGCACACGCGCCATCTATTCCCCAAGCCTGGAGAGGCCGAGACAGAAGAGGAGGAGAACCTCTTAGCTGCGATGGTCCCCGTAGTTTACTTCCTTGTCATCTTCTCTATTGTCATACACGGCCTCTCCATCCCAGCCCTTGATGCGTTCTACCGCTACAAGAACATCCAACCAATTTCCGAGGCTGAACCAGCAGAGATTCGTTCTCTCTCAGTCCATGAAGCGCTTCCGAACAACGCCCGCATAAACACGAAACGCAACTCTATCTACGTACACAACCGCTTCTTCAGACCAGCTTCTATAGGTCCTGATCCGGAATTGTACAGGTGGAATAGTCAGGTCAGGGACAGCGATGCTACGTACAGGGTTTCTTCACAACCCCAAGGCGAGGACTACGCTCAGAAGTTACAAAACATTCGGTTCGCAGAAGACTATGCCCATGAAAAAGCAAATATGGGCTAGCAAAATGTGAGCAAATTAGGAAAAGAAAGGTAGAGGGAGATGTGAGGGGATTTTGGGGTTATCACGGTGTTCTATTAGCTGCTTCCATGGTGATCATTAGCAATCACCATCACGCGTCATGTCACTCATTAATTATTTTATTGTTAAATAGACGGGTATTTGAATAGACAATCGCAGAAGTATATCGACATGTGTGGCTAGCCATCTGACGTACAATCGTTTCTCACCACCCATTCTCCATACTACAAGTACCGCACTAAGTCGTTGGCCATTGTAAAAGGATCGGGAATCAAGCGAACATGGAAAGTCAAAACCAACAGACCAGTACCCAAGCCATCTCATACAAGCCCCGTCTTTCCCTTTCATGTGCTTTTTCCTTTCACCCAACATGCCCAGATATGATTGTCAAGCGCTCTTGACATGTCATTGAGCACGAAACATGCCAAGGACGCCGCGATTCCACCGCCAAGCATGCGCTCCCGTTCTATCCGCGCCGTTCTATCCGCTCAGCCCTATTGCTTGCTTTCCGCTCCACTCTTTTGCTGGACTTTATCTTCCTCTTCATTTTAACGGGCTTGTTCTTTGATCCCGTATAGAGAATTCGCCGAACTGCTTGTGTGTCAAGTTTGTCTTGTATTCTGCTGACGTAATGCGAAAGCATGGGTAGGTAGATGCTCGCGATGTGGTAGGAATGTAGGTGGGGGACGTGCACTGTCTCTTGGCGTTCCGCTCCGCTCTAGTAGCGTAGCGGAACGCTCAGTAGCGGAATGGGATGCAAATAATGTGACGATGGCCTGCTCGTAGTACTGGCAACAATACGCAGCAAAGCTCCCAGATAGTATCAGGGATTGATCTAACAGTCAATTCAGCGAGCAAACTGTCTTGTCGACGATCACCGCGCAAAGCCCTGGCCAACGCAGCGGCCCAGGCCACCGAACAACCCTCTTTTGAGAGCCATTTGCTGTTCCATGACGTGCCTGAAGAGGCCATTATACTACTAACCGAACACTCTAAAGCTGCTACGATAGCTAGTACTGACTACGATAACTGCGATGTAAATATTCCGTTTGATGAGCGTTTCCAAGACAACTTTGACGGTATCGATTGGAATTGGTTATCGCGTTTCTGCAAGCCTCCACGTAGGCAGACGCGTCAAAAAGCTGGATATATGGCTATAGATATCGGTTGTGGCTACGCATCAACCCTAACGAGATCTGTTTCTTCTGCAAGTTTTGCCATCAGCGTCGCTCGCTTGATGGTATCCTTAAGATTACACAGTCGACTACGTCTGCGGTAGCTCACCTAAGGCATAAAAAAGTAGGTCATGGATTTACTAAAGGCGGCTCGAAAGTACCATCAAATCGAGCGTCTGGCCAGTAATCGCTCGCGATGGCAGTTGAATCTGGTATAGCAATCAACCAGGAGGTTGCCAATAAACTAGGCAACTTTAACGTACAAGCCTTCCGCTACGCAGCTGTTACGTAGCTTATTGAGAAAAATCACCCACTCTACGAGCTTGAAACACCTGATTTCCGATCAATGATAAGCCAATGATAAGCTTCGCAAGTCCTGAGGCAGAAGATGCGTTGTGGAAGAGCACTAATAGCGTTAAAGCATATGTAATACGGTTATATGAGTCTATAATGCCTCATGTTGTCGCTGAACTGTCTCAATCTGTTGGCAAAGTCCATATAAGTTTTGACAGGCGGGCGGCAAAAGGAGGCAAACAAGGTTTCTTTGGCATCATTACGCACTATGCTAACGCGTCAGGAAGGCTTGTTGACCTGCATGCTATGGATTCGGAGGATAGTCACAGAGTAGATGCACTGGGCAAATATAAAATAAAAATATAAACCACCTTGCGCTACACTCACATACATCAATGACTGCATATTAAAAGCGCAGTGAGGAGCAAAAGGCGATGATGTCACACTCCGTGTTCGTGCGTTAAACGACGCGTTGCTCGATCACCTCCACCACACAGCGATGCTTGAATACTCCAACCCTAGTAACTTGTTCATGCCATCGAGATCTTGAGTTTTTTTGCATCAAAGTGGAGTGAGAATAGAAATCGTACACGACCGACATATGCAAATATGATTCATCATGACATCAACACCAAATACTAGTGTGGGTACTTTGCTAGCATGACATTCCAGTACTAAATCCATCATACTTTAAGTGCACGACAAACCTATCTGCAATGAGATTCTGCTACTTTAATCAATAAAACCCCCTCTAAGATCAAATCACACGCTTCGATTCATCAAGTTTCACCAATCAAATCACCACTTCTTCCCATCAAATCCTCCAAAATGCCCCGTATGGTCGCACCTCCGCCATCAGGCGAATTCCAAATCGTCCTGAGCAAGCCCTTCAATGGTAAGTCATTTCTGACTGCAGAGATCATTTCAGCACACTCACAAAACCATATCCAGGCGCCCCAACACACATGATTGAGGTAATCGGCGAGCCCAACCGCTCCGCCAGTATCCACCTCTCCAACTATAACGGCAACAGTAAGTCGTCCAAGAAAAAGGGAGACGTGCCCCAGTAAGTTCTTCCGATCCACACCTCCCCCACCCCACCTCACTCATTTGCCAAGTCTAACTCTATGCCCTTCTCCACAGAGACGATGTCCGCGAACTCATGTCTCTCGTCTCTACGCTCCGAGGCTTCCCCTCGCACCCGAGCAAAGACATTTACGGGTTGGATACCAAGGTTGATTTCAACACGATGGAGATTCAGTGGGGAAATCAGGATGAGGATGCGGCGATGGAAGGGGGCGAGGTAGCGGGGGAGCAAAAAGATGAATTCAAGAGGATTGCGGAGAGTATTGAGGCATTAGCGAGGCAGTTTGCCAAGCAGGATTCGCCTGTGTAGAAGGTGCTTTTCTTTTCAATGATGATGTGATGAATCAATGAAAGTAATATTCGAATTACATGAAGGACGCGAGACGGCCATTGTGCTATGGAAGATAAGTGCTGTTGTGCAAGTTGACTTGATTGCACTGATGAAAGACATATAAGCTATTCACGATAGCGAGGGAATAAGGCGATACGTGATCAAAGACGTTCACCAACAGGTCACACTGCGTTCAGTGACAAATATCATGCTATTCATCAAACAACGAATGCCTTCATAGGCTTCATTTCAGACAAAACAGCCATTATTCAATCATATCTGCATATAATCATGCCAAGGCGTCTAGATCTTGTACACAATACCACCAGAATACATAATCTTGTTCCTCTCACTAAGCGCCTCGAGCGCCTTCTCTGCTTCGCCTTGTCCAAATGGCTCCCTTCCACTGCCGCCACCCAGTCTCGCGTTCACTGCAGCAACAAGAGGCTCCACATCTGCAGCATCATTGGCAAACAATGGCCCGTCGATGAGTTGGCCAAGTGCTGTTTGGAAGACTTGTAGACGTGCAGGAGTGATCTCCTGGGACTCTTGGGACTCGGGTTGAGTAGAAGGAAGCTGAGATTCGGGCCGCGATGAGGCAACGCTGAATTGTGACGAGGGTTCACCGCGGGTAGACTGTGAGCGGTTGGTGGTACGTTGCGTCTTTGGTGTAACCCTGTACAGATCTTCGTTCGCTTCTTCGTCATTATCGTCTTCACCAGCTCCTGCAGCGGGAGTGCGTGTTGTACCTGTCTGCTGGCTTCTAGTAGATGGTCCGCCGGCCCTTCGGGACTGTGTAACCTCCGCTTCATCACCGTCATCTTCATCGCCTGATGACTCTTCGTCTGTGGACATGGCGTCTGGGTCGCGAGCTGTGCGCCTTCGTTTGCGACGATCATCCTCGACAACTTCCTTGAACAGAGCGAATCGTAGAATTTGCTCTGCGACATCGGCATCTTTCCGCTCAACTCGCTTCGATAGACGTGCTTTTGCGTGCGCAGTAGAAAGACGAATGAGTGTTTCAAGAGTACGTGCAGTGATTGGAGAAGTACGGCGTGTGCCTGCATCAAGCTCGTCGTTGCGAAGTGCAGAGTAGACGCTCACAATGTGATCTGCAGCACCCTTGGTAAGGATAGGCTTCTCACGCTTGGCGTACTGGATATACTTCTTGATGAATGGGATACTCAGGACTTCGGTCCTCCGCGAAGCACCCCTTCCTACAGTAATGGTGACTCCAGAGTGTAACATAGGGTTGAACTTTTCGTACACTTCGGTTGGACGGTTGGCGTCGCCTTCAGTCTCAAGACCAACACCTAGAAGCTGAGCACCCTCCTCACGAACAGGCGCGCCCTCCTCAGTACCAGGTTGGCGATATCGATGCATGCGAAGGACGTGCTCAGACACCTGCCTGTCTCGTGCATCCTCAATGTCATCTGTAACGACGAACAGCAAATCGAAACGCGAAAGGAGCGAGTCTGGCAGGGCAATGTTGCGGTGCGGATCCTTGTGAATATCGTACTGTCCAAATATAGGGTTGGCGGCAGCAACCACACTGCAACGAGCGTTGAGTGATGTGTGAATACCTGCTTTGGCGATGGTAACAGTTTGCTGTTCCATGACTTCGTGAATCGCGACTCGGTCGACATCGGACATTTTGTCAAATTCATCGATACAGACCACGCCACGATCCGCAAGGACCATAGCACCGGCTTCCAGTCGTCGTTCGCCTGTCTCTTTGTCCGAGGTAACGGCTGCTGTGAGACCAACACCAGAAGATCCACGACCAGTTGTGGCAATGGCAAGGGGAGCCGTATTCAGCACAAATCGAAGCAGCTGGGACTTGGCCGTAGAAGGGTCACCAACCATCAAAATGTTGATATCTCCTCTCAGATGGGTACCGTTTTCCAGATTCTTCTCTTGTCCTCCAAGGAGGAGGAGTAATATGGCTTTTTTGATGTAGTCATGACCATAGATGGAAGGGGCGAGCGATTGTGATAGAAGTTCAAACACGCGTCTGTTCTTTGCAATCTTGTTGATGTTACGGATGTCAGTGTCAGTAATGTTGACCTGAGCAATTCCTCCGCCCGACTTGGAGGATAACAAGATGATGTTGTTTGCGAGGATTAGTGTGCGGAAAGTCGAACTGCCTGCTCCCGCATTGCGATTACCAAGAGACCGGTAGATACCGACCAGCTGGATGCGGTCACCGGGCTTGACGCGGTCTACAAGGTCGTCGTCCAGAATGACATCGACGGATCGTGGCAGCTGTCCAGCAGGTGCGCGCTCAGGCATTTCTTGGATGGATATGGTCTGGTGATCGCGGTAGACGCAGTAGCCGTACTCGGTGATAAGGGGATTGCCCTCTCCATCGTCTGTAGGATATACGCCTGTGCTTGCAGCACCCGTCGTCATGGTCTGGTCTCTGTACTCTCTCGCATGAAATCTTTGCTTGGCCTCGTTGTAATGCACACTCTTGACCACTTTTGGGCGGACAAGAGAGGTCTTGGTAACAATTCCTTCGAGCGAGACCATGTGGTTGAGCTGATTGGAGCTGAGGGTACGCGGGTTGCAAGAGAACTCGCCGAAGCTGCCGACGTAGGCACAATAGTACATGACATCCTCGCCAGTTTCCGACTTGGGTCGGTCTGCAAATGTGCGGATAACATCTTTGAGGGCGCGGTCAAAGGCTTCTGCGAATTCGAAGGGCTGATTGAGGAGGCCGTCGGCGAGTTCACGGTCGTGCGTGCGAATTTCGTCTATGCTGACCTGGATGCTGTTAACATGCAAGATTTCAGTCCCGGGCTTTGTCTTACTTACAGTAAGTCTTCGCTGTCCCCTGTTGAGCATTACCAGAATGTCTGGTCGGTAGCTGTAGAGGTAGCGGTCAGCGGCTGCAAACCTGGTGAGCGAGCAATTGCAGCATACCTTCTCCTGGACACATCATCTGCACCTGTGTCAGCATCAGGGCTATATTGAGACTCTGTTCAACGTACCTGGGTCAAGAAATTCCTGCGCAAGTCGCACGCGCCGACGCACCTCTTCGTCCCTAATGACTTCGGCCATGTTGTTTGTTGTGCTTCAAGAATCAGACGATTGTAGTAGTAGAGGTGCACAATCGTGTATTCTAGCCTAGGCTAATCCAGAGAATATCTCACCTGGCGGTTGTCTCGACTGTTTATTGTTTTGCGCTGTTACCCCGGTGAAGTTACGAGGGGCAGATTCAGCCAGGGAAAGCGCGATCGCGTCCACGCTAGTCTGTTTCCGTCACGCGTGTCCCGTTTCATTATCTCTCCTCTTCCAGCCTAGCACTCGGCATTCGCACATCCTCTCACCCATACGTACACATACATACTCGAGTGTTGTCTGCAGTTCATTCCTTCGGAATTCTGGCTATTCTATCGCTTGCTTTTCTGCTTCAAATAGAGCAGAATGATTACTCAATGCGAGCTATCATCAATTCCCATGCAATAAGTTCCCAATTAAGCAACCGCATCTTCTCTTTGTTTTGCTCCCTCACTCTTGACTTTATCATGACTTTTGGTTTTCAAAGCCATTTTCATTCCGCTGTCAATCCATCGGCATGCTCGACACAATGTCACTGACAGGGCGTTTTCGATGCTGCATAGAACCAAACTAACCCTACATCTCTCTCTATTACCAAACTGCTCTTCAGCACCAGGCATCTAGAAAGCTAGTAATAGCTTAACTAGATAAAGGCCGAAGCACCACAGCTACGCTATATACCACAAACTCCAAAATTGCAAATAAGTACCCTATAGAATGGCCTTTGGCTAAAATCTCACATAGTCACGAGCCGCATAGGCTATAATGGAGTAATGATAATAGAATCAAGCTAAACACCGACTAGGTAGCCACTAACTAGCTAGCCCCGCCAACATCATTGGCGTCATCTATACAGAGGAGCGCGTCAAAAGTCTTCGCGACAGGGGTGGACAGCGCACTGATGCACCACTGGTCTTATTATTTGTAAACCCAGAAGTACCATGTATAGTCACGTGGTTACTCACTGACTTATAACACTGTATTTAAACTTGCTCCTATCGTCATACACATCAGAATACACAACACTTCACATACTCAACTGCTTACATTATTATTATTCGACTAGAGTCTATCTGCAGTCGGGGACTATGTAAGACTTTGGCCAAAGGCCGTTCTATGGGGTTTGTTTACAATGGGAGAGTTCAGGTATAAAGTGCGACTATGGTGCTTCAGCCTTTGTCTAGTTAAGCAATAGCTATTGCTTACTAGACGCCTGTTGCTAAAGAGCAGTTTGGTGACAGAAAGAGATGTTAGATAGCTAGGCAATTCTCCAACGGGCTCTTTTAGGGGAAAAGAAAAAGGTTGACTATTTAGTTTAAAGAGCAACTCTCTCTAGTTTTAATGAGTAGCTCTCTCGTTCACTTTTAATGAGTCTTCCTCTCAAGTTTTAATGAACAACTCTCTCAGAACCACAGGTCTTGGTATGTACTGTTTCCATAGCCTATTCAATAATATCCTCCCACTCATTATCTTCATTAATTTCGATAACTTTTGCAGCTTTAATCTCTTTTTCAATGCCCTTTCCTGTTCTCCTGCCCTCTTTATAATCGTTACCACCTTCTAATCTAGTAGTATTTTGTATATGAATTGGTATCCTTTCAATCCACTCTTGAATATTCCACTGAGGTAGCTCATTCCAAGCTTTCGTCCAAGCTCTGATAGCTTCAACCTTGCTCCTCGGAGCTCCCTTTTTCGTATCAAGCCTCTTGATATATGGCCAGTAGCACTCTATTGCATTGAGATCAGGTGAATCGCCGCACCAGAGTAGCCTAGCTACCTCAAACATATTAAAGATCTTCTGTTGTGAGTGATGCGCATGAGAAGGAGCTTTACCTTCTTGAACAAGAGTATGCGGCCTCTCCTTCTTACATTCCTGAGCAGAATGCAGAAGCTTAGGTATTAATATTTCAGAGCGATATCTCCACCAATCTATACCTCCTCCTTTGCCACGAGTAAGCTTGCCTGTATCTGCAGTAAATTTCCAAGTTGGCTTCTTGCTAGGCTTCGTACGCAAGCATAACCTTCTAACTCCTGAATTCGACTCCCACTCAACTCTAGTCTCAGCTTGAAGCTCCTGATTAAGAGCCTCAATATCCTTACTAGCTTCTTCCTTCTGCTTTCTTGATTCAGGTTGGCAACAGTGGAAAAGACCTTTCTTATCATATGAGAAGCTCCCCCAAAACATAAACTCAGAGTAACTTTTCCAACTCTTGCGTATAGAGCTACGCAAGAAAACTTCATCAGATTTCCTCCAGATTCGATAGCCTCCACGGCGGCGATTAAGGACTACAGAGGTCTCATCTGTCCATATAACATTCTCCCAATTCTCAAAAGTCCACTTCTCTCACTCCTTGCACCAGGCTAGTCTCTCCTCTCTCATCTTCTTGGTCAACCCAGGCTTCCTCGTCGGCTTTGTCCAGCGATTGACATGGTCAGGCAACCCAAGTTGCCCGACCAGGCCCAGCCCAGCCCAAGTGCCCCATGGGCGCCCATGGGGCATTTGGGCACGGCCAAGCTTTTGACATTAGTATTACTAATCTATGTATAAATGGTTGGTCTTGCTACTAGTATAAAACGCTTGTTCTGAAGCGCAATATCAACTCACTTATATAATGAGGGATAAGATCTTCTACTATATTACTACATTTCTACGATAACAGAACTTCGAACACACAACGTGCGTGCGTAACACGGTACTAATCTACTCGCTACTGCCATCATACCACATACTATCTGACAACTGTTCGAGTAGCGGAGACTCGACGCTAAACAACGCTGCCTCAGAGCCGCGATACTCATCGTGCTGGTGCTTTCCAACATCAATTAGACCGCTATTACCCCAATGGTTAAGACATAATAGCGCTTCTGACGTTACCTCATTGAGACGTCGTCGGCGACTATCTAATACAAAACCCGCAGTACTAAATACTCTCTCGGCTTCAGAACTCATAGCAGGTGTTGAGTATACGTCGATAGCAAATCGTGAGATTGATGGATACTTTGCTCGCACTTGATCC